>CM040427.1:4244844-4793935 GCA_022702705.1 Papilionanthe hookeriana x Papilionanthe teres
TATATGTCGGCGTTGTTTTGGGTGTGAAGTGCGTAAGAAGAGTGTCGGTTGCTTGGAATCGAAATCCCGTCGCACAGCTTCGGAAGGATGCTCGACATGATTTTAGAAAAGAAGTATGAAGTCAACCGATCCCATATTTTTCATAGTTTAAATGAAAGAAGGCTACTACCTCAAGTCGTGCATTTATCCCGAGAAAACAAGCAGCAATGAGTGTGAGGCTCGATCAAATGAACTAAGAAATATATGACGTCTATTCGATTCTGCTAAACCATTTTATTTGCTATACAAGTTCCCTATTTAATATGAAGAATTAAATATGATTTATTTTAAACTTGGTTCGGAATTCTTCCTATAAGCGGTAATCTCATAGTTAATTACATCTTAAATGACCGAAATCACTTAAGAAAACTCTCGATAAAAATCAGGAAATATTATCTTCAAGGAGGTCAAAAGGACAGGACATTTCAACGAAATCGGACAAAGATGTGTGAAAGGGGATTGACTCAAATTTGGAACATTTTATTATAGAATCCAAAAGAAGAAGAACTAGAGGATGTCGGCGATCCGGAGGCGAACCTCGGTGACTTCCCAAGCTATCCTATGATTTGGCTTTGATTTAGGAGATATTATTTAATGGTTTCATCCTGCCAATTTTATTTAATTAGGGCTTACATTTGTGTGAAACGATCACACGAATGCTCAGTAAGATGTGAGGATTTAGGTCGTAACGAACGACAACCTCGGAATCTTAAAGCGAGTTGGAGCTATATCAGTACAGAGTAGTTATACAAAGACTCAAGAAAGGTTGATGATTTATGTCGCGCTAGACGAACGACCTCGAAATCCTATGGTTTGTTGTTTAATCACTAAGGAATGGTTTAACTGACGTAGACATGTTTTGCTGTTAAAGATGGTCATGCTGCCCACAATGTTAGCTCCAAGCCTTCTGCATTAGTGAAGTGGTTGAGTTTTTTAGGTGATGATCGTAATGTCAAATCAGTGGCGCGCTATTGGTCGAGTTCTCCTAAACATCCTATGCGAAGTATGTTTAAAGTTAGTACGATATAGTAGAAGGATATGTAAGACGAGAAAAACAAGAAAGCATGCAGTAGAGTATGGTACAACGTGCTAAAAAGAACGATGAATGGTACGAAAGTTAACACGCTGTAAATATAAACAAACTTGTATACCTGGGAGATCCGTTGTTTTGTAGCAGGCTGAAGTGTGTCACACAAGTAGCAGCCAGGCAGAAACATCGTCCAGAAAACTCGAGAAAAGACCGCGAATGACTCGCAACGGGAAGCTCGAGAAAGTAAACGAAAATCAAAATAAAATCACTAAAACCTCGGAAAAATCCCGGAAAAAGGACCACGAGTGCTTCATCAAAATCATACGAAAATCCGAAGAAAACCGCAAGACTCGGGCCGGAGCAGGCTCGGAAGCATGTTAAGATTACTCGAAGGGACGTCGAAGGCTACTCGGTCACACAAGCAGTATAGAGTCTCGCTATTCGGCTAGAAGGGCGTCCTAATAAACCTGACTCAGGAGGGTGTTCCTCAACCCATAACTGATAATCAACAAGTGGACAACCAGATTTTATAAAATGGTTTTATATTTTATATTTTTTAGCATACACATGGATTTCAGGCATACAAAAGAGAGTTATCAATATTTGTTTTTAGTGAAATAGCATCCATTCTTATCGATTTTGAAAATCGGGATTGTCCACGAGTCGATTATTTTGTTGGGTGTAGGATCACAAACAATCCTAAGAAGGTATGGCGTTCTGCGCAGCTCTTATAGCGGTGAATGATACCGTCATCCTACGGTTCACCGGGGCCCTGGAGCGAGTCCTGGTGTCGTAGGATGGGATATCATTCTACTCTATCACTGGCGTGTCTTTAGCATCATCGCCGTCATTGCCCCAAAAACAAAACAAAACCAAACTCCGAGTGGAGCGGGGAAGACGTGTCAAGCAGCAAAGAAAGAGGGGAAAAGAAGGCTAACCCACCTTCGAATTTGAAGGGTTAGTTCGACGAGTGAGTTAATCTAAGACTCCCCTAAGACATGTAAAACATTGAAAGTACAATCCAAACTCCTTGAATCTACCCCTAGGGTTTCCTCTTCTCGCTTGGGTGCAGTTATATTAAAAGAGTGTTTAGAAACGAGATTCGAGAAAATCGTTCAAAGTCTTTAAAATCAAACAAAAAAGACTGGCTTAGGGAGAACTGGCTGCTAACACTTCCAAACCCGTGCTAAAGTTAAACCTCCTCAAACTTTAAAGAAATCAACAACTTCTTGTAGTCTTTCCTCACAAGCAAGCTAAAGAAAAACCCCATATCACCACAATAAACTCCATAGGCAAGGGTGACTAGAAGTAAAACCACCACATCAATCACTCCGCCAAGGGCCTCGGCTATGGGCTACAAGCAAAGGAGAGGGACTCACGGCCAAGCTAGAACAAAAGGGCAACCAAAGGTAAAGCCCTCCCTAAATTCCAAATCATCATAATGAGGCTCACGGCCAATCCCCAATGAGAGGACAAGCCTTTCAAAATCAATTTAACTCCAAGCTCGCAACAAAGTGCAATGAAGGTATTCATCAAATAACCATAGGATCGAGTTCACATAAAGCCACAACCGAGCCAAAACAAGCGCATAAACCCGAACCACCCTATGGCTGAAAATCAACTCGGCTCCAAGCTAAAACAGCCCCAACACCAAGCCAAAGCAAAAGGGTGCTAAAGGAGCCAACCCTAGTCCATATAAAACCGAAACCGAGCCACAAGTAAGGTGGGAATAAATTCAGCTCAGAGTTACAACAATTGCAACGTAAAACCAAATCGAAATATCAAAAGAGTCAAAACCGAGCCCCGCAAGGCTGAAAACAAGTTCGGCTCCAAGGTTAGAACAATTGCAACGTAAAGCCAAATCGAAGTATCGAAATAATCAAAACCGAGCCTCAAAGAAAGCTGAAAGCAAGCCCAACTCCAAATTACGACAATCCCAACATAAAACCCAATCCAACCTACTACAAACGAGGCTCAAAAATAGATATTCCAAAAGCTCTTAAACAGGGATAGCCGTAATAGAAATGAAATGTGTTTTCAGCTAAGGGTTAGAACAAGCTAACCAAGCTTCCAAGTAAAGTAAAGAAGGACTAGCACAGGGCTTTCTCAACAAGCATAGAACCTTCCCAATATCAAAATAAAATCCTCCCTAGCATGCTCTTTGATAAAGAAGAAATAAAAGGAGCGGGAAATGAGCTCCACATGCATGTAAAACTAAATAAATCCTTTCATGCTTCATATCAAGCTAAAGAGAGTAAGGAACATCTCAATACCTATGTTAACATGCTTGTAAACGAGATTAACCTTGCCTCAAATTCATGCTTTCAATATATCAAAAATAGGAGACAAGTACATGCTTCAAGTAAGAATGAATCCAGGGATATCCCAAATTTCCATCACATGCTCCTCATAGGGCAAGCCTAGAGTTTCCCAAAATTCAAAGTGAATCTCTCCCTAACATGTATATATATATTTTTTATTTTGACAAGGAAAAGCTACAAAGAGAAGGCATAAGTTCTTCCCCACATGCGTATTGAAAATTTAAACAAATTACCCCATAACCCATGCCAAGCCGAGAGTAAGTAAAGAACTTAAGAATACACCTCCAACCATGCTTTTATAAAGGGTTAAGCTACGAGGAGTTCAAAAGCAAGCCTCCACATGCACATAAAAAATGAAATGAGCTCCTCTACAATTCATAATAAACAAGGGTGAATGAGGAGTCTCATGTTACACATCCCAACACTTTTGCAAGAGGAGCTAGCATGAACTTAAAGCCACATTTTTAACATCTTATACCCGCTTTAAACATAAAATAAAGAGGGAGGTATTAACATGCCATCAAAACCTAAGCTTTCCATATGCTCACACTCCTATCTTTCACATGCTTCAAGTAATAATACATCTCTAAATCAATATGTTAACATGCCACTATATAGAGGAAGCAAGAAAACATCATTCATGCAATTAGAATAGGCCATTCCATAACACCTGAACGCCTAACCGAAACAGTAAACAGGAAAAGCCAAGCCGACGGCATGAGTCACGGGCTCCCTGGGCCAAACCGAGAAGAATAGAGGGGATGAACGAGGTTACCAGACAATACGAAGCACACAAAAGGAGCAGCAAATTCAGGTAGCAATCCTACAGCACTTCCCCTTCTCTAAGAAGAAATTCGGCCAGCCCTAAACTCATCCCAAATGGGGATTTTTATAGGCGAAGAAGGGGAGGAAGTCGTCGCTACTCACCTTACGGAGAAGGTGCGCAAGTGGAGTTGGCGACAAATTGCCGCAAGAAGGCTCAGGCCACTTGCGCACGCGGGAAAAGCCGCAAGGATAACGCACGTGCAGGAGACGCCGCAAGGAGCAACTTGCTCTCGCAGGGATAACGCACGGGCGCGGGAAAGGGATGGGTATCTGCGGCTCGAGGAGGACCACAGGAGATGCGATCGAGTATGGAGGAGAATAGATACGATCAGGCGACCCGCTCGAGCGCGGGAGAGGGCGAACGAGAGTTCCCAATCGTGTGAACGGGAGAGGGCGAATGCCGATCCAACGGGAGAAAGGATTTAGGGTCGAAGCTTTTAATTTATAAATATGTAAATATTATTATTATCATAATTACATTTTAAGCCCTAATTCACAACTTTCGCCCCGACGGACTATCGTCGCAAACTTAACGTCAATTTTAAGTGAAATAGACGTTCCGGACGCATCGGCGCAGATCTCGTTTCGTCGTCCGAGGTCGTCTGGCAACCTCGTCGACGGTCGCGTCGAAATTGCGTCGAAATTTAGTATCGTCGCAAAATTTTAACTCGAGCTCGATCGATCGAATGGTGTAGGTGTGTAAGACGTGCACGAGGTCGTCCTAATGTCCAAAGGTCCCATGGGACTCAATTTGAACTCCCGACGTCAATTTCGATCGGCTATAGACTAGCGGTACGGAATCTCGTACGAGATTTCAAAGAGTAACGAAGTGGCTTCCAGACACTCTAAAACGAGGTGGGTCCCATCGCTAGGAATCTAGGATAGTCGGGGAAGCTCCTGAGGCTAGAATCCTAAATCTAGGAGGAATACTAAACCTCGACAAAAAGTGAGGTCAACACTATACCATTGAAAGAATTAATGATGATGAGTACTCAAATAGAGAGGGATTATATATTTCATCGCAATACTTTTCTACAAGTGATGAGTGATCCGTCTAACGTGACTAACTTCGGTGATTTAGAATGCAGTGATATAAAGGAGTCGATACTTGAGTTAGTGAGACCCTTAATTGTAGTAGTTTTAGGATGATCTGACCACCAATATACCGCATAGGTTGCTTCCGATCTATTCTCCCAAACATACCTCTCTACCCTTGCACCTAGCCAGTACGAGTTGTAGAAGCAGGTTAAAACTTGATGGATTGAGACTTATTTGTTAGAGTACTAACTCACTTGCAGTTTCAACTCTAGTTGTGCTAAGCAGCGTGGTTATTTATTACTAGAATAGAGTTTGGAATGACGTATGTGTTCTAGACAGTTAGGCAATGATTTTGTTATTTTAGTGATAGATCGATGTCAGGATCTTCCCTAGAAAAAGGCAAAACCTTTCATACATGGAGAAAATGTTGCGAGAGCAATTTACTGTGATTTCCACAATCACATGATCACAGGAACAAATCATGAATGAGCAGTAAAAGAAAATTCCTATCCCTGGAATCCATTGCGGGAATTTTCCTGTACTGGAACGGGACGGACCCTTGTGATCCCCCTTTCTATGCCAATTTTGAATTGAATTATAACTAAATTTTGCCAGACTATTTATATATTATTATTTTCTATTTTGGGACTTCTACAAGTGACCTGTTTGTGGCTTGTTCAAGAACATGTAATGAATCTCCCTCGGCAATTGGGCCTCATCAAAGTTGGCATTTCATGGTTCTCCCCACTTTTTTTTTCAGCCTAAAAACAACTGTTGAACTCCTTTTATCCCCTTCTATATGCTTTTGAACTTGCTATTGACCTCATTTTTGGATGAGGTCTTTATTTCTTTCCTTAGAGCCTAGGATCTAGCTTTAGGCTTCTCCATGTTTGACCCTCTTAGAGGACTAGTACGGGACCCACAATACTTAGAAAATTTGAGCCACTTCTTTATTCCTTCGAGTCTCGCACGGGCGGTCCCAAATCCTTGGCATTTTGCTAAGTTGGTTAGGACCGACATGTGAAACCCAAAGTTGAGTTCCTACATGAATAGGAGCAGCCCCTAGGGGAATCTTTAGTGCCTCACGCACTCGCGGACACCACAATTCTCACATTGATCGAACTACGCACAAAATTGACTTAGAGTCGGGTTGATCGTCGACGAATTCGTCAGGACGACCCCAGATGACGAAACAGACCACACAGATGCATCCGGAACGTCGATTTTAGCTAGGATAGACACTCATATTACTATGGTTTCGTACGCGAGAAGTCTGCACGAAAATCGATGCGCGTTCCTTTTTTTAGCTGGGCATGGTTTCGGGATCAGCCCGGGTTCAATTCGAGCTTGACGTGGGCTGAACACGAGCCAGGGCTATTTCAAATTTCAAAATTTTAAGATTCAAGTCTAATCGCCTAATTCATCTTAATTAAATTTAATTAGAGGTTAATATTTACCTAATATAACTGCCCCTTATGGAAAACATTCAATTCCCCGCCTAATGCCTCCAGTAACGTCTTTTTTGAAATTTCGCCTATACGCCGAGCTCGCTCCCTCCTTGCGGCATAATTTCAGCCTGCTTTCCTCTCTCCCGCTCGAACGCCCTCCCCTTCCTCCTCACGCGGAAACCCTTGGCCTGCACTTCCTCACGCTCGCACAGCCCATTCTTCTGCTCCCGAAACCCTCTCGATCTCGCTTCTTCCCCGCGAGACCAAATCTCTCTCGCTGCCCTCTCCCCCGCACGAAACAGCTCGACACTCAACACCCTCGCCTCTCTCGACCCGCTCGCCCCAGCCTGCTCGACGAGCCGCTCTCCCACTCACCTCTCCCGCTCGATGAGACGCTTGCCCGAAGTCCTAGCCACAACGCTGAAGTCCGCTCGGTCCCGCTCGCTTCTTCTTCTCGAGACCAAAGCCCGAGCGCCTCTTCCTCACGCGGAGGACCTCGCTCAGCTTGTTTCCCTCAGACGCCGGACCACCTTCCTTTTTCTCCTTGCTGCAACTGCTGCTATCCTGTAGCATTTTCTGGGTTTCCTCCGATTAAGGTCATATCTCTCTAACTCCCTGATCTCATCTGCTTCTATCAGCTTTCTTTCTTCCTACAAAATTTTTACTGCTTCTTTTATGAATAGAAATGTTTGAATTTGAGTACTGTTTATTCAGATTTATTTAGTTTTCTCTCTCCGCTTATTGAATGTGCAGTACGGTTTCGGGATTATAGATCTTGGTTGTCTTATAGACCTCATTCATGAGCTTTGTCGTATTTCTTGGTTCGAACTTAATTTAAAATAATGCGTATTTAAGTTGAGTTTGATAATCACCAAAGCCATTTTCTTAGCTCAAGTCTGCCACAAATGATAATCTATATTGCAAAACTCACATGTTATGAACAATTTACTTAGATGTGCCTTGAGATTGCCAAATATAATTGATAGGTATTTTTGTTGCATAAGTTATTTAGAAAGTTACTCGCATTGGTGTTTTGCCACCCACTTGGAACATTGCATAATGAAGTTTTCCTGTATTCAATTTTCGGCATTTACATTAGCAATTATTGGTGAAATCCTTAATAGTGATTGACCCACCTGTTTCAAATGTTTTGGATATAGGACTTTATTGTTAATTATCGATTTTTTTTTTCCTTATGAGAATCTTCACGTGATTTTCTTTCTTGGTCGGTGGCTCGATATTTTTGATGATTTGAGGAGGTTATTTCGGGCATGTGCGAATTTTGATTTGAAGGAGTTTTAGGAGCTGCCTTCTGCTCCATATGTTTGCTGATTTTGGGAGCTTTAAAAAAGCTTTTTTCTGGCCTATATGAGTGCTGTGAGGTGCTTTAAAGTGCTGTTAGCACTGAAAAGCTGTTGTTGGATGTTTAGGTTGCTGTTAGGGCTGCTGTTTGTGTTTGGAGATGGTGTTTTGGGCTTAAGAGCTGTAGAAAGCTGCTGGGAAAGCTATAAAATCTGTTGTTTGGGATGGAAAACTGCTGTGAGAAGCTGCTGGAAGTGCTGTTAAGTGCTGTGTAGTGTTTGGGATGGCTGTTAAGTGCAAAAATCTGCTGTAGAAAGCTGCTGTTAGCTGTTGAAACTTCTATTAAGAGCTTAGAAAGTGCTGTTTGGTGTAAGAAAGTGATGAATAGTGCTGTAGGAAGCATTGAGCTTGCTGTTTGGAAGCTTAGGAAGCCATAAGATTGCTCTTTGCAAGCTTGGGAAAGCCATAAGATTGCTGTTTGGAAGCTTGAGAAGCCATAAAATTGCTGTTTGGAAGCTTAGGAAGCCATATGATTGCTGTTTGAAATATTTGGAGGAGTATAGCTGCTGTTGGGTGCTGTTCGGGAGCCTAGGATCCCCGTATAGGCTTGCTAGTTGCTGCCCCGAGCCGTAGAAGGTTGTAGGATCGCCGTATAGGCTTGCTAGTCGCTACCCCAAGTCGTAGGAGGTCTTAGGATCGCCGCATAGGCTTGCTAGTCGCTGCCCCAAGCCGTAGGAGGTCGTAGGATCGCTGTATAGGCTTGCTAATTGCTGCCCCGAGCTGTAGGAGATCGTAAGATCCCGGTATAGCCTTGCTAGCCGTAGTCCAGAGTTGTTTGGAGCTAGTTGGGTGCCTCCTAGTGCCGTGAGAGGTGTCGGGTTTAAGGCGCCCTCGCTTACGTCTTTTTGGATGAGCCGACCCACTCCCCATTTTACTCTCTTGTTTCGCTAGTTTTGGGAGTTGGGTCAGTCTCTTTTCTTCTCCCCTTTTTCTTTTCTTCTTTTTAGGATTGTGATGATAGTGCTTATATGTGCTAACGAGGGATTATATAATAGTATCCCCTGCGTCAGTGATCCTCCATAAGGAGAGAGCAGGGTTGATGATACATAACCCACTTTTGGTGTGATGTTTGCCCCTAACTGTCTTGGGTAGTTAGGCGACCCTAGTCTGATTGAAGCAAGCAACTAGGGATCATTCCATTTCTGCACACACCTGAACAAATACTACACCTCATATAACTACACCCATATTACCTATCCACATATAATTTTTCTCCACATGATTACATACACTACTTCCCTACATAGCTATATGTATGCACATATTGTGCATCATCACATAAGTACACCTATATCACATTCCCCCACATACATGATACCTCCCCCACATAGCTACATCTATGCACACATTGTGTCTCCTCCACATGACTACATCCATACACATATTACATCCCTTTACATAATCACATTCCCCACATACACAACACATCTCCAGATGACCACACCCATACACACATTACTCCTCTTTACATAATCACATTCCCCACACACACAACACTCCTCCACATGACCACACCCATACACACATTACACCCTTTTATGTAATCACATTCCTTGACATCATGATACCTCCCAACATAGCTATATCTATGCACACATTGTGTCTCCTCTACATGACCACACACATACACATATTTCACCCCTTTAGGTAATCACATTCCCCCACATACAAAACACTCCTCCACATGACTACACCTATACACACATTACACCCCTTTACATAATCACACTTCCCCCACATACATTGTACCCCTTCACATATATGTTACACTTCTTCACATATTTATACTCACTACATTTCCTCACATACTTATGCAAGCATTACACCTCTTCGTGCATCTACACCGAAGCTACATTTCTTCACGTCTCTACAGCCACTACACTTTTATCGTACAAATCCCATTGGTTAAATGTTTCAGTCGTGGTTATAGTTGCTCTCCTTCGATAGTTTGAGTTGGTAGCCGCTACTCAAAAGTTGGAATGCACATAGCCAGCTCTGAGCCCGCCCCGACCGAAATTACTTCAGTCTTTTTTCAAGCTTTCATACGTTGTCTTTTCCATTTTTTTTCTTTTTGTTACATTCACATGCTCATATTTTGATATACATATTAAGTCTTAGTCATACCGGCTTATGCCAGGTATGCAAATTTATATTTACTGTTCCCTTTATTGTTTTCCTTGCTGTTCTTTACCGCGCTTTTATTGTCATTCCATTCATGCATTCACTTACACCGAATGTACTTTTAGGGTAGAAAACAAATAGGTTGATTGTTTAGAGTATACACTATGACAAACTACTGACAAGACCATTGCATGTACAACACTATAAGATTTCAAATTGAATCTCCTGAACTTTGAAACTGCTACGTCAACAAGGAGACTTGAGCCAATTCGTGGATAGCTCGGCGAGGAGCATGAGACAAACTACAAGCGGAGGTAGTTGGCATACCACAACAACACGACGAGGAGTCCGGATCGAGCAACAAGAAGACCTTCTTCAGCAATCTCGTTCCCAGTATAAATAACAACCTATAGGACTTTGAGGTAGCTCGCCCAGTGCGATATAAATCCTCACTTTCCTCTTATGCTTCTGTGCAACCATGTTGCGTTACATAAGTCCTAACTCGACTTAGGTTCCGAAGTTGTCGTATGGTACGACGTAAACCCTCCTATCTTTGCGGTCTATTTGCATAATCAGATATTATGTAAGTGTAAGTCCCAAATAATAAAATTGGCAGGATTAAACACTTAATTAACATCTTCTCCAAAATGTGGCCATACCGTAGGATAGTCTGGGAACTCACCGAGATTTACCTCAGATCAGTAACATCCCCTACTTTCTCCTTTATTTGGACTCCCGAAAATAAGTGTTCCATGTTGAGCCATTCCCACTTGATTTTCTCTGTCCTACCATGAAAACCTAAACCTTGAAATTCTTAAAGACAGAACCACCGATCATTATTGAGAGTTTTCTCAAGTGACCTCGGTCATTCGTGATATAATTAACTATAGGGGCTTGCCCTTATAGGGAACTTGGAACCCATGTAAAATAAACCTTGCTTAGTCTTTCTATTAGGTAGGCGAACTTATCGGTCACACATAAAGGTTCGCAGACCAAACGAATGTCATGAGTCCCTTAGTTCGTGTGATTGGGTCTACCGTCGCATGATACATTAGTCTTTCGAGAAAATGTATCATTTATGGCATCGGACTACTGTACAAATGCGATCTAGGCGGTCTCATTTTTAAAAATTAAAATACACTATTTTCAAAACTATTTTCATAAAATTATATACCTTTTAGGTTAAATTAAATCATCTATTTTTCCAAACTATAAAATGCTTTTCCATAAATCGAAGAAAAGTAGGCCGACACTTGCATATTATCATTCACTTGCTATTTTACAACTACTTTCTCATTAGATCCAATTCCTATACTCCTCCTAGAAAACCCTAAAACAGTGTGATACTTAAAATGATTGACCGTTGACGGGCACATTGCAATATTTTTATTACTTTTAGCAAGAATAATTGCTTTTAACATTCATCTGAGGATATATTGCGCCATTTTAAGATTTTTACGGTAATGCGCCACTTGGGAATAAAGGCAATTGTGCATTTGGGATTATTTCTTTTGAGATCAATTGTCATTCAGAGTAGTATCTCTAAATCATGCAAGAATGATTTTTTTAGTTTGTTTAATTTAAGTAGGATAAAACGTTTTTTCTTAAATGAAATAAATAGGCTTGTATCGGTGCAAGTGATAAGACACATGACTACTCCTGTGTAAAGAAGAGCAAGATCATTATCTAAGAAAATATATAAAATCAACATAAAATATAATATAATGTATGCTTATGAATTTGACTTAATGTCTATCTATGTATTATTTGCTTATAAAGGAGTAAAAAATGAAGCTAGGATATTCTTAAAATATAAATTAAATCAATTACATTTTGGCGCTTTTACATTTCATACCACCTTATTGCTATGTATTTACATATCTTACACCTAAAATTTTACTTTTTACATTTATACCGCCCAAATATTTCATATCACTTTAAAAATACCATTATTTAATCTTTAAAAATGTAAAATACACCTTTTTCATTCATTGGTAAGGTGACAGATATGTAAAATTTAAATTTAGGTGTTAAATACGTAGAAAGTAATTGATATGCATATAAAATTTCCTTCAATTTTTCAATGTCATTATAAGGTATGTTAATTTTTTTTATTAAATAAATGTTCTTTTAAATTATAGTATAATAATAATTTTATTATTAGTCGAATTTGAAAATATTACTTATTTTTTAATTGATACGCCAACATGCAAGGCGTTTTATCACCATATAGAGGACCAATATATGAATTGCATGATTATCATGTGGACTCTCAACCTTAAAAACAAGAACTTCTAATTATATGTTTTCCTCTTCTTGAAATATTTTTGAATGGTCGTATGGAGTTGTAAAGGTTGGATTTTCAATCTTTAACCAAATCTCCACTTTTGACTTGCATACACAATAATATATTATCAATGCTTGTAATGACATACTTTAATAACACAATGATCCTGAAGAGATGGATTATTTGAGATGTTTGAAAATGAGAAACTTATGATTATATAAGAGAAAGATCTACATTAATTGGTGCACCATACAATGCAAGGTTTAAGAAGGTAAAATTATAAATTGAGGTGTTTTATTATAGCCAAGCGAGATATTTGTGCTCGAACTTGAGAGAATAATTGTCTAATAGGCCATAAACTATTGACAAATTTACTAGGTTGATCTTCAAAAGCTACAAAATTATATAATGAGAAAAGGAAACCAAAACTTAACCTTAAGTGCTAATTGAAAGCAAAAGTTCGAGAAAGATACAAGATAAGCTGTCATTTAAAATTTAAATACGCCATAAGTATCGGGATTCATCATTTATTATTTCTCTTTTCAACATTTTGAGAAGGGTCATCATATGCAACAATTCTATTATTCATTCTTATGTCTTCTTGAAAATATTTTTCAATCATTATATTTTCTTCTCACACCTTATACCATTTAATATTGTATTCAATATAATTTAAAATAAAATACTTAATTAATTATTTAACTAATTAATCTTTTATAATTCATTATATCTTTAAATTTTAAAGCTCCAACCCCTTCTTTTATTTTTTTCATTCGAGTAATTTTGAAGTATAAATTGCATTAAATTCAGTAGTTCTTTTAATGCCACTAATAATATTGCCATTTTTCATCATTATTAAAGGTAATTCCTTTTATTTTCAACTTCAAATTTTTCATTCTTTTTGTTTTTTCAATATCCATTCATCATCATATTATACATAACCAACGAAGATCATTTCCGTCAGCACCATTTCTCCATCTTTGTAAATTTGTGGTGTTTATCTTTCTTTTTTATTTGAATAAGTGGCAAAAGTTGTATTTGAAGAATCAAAAGAAATTTTTTTTATAAATAAAAATAGTTGATGGTGGAATAATAGTTTGCAAGAAAAGATAAAATATAAGAAATTATGTTATAAGAATTGATTTAAATGTAAAATCTTAGAGGACTGAGAAATGATTAGAAGGCCCGCATGGAGTCTAAGAGAACTATCTGCGACACTAAAAATTCTGCTTTTAGTGATCTTCATAATAAATTAGATACTAACCAAAATAGTCAAACAAAGAGAAAATAAATGTAAAGATTTAATTCAAGTAAAATGTATTAAAGATGAAAATAAAAAAGTACTTTTCTTAGAAAAAGATATCCAAAATAGGTGGATGAGTTATTTTGATAAACTTTTAATGAAGTTTCGGAAAATACGATTGAGCGTAGTGATCTTAACATCGTTAATAATAATAAAATATTTCATTTTTTTCCGTTGCATTAGTACAAAAGAAGTTGAAAAGACTTTAAAGAAAACAGGTGGAATGTCTGTAGGACATTGAAGTGTGGAAATATTTAGGAGATTTGAGAGTTTCTTGGCTAAATAAACTCTTTAATATTATTTTAAAAAATAAAAAGATGTCTGAGGAGTGGAGGATGAATATTTTGGTCCCCATTTTTATGAATAAAGGGGATTCACAAGAGTGTGCAAATTATAGAGGAATTAAATTGATGTCATACTTTAAAATTATGATGAGGGTGATTGAACATAGGTTAAGAAATATTACAAAGATTTCTCATAATCAATTTGGATTTATTCCGGGCAGGTCCACTATGGAAGCTATATCTTTGTTGAGACGGTTGATAGAGAAGTTCAGAGATAATAAGGACGATCTACATATGATTTTTATTGATTTAGAAAAGGCTTACGATAAGGTTCCAAGAGATATCCTTTGCGGAGTTCTTGAGAAGAAAGGTGTTGATATGACTTCTATTCAAGTCATTAAAGATATGTATGCTAGAGCTGTGACTTATGTTCTAATAGAAAGAGGATTGACCAAATATTTTCCTATTTCTGTTGATTAATATCAGAAATCGGCTTTAAGCACATATCTTTTTGCTTTAGTTATGGATGGTTTTACTGTACACTTAAAGGAGAATGTACCTTGATGTGTGCTTTTTGCTGGTGAAATCCTTCTCATGGATAAGACGAGAGAAAAAATCCAGGAAGAACTTGAATTATGCAGGTCTACCTTAGAGTCTAAAGGCCTTCGTTTGAATAGAACTAAAACTGAATACATGAAATGTTGTTTTAGTAGCAGTAGCTCTAGCGACAGAAATGTAACTGGGGGTGATCAAATTATTAAAAGGTGTGAACGCTTTACTCAAGTCTATTGATCAAAGTGATGGTGATATTGATGGGTGTTATTAGTAGAATTTAAGTTGGTTGGTTGAAGTGGAGAAATGCTTCAGGCCTATTGTGTGATAGAGAAGTACCACTTAGACTGAAAGAAAAATTTATAAGATGGTGGTGAGACTTGCGATGCTTTATGACTTTGAATATTGGCTGTTAAAAGAGAAGCATAAAACTAAGGGTCTATTTAGGGCAGTTGCAGCTTATTAGCTGTAGCTTAGTTTCCTCAAGAAGTGTTGTGGGGAAGATGTTGCTGTGAAGTTGGCTGATTGTTTGTTTCAGCCGCTTAAACCATTCCGCCCTTATTTAGTAATACTATTTGTAACATAACTGTTATAGTCATATATTTGATACTTCAGAAACAAAAATTCACTACACAATAGTAAAAAAAATTAGATATACATTTCACATAACGACGATTGCCAATAGTGCTAAAAAATTAAAAAACTATTAAAATTACAATTAATATAATGATTATATTGTTTTTAACAAGCATACGGTGTATGTCTCTTGCTACACTGTCCTCCAGTGATGTCATTCATCATTGATCACAGTCAATAGTGGAATCCGCTGGACTGTCTGCCCACCAGAAGAAGCCACACTTCTCTGCGATGATCTGCGGCCAGCTGTAAAACTGTCGACCCATTTGTGCCTAATATGTGATGATTTCAAGCATGGAGGGCGATCAATGCACTTCTTGTAACATTCGTGGATCAAGTAGATTGCTGGAACTCTTCTTCTATGTCTTTCTCTGGCTAAATCTTTGTAGGTGTATATCGTACTTGCTGAAAAAAAATGATGAACAAAATATGACCCAATCAGTTGTGATATTTGAAAGATTTATGAAGAACATGAATTTAGGAATAGTATTCAGCAAAGTTTGAAGCAGTTTAAACAACCGAATAATAATATAATAAAAAAATATAAATAAATGTCTCAAGTAGTCGAAAATAAAAAAAGTCTCAAATGTCCCGATGATCATAAAAATATCATAGATACAACACACTTTTATTTTGGGGAATCGTGAAAAAAAAATCTCTGCGGATAGGATTTTTCAGCAACTCTGCCGTAATAAGTATAGAGGCAAATCCTCACAAATTTTCTTATCGTATTTATGATTCGAATGTCCTGCTCAATGGAAGTTGCCTGTACTGTATGCGGTTCAGCGCTGTTAGAAGCTACCAGATTTAATATCTGGTTTTGGAGGAAAACAGCTCCATCTTTCTTTTTACTCTCCACCCGTTGATGCTTAGAACGACAAGTAGACTGGACTTCTTGGAGGTCTGGACTGCGTACTTCGTTTGAGTCGCCTGATAGGTTGACTGCCAAGTTCTCTTGGGTGCCATAGAATCCTGTCTCACTGGGCTCACATGCATATTTACCTGTAGCAACGACACCCCCAAACATCCGGTCCAACTTCTCCAACTCTGGCTCAAGTTCACAAAGTTTAATTTTCTTCGCAACGGGCACCACCTACAAAGTCATCACATAAACTTTATTTAGTAAATAAAAATGAAAACGACTGAATTATATGATATGAAAAAAAAATATTATCGTAGTCTTTCTGTCCATCACTTCTCCGGAGCATCAATTGTTCGCTTCACCAGATCCCAATTCAAGACCGTTGATTCTTTTCTTAATTCCTTTCAAAATTTTCAATTATTATTGAGTTGATCCCAGTTGTTCTTTAATTGCATCCTGTCATATACCGACATGTACTCTCATTGAACTTCTTGATAATATTCTTCCACCCTTGTTGTAATATGTTGTGAGCCTATTGCCCATATCAATTTCAATGAGGCAAATGTCACGGAAGACTATTTTGGTTTCTTTGTCCTAAGGTGCGGGCAAATCAATTCCTTGGTCTTAGCTATTTTATTACTAAGCTAGCAAAAAGGAATATCTGTGAGTATAAAGATGATGGCAAAGATGATTTGTTTCCCTCTTACAATATTATACAATATGCCTCACATGATGTCACAGTAATTTTCTGAGGCTAAAATATTTACTACCTCACTTCAGAGTGTGTGTGCTTGAGAAATATATTGTTCTATTTTTAAGAATGCCCTATAGGGTATTAGTTCTGATTTGAGTAACAAAACAAGAAATTCTACATAGGTTTCATATGAGAGAGCATAAAAAAGATGACGGAGATTATATGTTGTTCTACCTCTCAAGATTTTCTCATTATATGCCCAAGGAGTATCAGTAGCTATGCATGATTATGCATTTATTGTATTTTTCTGAGACTATCTATTTCACTACCTCAGTTCAGAGTGTGTGCTATTGAGAAATATGACTTACTTGTCATAAGAATGTCCCAAGTGTTAGTACTGAATTTCAGTAATAAGGCCTGAAATTCTACAAATGTTTCATATTAGTAAGCATAAAAAAGATGGCAGTTATATTTCGTTGGCTTTTCTCCCAAAATTTTCAAATTATGTCCAAGGGGTCAAAGTTGCCGTGCATGATATGCTTTCACAATATTTTTTTGAGACATTTAAATTCTCTGTCTCACTTCAGAGTGTGTGTTATTGAAAAATACGATTTATTTGTTGCACGAATGTCTGGTATTACTACTGAATTTCATTAACAAAACATAGAATTCTTCAAATGTTTCATATTAGTGAGCATAAAAAGATAGTAGATTCTCCCAAGTTCTTCTCATTATATACCCCAAGGAGTCTTAGTAGCTTTGCATGATATGCTTTTACAGTATTTGTTTTAGGCGTTCTATTTCACTACCTCACTTTAGAGTGTGCGTGTTTGATGAATAAGTTTTTCTTGTCATAAGAATGACCCAAGTCGTATTAGTACTGAATTTTAGCAACAAATCATGAAATTCTACAATGTTTCATATCAATGAGCATAATAAAGATGACAGAGATGATATGTTGTCATTCCTTCCAAATTTTCCTCATTATATGCCCCAAAAGATATCAGTAGTACATGATATGCTTTCACAGTATTTTTCCGAAGCTTTCTATTTCACTGTCTCAGTTCAGAGTGTGTTATTATGAAATATGATTTACTCATTATGTGAATGCCTCAAGTAGTAGTAGATCTGAATTTCGCAATATAGCCTCGAAATTCTACAAATGATTCATATCAGTGAGCATAAAAAAGACGACATATATGATATGTTTCCCTTTCTCCCAAAATTTTCCATTAAATACCACAAGATGTCTCAGTAGTTATGCATGATATGTTTTCATAGTTTTTCTTTTGATTTTTTCTATTTCACTTCCTCACTTCAATGTGTTTATGTGATTGAAGAATAAACTTTTCTTGTCATAAGAATGTCTCAAGTGGTATTAGTACTGAATTTCAGTAACAAAACATAAAATTCTACTAATATTTCATATCAGTGAGCATAAAAAGATGACAGATATGATATGTTGCTCTTTCTCCCAAGTTCTCATTATATGCCGCAAGGGGTCTAAGTAGCTGTGCATGATATGCTTTCACAATACTTTTTTTAGACGTTCTATTTCACTACCTAACTTCAGTGTGTGCGTGTGATTGAAATTTAAGCTTTTCTTGTTATAAGAATGCCCAAGTGGTATTAGCATTGAATTTCAGTAACAAATCATGAAATTCTACTAATGTTTCATATCAGTGAGCATAGAAATGATGACAAAGATGGATGATGTCTTTTCTCCAAAATATTGTCTTACATGCACCAAAGGGTATTAGTAACTATGTATGATATGCTTTCATAGTATTTTTCTAAGGCTTTCTATTTCACTGCCTCAGTTTAGAGAGGATGTGTGTTATTGAGAAATATGATTTACTTGTCACAAGAATGCCCCTAGTGGCAGTATTACTGATTTTCTGTAACAAAGTCTGTGATTCTACAAATGTTTCATATCAACGGGCATTAAAAAGATGACAGATATGATATGTTGCCATTTTTCCCAATTTTTTCTCATTATATACCCAAAAGGGTATCAGCTACTATGCATGATATATTTTCACACTATTTTTTGAGAGATTTTATTTCATTATCTCACTTCAGAGTGTGTTATTGAAAAATATGATTTACTTGTCATAAGAATGCCCCAAGTGGTATTAATATCGAATTTCAATAACAAAACATGAAATTCTACAAATGTTTCGTATCAGTGAGCATAAAAAAGATGACAGACATGATATGTTGCCCTTTCTCCAAAATTTTTCTCATTATATGCTCAAATAGGTATTAATAGCTATGCATGATATGATTTCACAGTATTTTTCCGAGATTTTCTATTTCATTGTCTCACTTCAGAGTATCTGTTATTAAAAATATGATTTTTCTTGTTATAAGATCGCACCAAGTGGTATTGGTAATGATATTCAGTAAGAAATCATGATATTTTACAAATGTTTTTTATCAGGGAGCATAAAAAAGATCACAAAAATGTTATGTTGCCCTTTCTCCAAAGTTTTTCTCATTATATGTCCCATGGTGTCTCATTAGCTATGCATGATTTCCTGTCATGATTTTTTTCTTTTTTTAAGGCTTTCTATTTCACAAGCTCAATTCATAGTGTGTGTAATTAAAGAATAAGCTTTTCTTGTCATGAGAATACCCCAAATCGTAATAATACTGAATTTCAGTAACAAAACATGAAATTCTACAAATGTTTCATATCAGTGAGCATAAAAAAGATGTCAGATATGATATATTGCAATTTCTTCCAAATTCTCACTGTCCCTAGGGGTCTCAGTTGCTATGCTTGATATGCTTTCACAGTATTTTTTTAGGCGTTCTATTTCTTTGTCTCATTTCAGAGTGTGTGTGATTGAAGAATAAGCTTTTTTTGTTATAGGAATGCTTCAAGTGCTATTAGTGTTGAATTTCAGTAATAAAGCATGAAATTATACAAATATTTCATATCATTGAGCATAAAAAAAATGCAGAGATGATATGCTATTCTTCCTCCCAAATTTTCTCATTATATGCCTCAATGAGTATCGGCAACTATGCATGATATGTTTTCACAGTATTTTCCGCACGACTTCAGTTCAGAGTGTGTTTTTAAGAAATATGATTTACTTGTCATAAGAATGCCCCATGTTGTAGTAGTACTGAATTTCAGTAACAAAATATGAAATTCTACAAATGTTTCATATCAATGAGCATAAAAAAGATGACAGATATGATATGTTGTCATTTCTCTCAAAATTTTCTCATTACATGCCCAACAGGTCTCAGTAGCTATTGATGATATGCTTTCACAGTATTTTTCTGAGGCTTTATATTTCACTACTTCACCGAGAGTGTGTTATTGAAAAATATGATTTATTTGTCATAAGGATGCCCCAAGTGGTATTAGTACTGAATTTCAACAACAAATCATAAAATTCTATGAATGCTTGTTATCAGTGAGCATAAAAAAGATGGTAGAGATAATATGTTGCCCTATCTCCCAAATATTTATCATTATATGCTCCGAGAGGTCTCAGTAGCTATGCATGATCCATATGGTACAGATAAAAAGCACCAAACCAAAGAAATACAGTCAAATCCATATGATGCAAATCCACAAGATACTAAAATGTCTCGAAAATAATATAGGGAAAGGGGTTACCAGAAGAAGATGGTGCGGGTTAGGTCAGAGGAAGCAGAAAATCCGCAGGGAAGGAAAGTGTTGGAGACAAATACGGGGTCGGAACGAAAGACAAATGCTTACACGTGTGATCCCCGATTACATTATAAAAGAGTTTTATCCTTTAATTTTCTTGTTTAAATTTCTTCATTTACAATGGTGCCAAAAACTTAACTCTAAAGCAAAGTAATATTTTAATTATGTTTTTAAATAGTAGGGATTTACGTAAGTATACATATCGTTATCAAGTAATATAAAGCTTTCTGGTTAAGCCCCAAATATCGATCCTACAGAGATCGCGGTAAATCACAGCGTCTTTCAAGAGAAGTTGTAGTCTACAATAACACGCTATAGCTTGGAAGGTCGATACAGGTTTGGTTTTAATTAAATCCTACAGTTATCACTACAATACTACTTCTACTCTTAAACTAAAATACTTGGTGAAAATCAGAAAATGAGGTTTATATATATTAAAAGTACTCTTCTTCATACAATGAAATTAGTGACATGTAAAAGTAAAACAAGTAGCAAGAGAGATTGTGACAAATAATAGCAATTATATTATTTACTCTTACTTGGTTCTATAAAGAACATAGATTAATCTGATGCTTTGAAATCTTGAAGATGGGTTAGGCAGGGAAGATACTAGTTCTCACTCTAGAGTTCCCTCTTTTCCCTCCACCTAGGGGCTAACAACTCATATCAAAACTTAAAATATCAAACCAAATTGGGTGCTTTAGCTTTTCACTCTAAAGTTCTCTAATTTTACACCCATTAAAGTATATCTCTCTATTTATTTGTACTCAATTATATGAACTACATCCTCACCCATATAATCTCATGTGATCCTATCAATAGTTGACTGAGACAATATCACATTGGTTTCATACGTATTCACATAATGATTTTAACATGCAAGTTGATCAAGTTTACATGTAAATGAAGAACAAAATAAAATCATCACAATATATTCTCAATCTACTCAATTCTATATCCTACACATGCATACTAATTTATTGTAAGAGGGAAGAGTAAAGAAAACTACTCACTACGCACGGAGAAACAACAAAACTTTTCATTGAACAAGACTTTGAAACCACACAAACAAAGTACTAGATTCAAATAAAAATACAATGAAAATACTTATCATTGATGGAAATCAAACTCTCATTGTATAGCAAAAACAATCTCTTTACAATTCTTTCAAAGAACAAAAGTGAAAAGAAAGAAAAAAATCTTTCACTCTCTCTCATCTCTCTCACATTGTTGCCCCACTTAGGGCTCACGTCCAAGTGATCTTCTTCTTCTCCAAGCCTTCTTTTCCTCTTCTAATAGTTGCTCTCCCTTCTCTAAATCTCCTTCTTCAACACTTTCCAAGTCATAATTATAATTTCCTAAGAGATACTTATGTGTCTCTTCAAAAAGAGTCCACATTCAATGAATCCTCCAAAGGGTGCCTTCTAACCGCCCCAAACTCTTGTAGAAAGTCTATTTTATCATTCCCAACGAATTCCCAACGAATTCCCCAAGAGACATACTTCACAGCGCTTCAAAAATCGTCCAAATCCACGTTTCTTCTAGAAGTTATGGCAAAAACAGTCACAAACCGTTTTATGGCACCTATGCGCCGATTTGGTGGCGTTTAGGCGCCATCTCTGGTGGTTATGCGCCAACTTTGGCGCTTAGGCCCCATTCTGCGCGTAGCTCTAGTGTTTCGCTTTGTTTGATTCCATTTCAACTCCGTTTTGTCTCATTTCAGTTGCGTTTCGCTCCTAACAGATATACCTACAAGGTAGATATAAAAACAAAGTGCAATTTCATTCAAATATATATGATAAATGTAAAAGAGATTAAACATAGAAAGACATAAAAATATGTCAGGTTAGAAAAATTTTTTTTTTGCTCGTTTTGGTTCCAAATTATACTGTTTTTACTCATTTTTGTTCATGTTGCTCAAATCACTCCAAATTCTTCAATTTGATGTACCTAGAATAAAAAACACAAGAAAACATACATTTAAAGTGCAATATCATTATAAAATTTAGCATAAAAAGTAGTTCTTTTTTAGGTGGATCAACGTGCTTAGCTGCCGCGATTAAAACACTGTCCCAAATCACATTGATTCGCGGCGGCCTATTGCGCCGCATAAAAACCGCGCCCTAAGTTAATTGTTGTCGAGATGAAAATGATTAGGTGGATGATTGACTTTGCAATTAGATGCAAAATGCGAAATGAATTTATCCGTAATAGGATTGGTGCTGCTCCAGAGACGAATAAATATAATCTTACATGGTTTGGTCACATTAAATGTCAACCATCTGATTATCCAATTTGAAGATTATGTCTTAGATTCGAATTATGTTAAGACAGACAGAGGTAGAGCTCGGAAGACTTGGGCAAATTGTATAAAAATGATCTTAATTTATTAGAATTAAATTAAAAATATGACACTAAATAGGATGCAATGGAGAAGTAGGATTCATGTTGCCGAACCCACTTAGTGGGATAAAGGTTTTGTTGCTTTTGTTTGTTGTTGTTGAACATAATCTGAATCAACTTATTCATCCATCTTACAGCCAATCATGTTCAATTTGTTGTATGGACTTGGTTTAATGTTCTTTAATTATATTTACAGTCAAAAGTTAAACAATCAAGACTAAGAATATCACTATAAATGTTTTAAGCTCAAACATATAATTTCCAAATTATTCCATTAATGTTCGACATTTGAATGAAAAAAATGATTGATACATAGTGGGGAGCTTAAACATAAAATTGTACTTATAAATTATATTTGACAGCTAAATGAAGAACTAAAATAAAATAATATAAAAAATCAATAAAAAACAATACATAATAAATAAAATAAATGAGTAAACCGAAATAAATAAAATTAAGTGTTAAATCTAAGGAAACAAAAAACATAAAACCTAAAAGAAATTTAGTAAAAACAAAGTAATGACAATGTTAATAAAATGAAAATAATTTGTTTAAATTAAGAAAATAATTTGCATTTTTCCTTAAAAAGATTGCCCTAAAATCACGCTTATAGGAACATGTTCACTCTCCCCACTCAATGAGTCCCCTTGTGTATCTAGTAGCCTTCCATGTTTTACACGATCAATGCGCGCTCTTAGTTAATTCTACGCTTAACTTAAACATAGTGTTTAAAAAATATCAATATAAGTTTTACCTATTAATATATTATATAAAAATAATGTAGCAAAATAGTTTTATTTTTTTATTATAAATATTTCAGACGTTCATCACAAATGCCTCTGAGAATGTCTTGAGATGTGCGTCTTTAACAATGAATGCATATGCATTACTAGAAATAGAGGTATAAATCTCGAGGTATTTTTGTACTCCTCGTAGTGAGGCACAGTTTGAGGCCTACACTTCAATCTATTTTTCTTTTATATTCGTAATAAAATGTCAAAGAGATTATTAATATTGCTCAATTTTAGTTCTAGTTGACTTTTTTTTTTCTTTTGATCATATTTTATGAGAATTTGTCAATCGTATGCATAATTGAGTGTATAAGTGATTTATGTTCACAATAGTATCTTATATTGAGACAACTTATAGAAAAACTTCGTAATGATTAGTAGTACTCTTTATATAATAATGGCCTTACTCTTATTTAATACTCCCATTGTGTAGCACATGTTTTGAAGGTCAAAATAAGCATATTATTATTTAGAAATTTTAAGAAAGACCTTAGGATTAAATGTTTTTTTGGTTTAAGAAAATAATAAACATATAAAAAAGGAAACTTTTGTATTTCCTGGTAGAACAAAGTAAAAAATTAAAAAAAAAATAATAAATGTCAAACTTAGAAGTTATCCTAATTGGCCTTAAGCTAATAATAATATTTCATTTTAATGGTTTAATGTTTCATAATATTACTTGTTGATCCTATGAGTGCATGGTGTGCATAATAAACACAAAACACATATTTGGAGGTTTTAAATTTGTATAGTATGTAATTTAAGGATTAGAAAGTTGCATAAATTTTGTATTCAGTAATTATACTTCAATGATATTCAAGAACAAAGTGATTCAAAAGAGGCTCATGATTATAGCCTTGCAATGTTTTTAAAGTCGTGAAGTTTGTAATTGTAAAATAATGGCTTTAGCCTCTAGTTTTAGATGGCAAAAAATTATAAGTTCAATTAAAATTGAAAATTATTTTTAATTATAATATGTAACTTAAATTTAATAAAAATTATTTTTAATTTATTTATAAATTTTAGTAAATTGAGATTATTTCAAAATTCCTGTTATATTCTCTTAGTTTACTTTATATAATTTTCATGAGTTAATTATTTTTTTATAATAATTTAATAAAGGAAATAAATTATATTATTAAAAAAATTTCTAAAAATATGAGCCTATTACTTTCTGTTAACATTATTAAAAATCATTAGCACATTTTATTATATCTATTGCTGTGCATGAAGCATATTAAAATATTAAAAATTATCAATTTAAAAAATACTAAATTAATATCCCAAACCTCTTGAAGCTTAATGGATTATTTGATCTCTAGATGGCCATGAACAAAGGTTGATCTCATCAAATAAGATAAATCTTTATGTGCATTTGTTTTAGTATATATAATTTCTCATCTTTACGGAGTTTGCAATAAAACGATAGCCCGAGATTCACTCTTTTAATAACCTATTTGTGTCTCTATGTAGAAATTTTCTTGAGTTGTTTGATGGAGGAGAATTTACAAATTATTTTTGTTGATTTAGAAAAAAACTTATGATAAGGTTCCAAGAGAAGTTCTTCGAGGAGTTCTAAAAAAGAAAGGTGTTGATATGATTTATATTTAAGTCATTAACGAAATATATACTAGAGTTGTTATTTGTGTTTGAACAGGAGGATTACAATAACAACGACCTTAATCCCACTATGTGGGGTCGGCTACATGAATCCTTTTTCTCCATTTTGTCCTATTTAGAGTTATAATCTCAGTTAGTTCTAATATATTAAGATCATTTTTTATATAATTAATCTGATGCTTTGAAATCTTGAAGATGGGTTAGGCAGGGAAGATACTAGTTCTCACTCTAGAGTTCCCTCTTCTCCCTCCACCTAGGGGCTAACAACTCATATCAAAACTTAAAATATCAAACCAAATTGGGTGCTTTAGCTTGTCACTCTAAAGTTCTCTAATTTTACACCCATTAAAGTATATCTCTCTATTTATTTGTACTCAATTATATGAACTATATTCTCACCCATATAATCTCATGTGATCCTATCAATAGTTGACTGAGACAATATCACATTGGTTCTTACATGTTCTCACAACAGATTTTAACATGCAAGTTGATCAATTTACATGTAAATGAAGAACAAAATAAAATCATCACAATATATTCTCAATCTACTCAATTTTATATCCTACACATGCATACTAATTTATTGTAAGAGGGAAGAATAAAGAAAACTACTCACTACGCATGGAGAAACAACAAAACTTTTCATTGAACAAGACTTTGAAACCACACAAACAAAGTACTAGATTCAAATAAAAATACAACGAAAATACTTATCATTGATGGAAATCAAACTCTCATTGTATAGCAAAAACAATCTCCTTACAATTCTTTCAAAGAACAAAGTGAAAAGAAAAGAAAAAATCTTTCACTCTCTCTCTATCTCTCTCACATTGTTGCCCCACTTAGGGCTCACGTCCAAGTGATCTTCTTCTTCTCCAAGCCTTCTTTTCCTCTTCTAATAGTTGCTCTCCCTTCTCTAAATCTCCTTCTTCAACACTTTCCAAGTCATAATTATAATTTCCTAAGAGATACTTATGTGTCTCTTCAAAAAGAGTCCACATTCAATGAATCCTCCAAAGGGTGCCTTCTAATCGCCCCAAACTCTTCTAGAAAGTCTATTTTATCATTCCCAACGAATTCCCAACGAATTTCCAACGAATTCCCCAAGAGACATACTTCGCAGTGCTTCAAAAATCGTCCAAATCCACGTTTCTTCTAGAAGTTATGGCAAAAACAGTCACAAACCGTTTTATGGCACCTATGCGCCGATTTGGTGGCGTTTAGGCGCCATCTCTGGTGGTTATGCGCCAACTTTGGCGCTTAGGCCCCATTCTGCGCGTAGCTCTAGTGTTTCGCTTTGTTTCGATTCCATTTCAACTCCGTTTTGTCTCATTTCGAGCTGCGTTTCGCTCCTAATGAGATATACTCTACGAGTAGATATAAAAACAAAGTGCAATTTCATTCAAATATATATGATAAATGTAAAAGAGATTAAACATAGAAAGACATAAAAATGAGTCAGGTTAGAAAAAATTTTTTTTTGCTCGTTTTGGTTCCAAATTATACTGTTTTTACTCATTTTTGTTCATGTTGCTCAAATCACTCCAAATTCTTCAATTTGATGTACCTAGAATAAAAAACACAAGAAAACATACATTTAAAGTGCAATATCATTATAAAATTTAGCATAAAAAGTAGTTCTTTTTTAGGTGGATCAACGTGCTTAGCTGTCGCGATTAAAACACTGTCCCAAATCACACTGATTCGCGGCGGCCTATTGCGCCGCATAAAAACCGCGCCCTAAGTTAATTGTTGTCGAGATGAAAATGATTAGGTGGATGAGTGACTTTGCAATTAGATGCAAAATGCGAAATGAATTTATCCGTGATAGGATTGGTGCAGCTCCAGAGACGAATAAATATAATCTTACATGGTTTGGTCACATTAAATGTCGACCATCTGATTATCCAATTTGAAGATTATGTCTTAGATTCGAATTATGTTAAGACAGACAGAGGTAGAGCTCGGAAGACTTGGGCAAATTGTATAAAAATGATCTTAATTTATTAGAATTAAATTAAAAATATGACACTAAATAGGATGCAATGGAGAAGTAGGATTCATGTTGCCGACCGTACTTAGTGGGATAAAGGTTTTGTTGCTTTTGTTTGTTGTTGTTGAACATAATCTGAATCAACTTATTCATCCATCTTACAGCCAATCATGTTCAATTTGTTGTATGGACTTGGTTTAATGTTCTTTAATTATATTTACAGTCAAAAGTTAAACAATCAAGACTAAGAATATCACTATAAATGTTTTAAGCTCAAACATATAGTTTCCAAATTATTCCATTAATGTTCGACATTTGAATGAAAAAAATGATTGATACATAGTGGGGAGCTTAAACATAAAATTGTACTTATAAATTATAGTTGACAGCTAAATGAAGAACTAAAATAAAATAATATAAAAAATCAATAAAAAACAATACATAATAAATAAAATAAATGAGTAAACCGAAATAAATAAAATTAAGTGTTAAATCTAAGGAAACAAAAAACATAAAACCTAAAAGAAATTTAGTAAAAACAAAGTAATGACAATGTTAATAAAATGAAAATAATTTGTTTAAATTAAGAAAATAATTTGCATTTTTCCTTAAAAAGATTGCCATAAAATCACGCTTAAAGGAACATGTTCACTCTCCCCACTCAATGAGTCCCCTTGTGTATCTAGTAGCCTTCCATGTTTTACACGATCAATGCGCGCTCTTAGTTAATTCCACGCTTAACTTAAACATAGTGTTTAAAAAATATCAATATAAGTTTTACCTATTAATATATTATATAAAAATAATGTAGCAAAATAGTTTTATTTTTTTATTATAAATATTTCGTACGTTCATCACAAATGCCTCCGAGAATGTCTTGAGATGTGCGTCTTTAACAATGAATGCATATGCATTACTAGAAATAGAGGTATAAATCTCGAGGTATTTTTGTACTCCTCGTAGTGAGGCACGAGCTTGAGGCCTACACTTCAATCTATTTTTCTTTTATGTTCGGGAGCATGGAGGCCAAATTGAACCCAAAAATGAGCCTCTCCCATTCAATTTCCAATTGACCCCTTTACACATGTCAAACTCCAATTGAGCACCATTGCCAACCTGACCTTTGGTCAGATGAGTGACCGAGTGCACAGCCCGGCCGAAGCCACCAGGCCGCCGGAAAACACCATGTGAGAGCTCGTGAGCCCGAAAAATCCAATTCTCCGCCTGTGACTTGTCTCAACCCCGAATGGACAGCATAGCTCTTCTTCTCCTCACGGGCCCGAGTCGATCTCGGCACTTCGAAACCCCACAGGAAGCCCTTGACCATGCGGCCCCCAAACACGCTCCTCTCGGCGGCGGGGAGTCTTTGACTAAAACTTGCGAAACCACCGCAAAATCATCCCGGACCGCTCTACACACACCAGGGGCAGTCCCAAATCCCTGCCATTTCTCTTTGTGAGCTCGATTTTAGAGTTGAAATCCGAGCTCGAAACAAGGCACTTCACGCATTGAACGATCTCCAAATTGATTGGTCATACACTTCAGGACGAGAGGAGAAGTTTCCCTGACCAGCCCCCTCACCGAGGCCGGCCATTGCTCCCGGCCTCAAGCTTTGTGATCGGGCGTAGTGAAATCATGCAAAGACAATTCACCGAGACCAGGGGACTTCATGCGGAGCTTGCACGGGCCAGTCGAAGGTGACACGGCTCTCGGTCAGGCTTCGCGTCTGCGACGAAGGTATGGACTCACTCTTCTTCCCGAGCTTACAGAGATTCTCTATTTAATTTGAATCAATTTCAATGCATGTTCTGGTATGGATGTGTTCGTCTCTTGAGAAGCGAATCCATGGAAACATAAGAACACAAAAATACGGTGAGAATCGAGTGAGAAATTAAGGTTAGAAGGTTGACGGTCGCGTGTTCTGATCATAGACGATGACCGGGAGCCATCGGATCGCGCATGTATCGAGCGGACAGCAGGGATAGCGCGGACGGAGCAACGGGACATGAGCTGAGGGCCGCGTGGCATCCCGGTCGGATGGCGGCGCCGGAGTCGAGACGACGCGTGGGCTTCGGAGACAGGAAGCTTGACGCGACGCCGCGTGGATAAGTAGGAAAATAGGGATTTTCTTTTTATTAAATACCCTGAACTTCAAAATTCATAACTTTGTGTAGAAAAAATTTTAAAAATAAAATAAAAATACTCTGTTAACAAATGAACATAGGAGAATAATGTGGAAAATAAATCGAAGTAATTTCATCGAAGTATTTTTATTTTTAATGATTTATTTACTCTCTGCATTATTTTAATTCTCCATAGATATAGGAAATTCACCATGGCATGAGACCATAGGGCTTTTGAAGCCTGCGAACTTGGGAACATTTCTGAATTTTCAGGTGGGAGGCCATCCATTTTATGAGAAGTTATTGATTTTTGAGTTCGTATTACTGTTTGAGTATTTTAATTCCAATAATTAGCATGTTGAGAAATAAATTCAAGGAAAATTTGGTGATGTTTCTTAGGACCAGAGGAACCCAAGACAAATAGGTTTTGAGTTAATTCACTTGGAGCAACCCTAATTGGCCTAAACACCCAAAATTGAACTTTAATTAATTGGGGTTAACTATATATCAAATTGACTTGAAAATAATTCTCCACTGTCCTTTAGGGTCAGGAGAGTCTCACATAAAAATTTGAAACTAATTGGACTTGATTTGATCCACCAAATGGGTTGATTAAGCCCCATAAGTAAAATTAAACTTTAAAATTCATAACTCACAAAATACTTTTAAAAAATTCACAAAAATGGTTTTGGAGCTTCTCTGATATCAGAGGAACTTAGGAAAATTAAAATTGTAATTTTCTAAAAAAATTGATTTTAAACTGATTTTTGGATGATTGAAACTTAAATGATTAAGGGTAGAAACCTACTAACCATTTCAAAAAAATAATTAAAATAAAACTTTAATTAATTAATTAATTGAAATTTTGGAAGAATAATAGAAATTGGAATTATTAAAGTAGGGATATTATTAAGAGGACATTTATTCTTTAATTTAAAAAAATCCCTAAATAAATCACTTCAATAATACTTAAGTCTTAATTAAAAAAATTAAAAGAATAATCTCAATTAAATTAAAATTAAAATTAAATTAAAATTAAATTAAATTAAATTAAAAGTAAAATAAATTGAAATTAAACTAAATTAAAATTAAATTAAATTAAATTAAATTAAATGAAAATTAAATTAAATTAAATTAAAATTAAATTAAATTAAATTAAATTAAATTAAATTAAAATTAAATTAAATCAAATTAAATTAAATTAAATTAAACTAAATTAAAAATTAAATTAAATTAAAACTAAATTAAATTAAAATTAAATTAAATTAAATTAAATTAAAATTAAATTAAATTAAATTAAATTAAATCAAACTCATTTATCAACAAACCTAAATTAAATCATTAAGAATTAAATCTAAAATAATTTGAACACTACTCCAAACTTAAAGCTGATTTTTTATAATCAAGTCAAAATTAAAATTAAATCATTAAGTTTAAATCATTAAAATACTTAATAATTTGATTTGCCCTTTTAAAGCTCTTATTATTATAACTCTTAAGTGAGGTATCAAGTGAAGTGTTACTTCACTTATAGGATATTCAAATGTCCTAGTTCACTCGTACAAGAGAACAAAACTTAAACCCTGGATGATTAATTCACTTGTATAATTAAATTCTCTTGGACTTAAAACAATCCTGGAGGTATTGTAAAGATGTTTAAGATTCGTCTTAAGCACTTCCTCAATATGATAGGATGTTTATAAGAACAATTGAATTTAATTGTTTCTTTGATGAAGAAAATCGTCCTTAAACCAAAACACAAGAACACTAGACGTCATAGGAGATGACTAACTATAGGATTAGTACTTTGGTAGACAACCAAAACCTCTCCCTTAGCTTTACCTAGATACTTGTTGAAATATTTAAATGCCTTAACATATGTTTTAAGTGTAGCTTGGGATGACGGGAAGACCCTCCGAGTACGCTTTTACTTTGTTGCAGTTTACTTTATTGCAATATTACTTACATGCACTGTACTTTACTTTTCTTGCATGATAAACAACTGTTGCATGAAAACCAAAACCTTTTGGGTAGTCCTCGAACTGAAACCAAAACTAAATTAAAAGTCATTGCAAGATAAAATTCACCGCCACAATATTTCAAAATATAAAACAACTCAAAATTTAATCACAAACAGAACAACAAAACTACAATTACAACTAAATTAAAATGTCTCGTTGAATGATCGGGAATACCTCGGATGATGTAACCCACGTATTGCTAACGGGATTTTCCACGGTCTAAATGAATGTGTGGAACTCATTCAATTGAGTTTAGCAAATTCATCTGGACTAAGTGAATTCGATGAAAATAACTGTGTCGGGATGACGGAACAGTGGGATCTTAATCGGTTCTGTTTAAACAACTTTAAGATTTGTTCTAATTAAAACATTAAAAACACTTGGGTTTTAAGATTTTCTCTAAACCAAGACACTTCTCTCATCTCCTGATTTATGACTTCTAAAACCAAACCTCTGCAACAATAAGGAGCTTGGAGCACGGTGGGCAGCACGACCATCTTCGTCAGCAAAACAACTCTACATCAGCTAAACATTCCTAGAATTAAACAACCAAACCGTAGGATTTCGAGGTAGTTTGCCTAGTGCAACATAAATCCTCAACCCTTTTGTTAGGCATTTGCATAATCATGTTATGTAAATTAAGCCCAAACCGGTCTTAGGACTCCGAGGTAGTCGTTTGGTACGACATAAACCCTCACATCTTCGAGGCTATTTGTATGATTATGTCATACAAATATAAGTCCTAATTAATTAAAATTGGCAGGATGGAAACATTAATTAAATTTACAAATTGAAGCCAAACCATAGGATAGTGTGGGAAGTTGCCAAGATTCTTCTTGGAAACTCAGCTTCTCCTACTTCTCTTCCTTTTGGACTCCTGAAAATAACTGTTCCAAATTTGAGCCATTCCCTATTGAAATTTCCAAAATCCAATTGTTTGAAAACCTTAAACTTTGAAATTCTTGAGAGCAAAACCACTGATCATTATCGAGAGTTTTCTTAAGTGATTCCCGTCACTTGAGATGTAATTAACTATAGGGGCTTGCCCTTATAGGGAACTTTAAGAACCCAAGTAATAGAAACCCTGCTTAATTCCTTTATATTAAGCAGGGGAACTTGTCGACTTATAAAATTGGTTCGCGGACCAAACGGATGTCACTAAATCTTCTAGTTTATTTAATCGAGCCCCATCATCAAGCAATGTGTTTATTCTCCGGGATAGATATACAGTTTGTGGTGCGGTGCTCGTTTATATAAACTATTCGGGATGTGAGATCAGTTTGATTTCACATCTTAAAATTTTCGAACTTAAAATTATTTTCAAAATCAAATACTACTTTTCAAATTATTTATTTAAATTAAATTAAAAATTCGCCGACAATTTCTGTAGGCGACCACTTTTCAAAAATACAATACTCAACCTAAAAATATGCCGACAGATGGTCATAGGTTAATCAAATGAGTATGGGTTTGATTCAAATTTAATTTGAACATGTTGAATTTTAATGTTGATTTGGAATTAGGAAAATTTGAAATCAATTTGATGAAAATTGGGAATAATTTTGGAGATTTGGGCCCTTTAGGGGAAAAATAGAATTTTGGTCAAAATTGGTCAATTTGGTCAAATTGGGCTCATTGGTTAGTTTGGATTGATTTAAGGGACGTTTGGAATCATTTGGGTGGTTTTTGGGATTTTTTTAGATATGAAGGGCATTTTGGTAATTTTTTGCAAAATTAGGGGTATTTTGGGTATTTTGAGAAAATTGTGTGGTTTTGATCGATTTGGGTAGTTTGAAATGGTCTGGCATTATTTTTGGAGAAAATTTAAGGATTTGGGCCACTTTTGGAAATTTAGGGTTCTAGGGGCATTTTGATAATTTTGGTGAATTTTGGCAAAACTGGGTATTTTTGGTGGATTTAAGGTTTCGGGGGTATTTGGTCATAGGTCGTAACCATACCTAACCAGCTTCAGACCAAGTCTAGGAAAATGGCTACCCCTTTATGAACATTTTGATATTGATCCTAGCCATCTCAATCAAAGACCAAAGGCCTGGGACTATCCATGTGAGTTTCTTAAAGGGTAAAGCAGGTTGGTCCAATGGGTGTGATTTTAGGTTTTGGGACAAGTGGGGAATTGTGATGTGCTTGAGTGTGTGAAAATATCAAGCCCTAGCCACCCAGGGTTGCCCAAAGTCCAACAGTCCTATAGGAACTCATCCTTAAATCCTCACATGTTGATCTCAACCTTCCAAGTGATGGAGGTTCGTGATCATTTATGTGGGTTCCAAAGAGAGCAAGGAAATGGTTTGAATTTCTATATAAGTGGACTCCATCTCTAGTCTTAGGATAGTCAAAATAAAAGCCTTTGGGCTAGATCCTAAGTACTAAGAGGAAGGAAATACCTCACCAAAATTGAGTTCAACAGTCACTAATCATGATTTGGCCTCTAGTTGGTTCAATCAACAACTAAAGAATCCTATGTGTTTCCTGTTAGATAAGGAATTTGATAATCCCACATGGTTTTCTTCCTTTCAATGCTTCATCTTTAATGTTTTAAAATCCTCAAAATTATACCACTCATCTAATCTTTTATCTTTGGGTTGTTACTCCTAAAAAATGATTTATGTATACAAAATATTAAAACTCTTTCATGCTAAAAAATATTAAAATTGCTCTATAAAAAACCAACTAGCGGTCTTCAAGCTATATTGTCAAAAGAATCTCTGAGCTTGTACCTTTCATTCTCATCTGCAAACTCTTTTGGAGAGTGATCTATTTGTTAAAGCGCTTACTTTTGTTACTTTGAAGGTCTAACATCAGCTTTCTGACGCTTTGAAATGTGAATTCAAGTGGACTAAACAACAAGCAAAGTGTGCATGGCTCACAAAAGGAGAGGATGAAATGAAATTTATTTACCAAATGATTAATTTAAGGAAAATAAGGAATTACATCAAGGAAATTATCTCTAGCGTCTCTGGCCTAAATAACCAATAGAGTATTACCACTGAAGCCATTTGATATTATTTTGACCTTCTCAACTACCCCAACTCTTCTGTCATCCTCCCCCATCTACTATCCTATTGGTTTTTCCCTCTCCCATTCTTATTCTCTTCAACTTTATGTTAGGTTCTCTGATCAAGATATTAAAAAAGCATTATTGAGTACTGCCTTCCACAAGTGCTGTAGCACTGAGGGATTTTCCCCAAAATTTTTTGAAGATTATTGGGAGATCAGCAATCCCTCTTGCCTTTCTAATATCATTTTTTTTAAATGCGGCTCTCCCTTAGAGAATTAAGCACACTTCCCTGATCCTCATCCCAAAAAGCAAACTTGCTCGAGTATTTAATGATTGCAGGTCAATATCTTTCTATTATACTATTTATATAAGGTTATTACAAAGTCATTGGTCGGTAGAATCAAGAATATTTTAGTTTCTCTCATCCATCCCTCTCAAGCCGCTTTTGTTAATGGTTGGAATATTGCAAATAACATTATACTAGCTAATGATTATCTTAATGGTTTCAACATTAATGACAGTGCAAAGTTGTTTTTTTGCAAAATTAACTTTTATAAAGCATTTAATAGTGTTAATAGGAACTTTCTTTATAACAAAATGATTTTCTTAGGATTTCCTGCCCATTTTCTCTTAGTTTAAAGTGTGTACGGATCAAGTCTCATTTTATATTGTTATAAAGAGTGTGCTTCAAAGTTACTTTAACTCTTATGTAATTTAATCACAGAGTTGTCCCTTGTCACCATACATAATTACTACTATTATTAACACCTTTTTGGGTTTACTGGATAATACTTGGCATTCTATGAATAATGCTTACCCTAATGTCAATGCATCATTTATGCAGACGATTTATTGGTTTTTCCAAAGACAACTCTCAGCTCAATTTGGAGCTATCTCAGTATTTTTTCAATTTTCATGTGGCAACCAATCTACAAGCTAGTTCTGATAATACTTCACTAAATATGTTCCTCTTCAGGAATGTTCTTGTTTAAGTTAGATGGTTCACTATCATGTGGAACCCCTCCCTTAGAAATATCTTGTCATTACTACCCTGTCATCTAAGACTCACAACCCATAATTGCCCCACTATTTCTGAGAGAATTCAATTCACTTTATGTGGATAGGACCATAAGTTGCTTTATTTTGCTAGGAGGTTTGAACTTATTAGATGCATTATCTGAATTTACCTTCATTACTTGCTGAGGGCCATCTCCCATCCTAAAGGCTTAAGAAAGACTATTTCTTCTATTTTAAATAAATTTCTATCTTTAGGTGGCCATTTAGTAAAATGCACACAACTGCTTGGCAGATAATAACAAACCCTAAACATTATGGTGGGTTGGGACTTCCAAACCTTGATACCATGGATATTATGATCAAAGCTAACCTTATTTGGAGATGTTACAATTCTATGTTTATTTTCTTTAAGTGGAACTTTCACCATTGTGGTTCTTTACTTTATTCTGGAAAGGGGTTTCATTTATTGCTTTGGAAAGATGTTCTTCAAAATTTCAAAAGGCTCCAAGATTGTTTTAAATTCGAGGTAACAATCAATAGTGGCCTCTCCTTCTTTTTTGATACATGGGTGGATGGATCCTTTCTTTATAAGCACTTTAGTTCTCTTTTTGCATTACTTGATTATCCTAGAAATACTCTTATTTTGTGACTTGATATCCTCTATTTCTTGGAGAATTCCCTATGACCATCAAGTTCCTACAGAATGCGTTAAAATCATCCTCAACACCCCCATCCTAGACTCTATTTTTAATTGCACATAGTTAGGCAAGTTTTCTCTTGCTCACAGGGAGACTTTTAACTTCATTTTTTCTGACTCACCTGTTATGTTCTGGAGTAAATTAGTTTGGTTTAAAGGTTATTTTATTAATTTTTCTACTTTTATTTGGAAAATTTTAAAGTAATTAATAATTTAATATTGATGCTATAATTTATATAATATTTACATTTTATGTAAAGGAGGTCATGAAATGCATGTTCATCTCTTCTTAGACTGCCCATTCTCCTTTCAACTACTAAAAGTGTCCTCCCCTCTTGACTCTGTTCTTCATATTTTTTGTAGCTTTTACCAATATTTATCACTTGTTGACTATTCAAATTGCATTACTTCCGATAGGTTCTCTATTCTTGCCATAAGAGTCACTACTCACTATGTTTGGTTGGAAAGAAATGTTGGTATTTTTAGGAATGTTATCTCCAAAAAGGAAACTGTGTTGAATAATATCAAGTAAGCTATTAATTTCAAAAACACGAAATGGAAATTTAAATCCCCCATCACCCCCTCATTTCTTCACTTTATAGTCTTCAAATTCACTCATCATAATCTCCTACTGGAATTATTATTATTATTATTATTATTATTATTATTATTATTATTATTATTATTATTATTATTATTATTATTATTATTATTATTTGGATTTGTTCGGAGTCCTCATAGCGTTTATGAGTTCAACCAGTTGGATAGTAATGATGAGATCTACAATAAAAGCTATGCGCTTATTCGGCCTACCTCCATAAATGATGCTCTTTGATTGGTTCTGATGCCATTGACTTGATGGTGCTCTTAGATATTTTTGTTTTTCCTAGCGGAGCTTTCACTTGAAGCCTCTATCTCATTTGATAGAACTTCTTTTTGCTCATTCTGTTGTAGATCTACGTTGTTTTTTCTATTGTTGTCATTTTCTTTCTCTGAGAATCATATTTTCTTTTGTAGATGAGTCATAATCTTTTTCGTGTAATTTTTCATATTTATAATTAAGTTTTGCTTGGTGTTGCCCTCAATTTCCCCGAAAATTTTTTTTGATGAACCCAAAAGAAAAAAAATAACTTTATTTGATATTTGAGAGAAGAATAAACCGGCAGAATTTTGAAATCATAAATATAATTTTTCTATTATATCTAATAGTTTATATTAAGTTGGAAATTACCCATCTATCAACATTGGACAATTTAACAAATGGATTTTGCTTAAAACTGTGTTGTTATTATTATTATTACTTTTTTATATTTAAACCAATGGGGAAGCAACATATTAAAATTTTAATCTTTTTTCCTTTAATTTAAGCTGATATCTTTTTCATAACACCTTCAAAGTTGTGTATATTAGTTACGAATTTATTTTGATTTTTACAATATTTTTTTGTTATCCATAATTTCATACATTATTATTGAAATCATATTTGGGCCATTGTCAAGCTTTAGCCTGTCAAATCCAGTGACCGCGAAAGAAACTTTTTGAACATTAAACAAAAGGCATGGTCCTTGATCTGTAGGAAACTTTTTCGAGCCTTGATCACAACATGAGGTTATTGTTGTTATTTGTGTCTTACAACATTTTATTATTATGATTGTTACCTTATCAAAAAAATTATCTAAATAGTTTATAATTTTATTTATATTTTTTAAATCACAAAGTATTTGAATATTTGCTTAAAATAACTCTTGAAATTACTTTTGAGAACAAATATATTATAATTTTAACAAATTCATAATTTAAATGATAATCTTAAATAGATAAATTTATGAATTACAAAAATATCTCAATTATTTGAATGGACGTATCAAGGCCAAAGCCAAGTATGACAACCAAACAACTCAAACATGAGAGGAACATGCTAATCTAAGACATTCAACATGATGAAACCAAACCAAGGGAGAAGCTACCCCTCAGCTCCTGCAGTTATACCAGAGAAATCCAACAAACTCACTAAACATAATCATGAATCAATATAACAACAAGTCTTAGCCACCTCTTAGTATTTCTTCATATAAGGTCAATTACTATTAGATTATGGTGATTCACTCTTTACTTGATAGCGTAGCTTCACTTTGACGATAGGAATTCCTCATCGGAGATCGAGGATCGACGACCAATCTAACCAACCGATTGATAAAACGTAGCTGGCCGGATCAATCTTGTCGACCTCTTGCCAGTAAAAAATCAGTTGAATGACAACAACTACAGAACCTAGGTGACCAGTGACGCCTAGCAAGGCCTCGTTAGCTTAGCCATCCAACAGCATTTACCAAACCTAGCTGACCGTCGGCACCTACCAAGGCCTCACCTCTCCATCAAGCCGAGCCAGAGTATAATCAGACTCTGGGCCCACATGTGTGAAATACCTAGAATGACATGTATTGCCGCCAACGAAAGCAAGGGCATAATATTGCTTCACATATTATACCACATATCTTTGTAAATAAGAGATCATTCTATGAATAAAGGTTTGCCCATTTGTTACAAATTACTTTTCAGTCCCTACTCAATGAATAACTCTCTCTCTCTCTCATGTCCTGCACTCTATCACTTACGTGTGTTTTACAGAAAAATTTAGATTCAACAAAATAATTATCATAATTTAAGTGTATCAATTAGAAGTATAATTGAAAATTTTAATGAGATCATTTTAAAGATAAAATAATCTGGACTTGGCAGGGACTTTTAACATTTCAATGAGACAAAAATGGTGACCTCTTGATCACCCTAAATAAAAAAATATCGAGACATAGAAATATAATAAGTAATCATCGAATAATCAAAGTTGATCAACTTGATGACCGAAAGAATTGTCATGATTTTAGCATAAATTATCAAAATTTCTCCTAAATAAATCTATAAAAAAGCCATGCTTCTGAATGTATAGACAAATTTAGCTCCATTTTTTATTTTATAATAAGAAACTTGTTTGACAGTTTAATAAATTGCTAAGTGTACTTACAAAATTACCAAATCATAGCAACCATAAGGATTTCCTTTAGGTTAAACTAAATATAGCCACCACAATGATGATTTAGATGATTCTCATGATTTCTAATATGGCTAGAGTATTGCCCAATTGGCGATGGCCTCAAGCGCAAAGCCAACGCAGAATTTAAAGTCGATGCATCATCATGACATCAACATTCAAATTTATGTTTCTTTTACAGTTTTTACAGTTTCTTTCAATTCATTGTGCACAACTGAGCGCGAGAAATTTCAGAGCTTACAAACCTAATTCTATAATTATTGTGTAGCTACTATTCTAAATACTCTAATCACTTTATTTGGCACAAAACACTTCCACATGCCATAAGTACAATAAGGCGTCCTAAAATTAATAAAAACCATTTTAATTCATTAAATTATTTTTGATCTTGTGTGTGAAAGTTCTGTGAGAAATTGAAATTGAATTTGGACTTGTTTTAAATCTTTTACAACAACATAAATTTTCATTTAATTTACAATGAAGAAATCAAAAAATTGTAACATACATTTTGACTTGCCACTTGATTTCTCTTCAACTAAAGCATTTCATGAGGGCTTCCCTTCGTAAAACCACGAGGAAAAGAAGCATCAAGCTACAACGCCACAGTTATATTCTGAGGAAGTCAGCAAACAAAGCATACTTTTCTTGACTGCATTACTAAACAGATTTTACTGAAACTGATTTCTTATGCTTTCGTTACATAGTAAACGAATGCATCTCTACGCACCCTTTCATCATAAAAACTGAAATCATTATTATTCCTAATCCATATCAAATGACTCCAAAGTTAATTCATTTATTAGCACGGATCTATAAGCGCAAAAGCTTCAACTGATTCTTGTCTTTTCAAAATATTTGTTTGCTTACAAAATTCACCAGTGGTGAGTAATATCATTGCCAAATTGTTGCAAATGATTTTAATATTATAGTACTTCAAAAAGAAAAAAATTGAAGCCGTAACAAGTGAACCATTAATCACTTATTCATATCTTCATTGAGGCTTAATGCATGTTGTCCATATCCCTGCACAACTAAAATTCTTAGAAATATCTTATAGAGGGTCATTTTCATTAATAGAAATAAGTGTTTATTTCTTGCGAGCAAAAAAATTTGTTCTATACATCAATATTAGGATTTGTGAAAGATGGCGACCATAGGAGAAGATGAATTTTTCAATCATCCCCACATTTTTGTAGGAGTTTTGTTTAGAAAATTTGTCATATTTTAAAGAGTTTGAGGAGCTAAAACTCGTAAGAATTATGTGTTAGGGTTTCTCTCACTCAATATAGAAGAGTGCATTAAGTTTCACTCACTCAAAAGAATGAAATGTTGGTGTTGGGCTTCTTGGTCCTGTCGTAGAAATGTTTGTTTTTTTTATTATTTTATTTTTATTTTATTTTTATTTTTTTTGCAGAGTTTGGAAATTTTAATTGATTGTCGGCTAAGAGTGTAATTAATCTTTAGGTTAATCAAACCATGTAAAATCATTTACACATTGATATCTCTATAAATTTGCACTTTTTCTTGTCAAACGTTGCTTGGTTTCATTGCACTATGATAAATATATATAAGAGAGATAGAAATACCAAGTTTTTTCATGCTTGTATTAAACATAGAAGGCAAACTTGGGCTACACTAAAAATGAATGATGCTAATGGGAAGTGGTTATACTCACAACAAGCTATTGTTGGCAGTGCACTAGATTCCAAAAACTATTCCAATGTCTTAAGATGTTTGAAATGAATGACGTCCAGAGCTATTTCCCTTCAATTTCTGATGTCATTATTTCTCCTTCACTTTGCAACCAACCTGCTGAAGAGGAAATGTGGTCATCTTTAATTTCAGTTGACACAAACAGTGTGTGGGTCCTGTTGGATTTACTTCATGTTTCCAGATTAAGTCTTGGCAAACCATTAAAAGGCAACTCATTGAAGCCATCCAAAACTTTTTCCAGGGAGGTCTACCTCACAAATTCTTCTGAAGCTCAGCTCTAGTGCTCATCCCTACAGAGAACGTTAACTATAGGTGGGAAGATTTCAGGCCCATTTGCCTAACTACTGTGCTGTCAACGGTGATTATTAAACTTCTAATTTGCAGGCTTAAACAACTCCTTAGTGAACTTGTCAGCCCACTGCAAACTGCCTTTATCCCCGGTAGACAGATTTTTAATAACATCTTAATTGCATAAGAGCTCATCACTGATTTGGATCACAAATGCAGAGGTGAAAATGGTATGTTGAAAATTGATCTCAAAAAAGCTTATGATACTATAGACTGAAACTTCATAATACAAGTTTTGGAATGCAGAGGTTTTACATCAGATTTCTGCAAGTTGATAAAAAAATTTTTTACCACAATTACTACTCAATTTTCTATTAATGGTGCTCAACATGGTCATTTCAGGCTTGTAGGGGTCTAAAACAAGAAGACCCTCTCTCCCCTACACTTTTTATTATTGTTGTTGATTATCTATCTAAAAGTTTTAAAAATCACTTTAATACTCATGCAAATGGCCGATTTAGATCCAAATGCAGCAATTTGGTCTCTCATTTGGCCTATGCTGATAACTTTATCATCTTTTGTAATATGGGGAAAAGGAATATCAAACAGCTCTGTAGGATTCTTTTCAAATTGGAAGAAGTCTTAGGTATGCATATTAATAAAGCTAAGTGTGACTAATTTGAGGGTAAAGGTAGCAATATGGCACATAGACAGTGGCTGATCAACTACAATGGGATCAAAATTCAGTAACCTTCCTATGAAATACACTGGCTTTAAGCTTTGCACTACTAGAAAAAGAAGTCAAATTTTTAATGATGTGTTTCATATCATCAATCAAAGTCTTTCCAATTGGGAAAACTCCTTCATTCTTTTTGTGATCGAATCACTCTCTTACAAAGTGTACTTACTTTTGTTCCTTCGTATATACTGCAGGTGGCAAAGATGACTCAAAGCATGTAGCTAAAAATTGAAAGAAGTTTTAACAAGTTCCCTTGGTCTGGTCATGGCCATGGTAAGCATTGATCCCCTTGAGAAAGCTGTGCAAACCAAAATATACTGCTGGTCTTGGTTAAAAACTCTAAAGCTCTCTATGGAGATCAACCTCTGTAAACTATGGATTAAACTCAGAGCTAATAAATGCCTTTGGGCTAATTTTATGCATCAGATATATCTGGTTAGTTCCTTCCCACTTATTGCTCACCTAAAATTGATGATTCTTTGTTATGGAAGAAGTAACTGAAAGTTAAACAAAAGGCTGAATATCGTACTCTTTGTGATATGGGGAAAGGTAATTTTAAGTTTTTGGCATAATGATTGGTCCCCGATGGGGCCACTGAAGGATTATTATCATGGTGATTTGTGGAGGACCCAGCTCTGGACTGATGGCTGTTGGAGCCAGCAAGAGCTTGAGAAGGTGCTTACTGTGAATATGAAAAATACTATCATGGAAATTCTTATGGAAACTAACATGGATGATTTATTAAGAATTCAGATTAATATGAACTGTTCCCTCTGCAAGTCTATTGCCCAACATTTATATCAATACCCAACTAATATCAATGGGGATAAAATATGGAAAAAATCTCTCAAACCTTCAAATTCCTTTTTCAGTTCGAGACTTCTTTATAAATTACTGCCTCTTGATTATATTTTGAAATTAAGGGGGCTTAATATGCCATCCTTCTGTTTACTTTGTGGTCAAGATGAAGAAACCTCTAAAACACTCATTTTTTTCATGCAACATTTCTTCATATATTTGGGGTTTTGTTGCTGAAATGGTCAACATTTTCTTTCATGTTAACAGTTATGCTTCTTTCGATCAGTGTTTGCTGTGTAGTGGTCATTCTAAAAACAAATAAGTAATGTTGTACCTTATATTTGTTGTTGGTTTATCTCGATTAAAAGAAATAAGAGGAAACATTTGGAGAAATCCCAAACTAATGACCAAGTGCTGTTCAACATAAATCTTTTAGATCTAAAGTTGTTTTATTGAACAAAGTTGGTGATCTCTTCATTCGTAAGGTTAGTAATGGAACTAGATTTACCAAGCTGGTTTACTAGAAACCTTCTAATCTTCCTTACATCAAAGATAATATGGATGGAAGCTTTAAACGTTCAAAGGGTGGCACAAGGGGGTGTTTTCAGGAATCACAAAGGAAATTGTTTATTTTATTTTACATCTCATTGTTCTTATATTGATGCTTCCTACTCTGAATTGGCTACTGCCTTGTACTGTATGATCATTGCTAAAGAGCTGAAGATTTGGAACCTGCAGATTAATGTGGACTCTCTTAATGTCTATCAGTGTTGTGTTGGAAATAGTGTTTGCCCTTGGTAATATCTATTTCTCTAGAAGAAAAATTATCTTTTTATCCCTCTAATCAACCTTAGATGGTCTCATACATGTAGGGAAGCTAAGAAAACTGTTGATTATCTAGCTAAGCTTGTAACTCTATCCTCTGGTGGTCGAATATGTAACTCCTTTGATTTTAATTTTGATTTAATTTTGTTGGGGGAAAAGTTGGACCTTCCTTTTGTTATAGTTGTTGAATAGCTCTTTTGTACCTGAACTCTCATCTAAATATACTTTTTGTTTGCTCAAATATATATATATTTATATTTGCTGCACTTTATAAAATGAAAAATGCAACGTGTGGAAAGTAGAGAAATCTTGGTCAAATATTGGCTACGATTACATATATTTTTTGTCTTATGGTGCTTGGTTTATCAAAATATTGGCTACGATTACATATATTTTTTTGTCTTATGCTGCTTGGTTTCTTTGACATACTCCACTAATTGTTAGAAAAATAACAAATAAATTTCATATTTAAGAGTGTCTCTTAAAGTAAGTCAACTAGGTGAGTTTAGTGTTGTGAATCATATTCAAACTTCGCCACTTCAGTTATGTATTCATACAAAACTTAATAATTACATAACTCAATCACTTGCTTAAAATTATATCATACACGTAGATTTCTCATTTATGTTATTTAATATTAATTTGTTATCATGTTTATTATATACAATAAACTTTGACATACATTGGTTTTGCATGAAGCTCATTAATTGTTACAATACATTAATTATAAGTGATTTTAAAGTTCAAAGTGCACGTTGAACAACCAAATCTTGGGCCCTCGGCTAGTAGCTTCTACATAGTCATTGGGAATGATAAGTAGATTCTGGTGGAATGGATTTTGAGAAAAATTTCATAGCTCTATCCATCAACACTCAATGCTAACTACAACCAATGTCAAACTATCACCACCACTAAAACCACATCACTTGCCAATGCTGATGCCTATTATAAACTAATGACAATGTCTGCCCATTAACCAACAAGAAATTCTCCACCAAGTAACAATGATGTTTGTTCTCATCAATATCAAAATTAAGTTTCCACTTACTAACTTATAATTCTAATCTTCTCGATCATCTATTTTTTAATTGTCGTTTTAGTATTTAGAGTTACTGCCCTAATTTTCTTTTTAAATTTCCATATTAATTTATGTTTTCCTAATTTTTATTTTTGTTTTTATAATTATTTCCAAAATAATTATAATTTTGATAGGAAATTAAATATTTTTGTGTTAGGAAGGTCCCCTAACATTGTCAAAAATCAAGGATCATTCCTAATGATAGAGGGATATTCCTGATAATTTCATATTTTTCTTTTTTATTTTAATTTATTATAATTAATATACCTTATGTGGTATTTAATTAATTTAAAACTATATATAAGTTAATTATTTTATTTTTTTATTTTTATTATGTTCTCCTCTATTCACTGAGCTTAAATGTATTTTTATTTTATTTTTGTGATTTTTATTTATTGAGTTATGATTTCTTAGTATCTTTGGGCATTTTTTAAATTTAATTAATAGGTAAATGAGAATTTCCTACTTAAGTGAGTCAGCACCGCATCATTCCATGTACCGGTTGAAACTCCATGCTACACACTCCATTTCGTTGTGCTTTCCATGCGACGTTGAGGTGGCCTTGATCCGGTGTGTTCTTCTTCATAGTTTCGTCATCTGATTTGATCTCCTCCATCCACTTCAAATACACAAAAATGAATGATATCGGTTCATCATCCCAAAGGGTTTATGACTAAGAACCATCTGCACTCTAATATTAAGATCTCCCTCGGTACATAACCAAATCATGTGGGGTTTGTTTTTATAGCTTTACCTAAGTGAGACGAACATATTTATATGGTTAAGTGAGAATGCATTTTTCATATTCTTCATAAAAGAGCAAATTGAGGCCTAAACTAAGAGTTTTGAGCCCATACCTGGTCCGAAGAGGTGAGGGCTCAATTGGGCTTGATGGGAATAATCGCCCTCCTTGCTTCAATTTGATTTTGGTGACCCGCCCCTCCCTTGTGGTTTGAATTTTGATGTAATGGGATTTTTAGGGTTTCTGGGGCAATGTGGTTAGAGATAGAATCCTTCCTTGGCTTAGGACTAGCCTCATGCTCAATGGGCTTGTCATAGGTTAAAGAGAATTTCTTAGGTAGCCAATGGGTCATTAGGGGGATTCCTAAGACTCTAAGCTCCATGGGTGTCTTAAAGCATCCTATGCCTATATGAATTCAACTTGGGCTCTTACCAGCCTCAACTCTCATCAACTCAACCAATAGTTGAGGATTTGGGCTTAACCTTATGAAATCCTAAGTGAATTGGTTTGAAGTTCTATATGAATAAGTTATATCTCTATGGTTCTAGGAAGGTCATTAGGAAACCCTAAACCTAGATCTTATGATTCTATAGAGAGAAAAGATGTTCTCACAAAATTGAGGTCAACAATCATGCAACATTGAAAAGTGTCTGGCACAATCTATAGTCTTAAAGGCATCCATCTAAAGGTAAAGGTCCTATGAGGGATAACGAAGGTTGCTTTATCCTTGTCCTCAGGTTCTTTGAGGATCTGGTGATTTTCTAAATATCCATCTAACAAATAATAGAAAGGGTGTCCTGCTAGTATATCCAACATCTGTTCATATAATGGTAAGAGAAATGATTTTTTCTTGTGGCCAAATTCAGCTTCTTTAGTCAATGCAGATCCTCCATACAATGATAGTCCTAATGAACATCAGCTCATTTCTTTATTCTCTGTTGCTGTCACTCCCCACTTCTTAGTCACACATTGTATAGGATTGACCGAAGAACTATCTGAGATGGGGTATAATACCAGCAGCTAACAATTTAAGATTTCTTTCTTCACCATCTTTTTCATCACTTGGTTCAGTTTCTTTGGAAGACAGCTTTAGGTCCATGTCCCTCTTCCACCAGAATCCTACGTATCCACTAGAGAGGGCTTATGTCTTTAATGTCAACTATCTTTTCTAAATTTTATAAGAACTCTCATCAACGTATCTTGTTTCTCTCCACTAAAGTTTGCTAAAATAATTACATGCAATGCTGAAGGCTCTTGTTAATAGGCATACTTGAGGTGCTATGGCAAGGTCTTTAATTCTAGTTCAGGTGATACCTTTGTGGATGACACAATGGGCTTAGCATTTTGGGGGTGTCTAAAAGCTCAAATCACTCCCTAAAGGCTCTATGGTTCCCCTCTAACAGTATAGCAGATTCTTTCCTAGGTGTCTCACTCTCATCCTCAATCTCTTAATGCTCAACCAGAAATTCTTCCAAAATCTAAAAAAGTGGCTAGACACTACCTCATCCACTACATCAATTCTATGGACATGATCATCACTTGAATCATGAGAAAATTTCATTGAATTTAGAATAACAAAACTAGACTCATGATTATTGACTCTCATGATCAATTTTCTCTCTTGAACATCAATCATCATCCTAACAGTGGCTAAGACGGGTCGACCAACTATTAGAGGTATCTCTTTATCCTCTTCAATGTCTTGTACCATGAAAACTACAAGGAATATGAATTTATCCACTTTAACTAGCACCTTCAATATTTTCCATAGGGTAGGTCAGGGATAGGTCAACTATCTGTAGGGTTAGATTGGTAGTCCAGGCCATTACAAACTTTAAGTCTCTTAAAAATGGACATTTACATCATATTTATACTTGCTCCTTAGTCACATCCCTACAAATTTCTCACTTGTGCAACATGGGATGGTCAAAATCCGTAGGTCCTTCATCTTTTAGGGCATCTTCCTCTATAGAATATAATTACACTACTCAATTAGGCGTACAATCTCGAAATTTCCTATTCTCCTTTTTTTTGTCAGAACATCATTCATGAACTTGGCAATGAATGATAGAGGATAATAAAATCTAAATTGATAGATTTTTACAATAATGAAAGTCATGTCCATCTAGATTTTAGTTTCCCAGGAAATAATTTCAATCTTGTATTGTATAATAAAACTATTTATCATGATTCAAATTCCTTTTTAACAATCTTCCGATCATGCCATATTTTTCTTCTCTCCTTGTATATTCTATCATTATCTTATGATTCATTTATGATTTCTTCCAATTTATTCAATTGCAACAGTCTTTTCTCACTAGCAACATGTCTTTCCATGGATTAATCTATAAGGGGACATTCTTATATGATTTTTATAAGCAGTTCTGTATGCCCATAAAGGAGTGTCCAATCTAGTAGACCAATCTAATTTCTCAGGATTAATGACTTTCTCCAAAATTTGATTAATTTCACGATTAGATACCTCTGCTAAGTCATTAGTTTTGGAATGATAAGCTGTAGAGATTCTATGCATGATATTATATTTTTCTGTCAATCTCTGAATCAGATTATTCTTAAAATGGGATCCTCCATCAGTGATGATTACTCTAAGTATTCCATATCTTGTGAAAACATTTTTCATTAAAAACCTTAAAACATTTCTAGCATCACACCTAGGTAAAGCTATTGCCTCAATCCATTTTGATACATAATTAACAACAAACATTATATATATATTTCCAAATGAAGATATAAATGGTCCTATAAAATCTAATCCCCAAGCATAAAAATTTTCAACTTCCAAAGTAAAATTAAGGGACATTTCATTTCTTTTAGATATATTGCCTATTCTCTGACATCGAACACAGATTTTATTAAATCTATAAATATCTTTGAAAATTATAGGCCAATAAAATCCAGATTTTAAAATCTTATGTGCAATTCTATCAATTCTTAAATCTCCTCTAAATTCAGAATCATGAAATTCTTGAATAATTCTTTCAGTTTCTTCATAAGGCACACAAATCCTAATAATAAGATCTTTACATTGCTTGTACAAATAAGGATTGTCCCAAAAATAAAATTTATCATCATGCTTAAATTTTTTTCGCTGTTGCATTGTTAATTCAGGTGGTAAAATATTACTAACAATGTAGTTTACAATATCAGAATACCACGGTAAATTTCCTTCAATAATAACATATAATTGCTCATTAGGAAAAGTTTCAGTGATTTCCCTTTCAAAGTCATCCAAATTAGGTTGTTCAAGTCTAGATAAATGATCAGCTATTTGATTATCGACCCCATTTCTATTAATGAACTCAAAATCGATTTCTTACATTGAAAGTATTCATCAAATCAGTCTTGGTTTAGCATCCTTCTTTTACATTAAATATTTAGTAGTAGAATGATAAGTATGCACTATACATTTAGCTCCAATTAAGTAAGATCTAAATTTTTCAAAGGCATAAATGATAACTAATAACTCTTTTTTTGTGGTGGTGTAGTTAATTTGAGAATCAGTAAGAATCTTACTAGTGTAGTATATAACTTTAAACATTTTATCGTGTCTTTGCCCTAAAACTACTCCAATAGCATAATTGCTAGCATCGCACATTAATTCAAATGGTTTCTCCCAATCAGGGGAAACTATTATAGAGTCAGTGATTAATTTTTTCTTTAATAGATCGAACGCTTTTAAGCATTCATCGTTAAAATCAAACTTCTTTTCTTTCTCCAAAAGTTGGCATAGAGGCTTAGTGATTTTTTAAAAGTCTTTAATATAATGTTTGTAGAATCCTACATGTCCCAAAAACCTTCTTATCCCTCTCACAATTGTTAGAGGTGGTAATTTTTCTATAATTTGAATTTTTGCAGGATCCACTTCCATGTCATATTTAGATATTTTATGCCCAAGTACAATTCCTCTTGCAACCATAAATTCACACTTTTCCCAGTTTAGGACTAAACTTGTTCTTTTGCATACCTCTAAAACTTTTTCTAAGTTGCATAAGCATGCATCAAATGAATCTCCAAATACTGAGAAATCATCCATAAATACTTTTATTCCATCGTCTATTAATTTACTAAATATGGATGTCCTAAATCTTTGAAATGTTGTAGGTGCATTACATAATGCAAAGGGCATTCTTCTAAAAGCAAAAGTTCCATAAGGGCTAATAAATGTAGTCTTCTCTTGATCCTCAGGAGCAATAAGTATTTGGTGATAACTGATATATCTATCCAAAAAGCAATAGTACTTATGTCCAGCAAGTTTGTCTAGCATTTGATCTAAAAAATGTAATGGAAAGTGATCTTTTCTGGTGGCGGTGTTTAATTTTATATAATCAATACATATTCGCCAACCAGTGACTTATTTTGTTGGTATAATTTCATTTCGATCATTTACGTCAATAGTCACTCCTCCTTTCTTAGGAATACAATTAATTGGGCTTACTCAAACACTATCAGAAATAGGATATATAATTCCAGCATCTAAACATTTTAAAAACTCTTTTTTAACCACTTCTTCCGTTATTGTGTTCAGTTCCTTTGTGGATCAACTCTAGGTTTATGTTGTTCATTCAACAAAATTCTATGCATACAGATCGATGGACTAATTCCTTTAATATCAGCTATGGACCAACCAAAAGCCTTTTTGTATCTTTTTAAGGTGTCCAATAATTTTTGTTCTTTATATTCATTTAAATTTGAAGAAACAATGACTGGTAAAGTAGATGATTCTCCTAAAAACATATATTTCAAATGATTAGGGAGAATTTTCAGCTCAATTTCAGGAGGTTTAATGATATGTGGAATTAAACTTTTATCTCTATTTTCCATAGTGTCTAATCTTTCAAATCTTTCCTGAGCAGATTCTAACTTTTCATTTTTCATATCATCCAAATCATCTTCACTTTAACTTTCATTTTCATCCTCACATTCCAAATTTTCTTCAAATACTTCTTTAAAATTCTCTTCTCTCAAATAATCACAGATTTCCATTTGAAAGCACTCATCATCTTTTTCAGTTGAAGGATATTTCAAAGATTTCAAAATATTGAAAGTTACCTCTTGATCATTAACTCTCATAGTTAATTCTCCTTTTTAAACATCGTTCATAGCTCTCCCAGTAGCAAGGAATAGTCTTCCCAAAATAATTGGAATATCATTATCTTCATCCATATCTAATACAATAAAGTCTACAAGAAAGAAAAATTTATCCACCTTTACTAATACATCTTCCACAACTCCTTTAGGATAAGTGATAGAACGATCAGCCAATTGAAGATTCACAGATGTAGGTAAATTTCTCTTATTCCCAATCTTTTGAAAGTTGATAAAGACATAAGATTAATACTAGCTCCAAGATCACATAAAGCTCTTCCAAAAAATTTCTCACTTATAGCACACGGGATAGTGAAACTACCTGGGTCTTTAAGTTTTTCAGGAAGCTTCTTCTGAATAATTGCACTACACTCACTGCTAAGTGCAATAGTCTTGTGGTCTTTGAACTTTTTTTTTCTTTTTAAGAATATCCTTCATAAACTTTACATAATCAGGCATCTGCTTTAATGCTTCAACAAAGGGAATATTAATCGTTAATTTCTTAAGAATTTCAAAAAACTTTACAAATCTAATATCCATGTTTTGTTTCTTTAGTCTTTGAGGAAAAGGAGGAGGTGGTTTTTCAAAAGTTATCTTCATTGGTTCAAGCGGATATTCGTCAGGATATATCTTATTAGAACCTTTCTTAATGTTCACTTCCTCTCTTTCAACTTTGACTTCTTTTTGAACTCTTGATTCCAATTCTATTCCACTCCTTAATTGAATAGCATTAATTTGCTCCTTGTTTTGATCTTTTGGGTTGATCTCAACAATGCTAGGAAGATTTCCAGAAGGTCTATTACTAAGCGTAGTAAAGATATGTCCCAATTGATTCTCAATATTCTTCATTGCAACGTTTTGAGCTTGAATTTGATTACTCATATTCAGAATCATTTCATCTGTAGATAACTTCTTTTCCTTAAATTGGTGATTACTATTAAAATCAGGAGAATAAGAAAGTCTATAATTGGTATTTCTTTGGTTGTTTGAATTTCTAACTGGATTCATAGGATTGTTTCCCCATTGCGGGTTAACAACAGCATTAGTGTTTTTCCAGTTGAAGTTTGGGTGATTCCTCCAACTAGGATTATGATAATTTGAATAAAGATTATTGACTTTGTTGTCTATGGCATTCAAGGTTTCGTAAGGCATTTGAGAGTCTATCATCTGTCCTGATGAATTTTCCTCTGACACTAGGGCTGTTGGAGAAGAATTCATTCCATATTGATCCACTTTCTTAAAAAGTGCAGCAATTTGAGAGACTATCATAGTTATCGCATTAGAATCATGAATACTAGCTACTCTCTTAGAATTTACCCGCTCAAATGGCCATTGAAAATTATTAGTAGCCATCTCTTCAATTAATGAATTTGTTTCATCAAAAGTTTTAGACATTAATAATCCATCGGCAACAGCATCAATAATCTATCTCAAAGATCTCACTAATCTATTATAAAAGGTTTGAATTATTAACCTATCTGGTAAAGCATGGTGTGGACACTTTCTCAGAAGATCTTTGAATCTTTCCCAAGTTTCTTATACGAATTCTCCATCAAACCGACTGAAAGATGTGATATCATTCCTTAGCTTAGCAGTTTTTGAAGGAGGGAAATATTTTGACAGAAACTTTTGTGAAAGCTCTCCCCAAGTTTTGATAGATCCAGGTGCTAACAAATTTAACCTCGCCTTAGCCTTATTTCTTAATGAAAAAGGAAAAATTCTAAGCCTAACACCATTTTTTGAAACTCTATCATATTTAAAGGTGGCACACATTTTAGAAAACTAGCGAGATGTAAGTTTGGATCTTCATTAGGTGTTCCTCAAAACTGATTATTATGGACCATTTGGATAATAGCAGGCTTAAGCTCAAATGAATTAGCAACAACATTAGGATTTTGAATAGTTAAGTGAGTTTCATTTGTTATTGGATTAGCATAATCTCTTAAAGGTCTTGGTATATTTTTATTTTGATTGTTTAAGTTGTTCGCCATTTTGTGAGGATTTCATATTGTTTTCATTGGTTTGAATTTTTCTAATAGTGCGCTCTATTTCATAATCGTAAGGCACTAAACCTATAGATCTGATACTACGCATACAAACACAATAAGCACACTAACAATAAACAAACATAAACAATTATGACTTGCAATTCAAATATAAGATTTCAAATACTACAAAATTAATCTTAACAATTACCTTTCCTCCTCGGCAACGATGCCAAAACTTGGTGCGTCTTTTTTAATTTGTCAAAATTTATGAACTCGCATTTATATATATATATATATATATATATATATATATATATATATATATATATATATATATATATAAGAGTTAAAAGTTGATATCCTGGTGGATCATTCTCATCTTCTAAAGCTGATAGAGAAGATATTTGGTCTCATTTACAAATTATTGGGCAAAATATTAATGAGGGATGGATGGTTGGAGGTGATTTTAATTGTATTACTCATCCTAGTGAAAAGAAGGGGGGAAAGAATCCTAATCTTAATGATATGATTATCTTTTCTGATCAAATTAAGGATGCTAGTCTATTTGATATTGGCTTTGAAGGATCTCCCTTTACTTGGAAAAGAGAATGCATCTATGAAAGATTGGATAGAATTCTTGTTAATAAGGACTGGCTTGATTTGTTTCCTATTTCCAAAGTACAACATCTTGCTAGATTGGGGTCTGATCATTCCCCTTTTCTTATTAAACTTGTTATTACAAATATTGTTCATAAAGCCAGCTTCAGATACTTAAATGTGTGGTCTTCTCATCCTAATTGCAGTAAATTAATTGAACATAATTGGAAAATTCCACAGGATTACTTAAATGCAAATCCTCTTATTCAATTATGGAAAATTCAGAAAAAGTTGGCTAAGGCTTTGACTAGATGGAATTGGAATGAATTTGGTAATATTAATTCTAATATCAAATATGCTGAATATTTGGTTTCTAAGCTTGAAAAAGATGTTGAAAATGGTATTTGTCCTAAACAGGATTTAATTGTGGCAAATGAAAGGTTGAATTCTACCATTCTTCAGGAGGAATTATTCCTTCAACAAAAAGCTTCAGCTAATCATTTTTTATTCGGGGATAGGAATTCTAAGTTCTTTCATGCTGTTATCAAATATAGGAGATCTATTAACACTATTCTAAAAATTAATTCCTCTACTAAAGGATGGTTATATGATTTCCAAGAAATTATTGAGGATGCTGTAATGTATTTCCAGAATCTGTTTTCTTTTCAGCCTTCTAATTCTTCCTTATTTTCTGCTCATCTGCTGCAAAATGGATTGTTCAAAGGAAATGGTGATCTATTAATCAATCTACCAACTGAAGATGAAATTTTTTCTGCTATTAACTCAATGGATGGTAATAAAACAGCTGGGCCAGATGGTTTCTCTTCTGATTTCTACAAACAGTTTTGGAACATTATTAAGCAGAATGTTGTTGCTGATATACACGCTTTTTTTCAAGGATTTAATCTGCTTAAATACTTTGCATCTTCTTCCATTATACTTATACCTAAAGATAGAAGTAAGAATTGCTGGAAAGATTTTAGACCAATTAGTATTACTTCTACTTTCTCTAAGATCATCAGTAAGGTGCTTGTGGACAGGCTTCAACCCTTCTTGGTGGATTTGATTTCAGAGAATCAATCTGCATTTATTAAAGGTAGATGCATTAGTGAGAATATTCTTCTTGCCCAAGAGCTTCTTGCTGACATTGATAAGCCATGTAGAGGATCAAATATTATTCTAAAACTGGATCTTTCTAAAGCTTGTGATTCTATTAATTGGTCTTTTATACTTGATGTCCTAGTTGCTAGAGGCTTTAATTCTGAATTTTGCAAATTAATCTCTAGATGGCTGGAAAATAAATTTTATAGTATTTTGATTAATGGAAGTACTCATGGCATTTTCCAAGCTGGTAGGGGAATCAAACAGGGAGACCCCTTATCTCTTTATATTTTCATTTTGGCTTTTGACTACCTCTCTAACTTGTTAAATCAAGTTCAACAGGATAATCCTTATGTCCAATATCAGCACAAATCCAATTTATTGATTAGTCAGTCATCTTGCTTATGTAGATGATGTTATTGTCTTTTGTAATGGCAGCAAGGACTCTATTAAATGCATAATGAAATCCTTATCTTGTTTTGAAGCTGTTTCTGGGATGACATTTAATAAGGTCAAATGTCAGTTTTTTGCTAGTTCTTTGATTAAAGTTCAGATTAAAAATTAGATTACTGATTATACTGGATTCAAAGAAGCTACTTATCCTCTTATTTACTTGGGTTTCCCCTTGTTAAAAGGAAGAAGAAGGTTATCTCATTATGATGAAGTGGTTACTAAAATTTCTTCAAGGATTCAATGTTGGACAAATTCTTTCCTGTCAAATGGCGGTAGAGTTGCTCTTTTGAGGAGTGTTTTAACGACCTTCCCATTATATATTCTTCAAATGATTAATATGAAGAGAAGTACTCAAAAGCTTTTATCCATTATTTTTAATAAATTTCTATGGGAAGGACAACATAAACAAATGCATTGGTCAAATTGGGATAAGTTGTGTAAACCTATTGCTAGTGGTGGGCTTGGGTTTAAAAGTTTTCAACATATCAGTTTTTCTTATTATTGTAAGCAATGGATTAAGTTTAGAGCAAAGTCTTCCCTTTGGTCCAAATTTCTACTTGGAAAGTATTGCAAAACAATTCATCCTTCTCAGGTTCAAGCCAAGCTGGGAGATTCAAAAACTTGGAAGAAGCTCTTAAAAGTAAGAGAGTTTGCTGAAAAATTATTTATTTGGGAAATTGGAGATGGCCAGATTGATTTTTGGCTAGACAACTAATTATTTAATGATTATCTAAAGGATCAACAGGTTATGTCTTCTGCTATACACAAAGTCTCTGATTGTTGGACTAATCTAAATTGGGATGTATCCAAACTTAGTACTGCTGTCAACAAAGATCTTATAAATAAGATTCTTTCTGTTCCATTACAGCCCAATAAAAAATATAGATTGATCACTAAAAATTCTTCTACTCAAAGCCTTTCCAAGTTCATTTATCTTTCAAGTAATAATTGGACTTATAATGATTGGGGGAAACATATTTGGAACAAATTTATATCTCCTTCTATGTCATTTTTTGCTGGAAACTTTTTAGAAAGTTTCTGCCAACAGATGATATTCTGAAATTAAAGGGAATTTGTGGACCTTCTTTATGTCACTTTTGTCACTCCAATGAATAATAAATTAATCATTTAATTCTCAATTTCCCTGCTGTACAAGAAGTATGGAAGACTATTCTAAGGTACAAGGGTATCCTTTCTAAGTATCAATTATGGATTAACTTAGATGCTTGCTGGCAGGATTGGAAGGGGACAGCAGAATTTTATCTCCCTCTTATTATTTTTTGGTTCACATGGATGGCAAGGAATGATATTATTTACAACAATAAGGCATTCTCTGCCCAGATTATCATTAAAAAATTTTTGAATTATCTTCACAAGATAAGCACTCTTTTTAAATTAAGTGACAAATAATCTTATGTCAAGGCTCAACTGATCATTTGGAGAACTCCAAAATTCCCCTGGGTGAAAATAAATACTGATGGCAGTTTTAAAATTTTCACTGCTGGTATTGGTGCTCTTTGTAGAAATCATATGGGTATATGATTATGGATTCTATCTACTCCTATTATTGTTGTTAATGCACTTGAAGCAGAGGCTATTGCTTTTTTTTGGAGTCTTAGAACAACCATCTTGAATCATCATTGTCTTATTCATATTGAGATGGACTCTTTGCTATTACTTCATATTCTTCAGCATAAAGCAGCTGCACCTTGGTACCTTCAAATATGGATCAGCAAAATATCTTTACTCTCTATTAATAAACCTATAGTTCGGAGCCATATTCATAGAGAGGGAAATCATCCAGCAAATTGGCTTGCTACTAGAGCTTCTTCTTCTAATGAGACTTTATGATGTTCTTATTCTTTTATGGATCCTATATCTCCTTTATTTAAGGATTTTAGACTTCTTTTACATGGGAATTTGCTCTTAATTCCTCATATCAGATGTACTAGACTCTTTAAAGATTAATAGATTAGTTTTTTTAAATATATATATATATATATATATATAGTTTTATATTGAGTCACACAATTAAATGCAAGTATATGTATCACTCAAGTAATAGAGGGCTCTAGTGGAGTCTTGGATATCGATCCCAAAGGGAGGCAACAAATTTTATGGTGTAGCACAGAAATCACTTCTCGAATCACAGCACAATTGCAAGTAATTTCAATTCTTAAAATAGAGACAACAGTTGTAGTTACTACTTTTACAAAAGTATGTTCTAATCTTCTAGTAAGTTAAACTAACACAAGACTAAAGTTATAACAAAGTTCAGTTGTAAGAAAGAGTCTTTCTTCTCTCCAATTATAATATGATGATTTTTGTGACATAAATCAGTGATGAAAATGTATTGTGCCAAACATGAGCATTCCTATTCTTTACCCTTTTCCAAGCGCATAAAGAACATTGGCTAATCTTATGTTTACTCCAAAAATTTATGGTTAGTCTGGGAGGATACTGGATCTCACTCCATAGCTCCCACTTCCCTTCCCTTGAAGGGTAACTCTCGCTTTGGTTTCCAAACCCTAGGACCAAATTTAGGATTTCAGCCTGTCACTCTAAAATCTCCAATTCTACGCCCATCAAAGTATATTTCCCTATTTATTTGCACTCAATCCCCATGAACTACGTCACTCATTCATGGACATTGAATGTGATCTTCACTTTTGTTGTGGAACTTATAATCCTTTCGGAACATATGTTTCCCAACAAGTTTTAACAATTTAATTGGCCACATCAAAAAGTAAATGAAGTTCAATGTGAAAAGGTCATCACAAATTCTCTATAATAAATCTATATACCATTTCCATATCACAATGTCAACACATCACATGAAAAGGAGGAAGACAAAGAAATCTACTCAAGACTCATGAGGAAAAGATGACAAAAAATGGATTATATATATAAAAGCAGCGTCATACAAACAGAGTAAAGAAAACATAATTTATCTCAAACTCTTCCCCAAGCGAATCTTAAGGAATTCCTTTGACTCCTTTTCTTTCTTCACAACAACACACAATTCTCTCTTTAGATAAGTAAGAAAGAAGAAATCTCTCACTTTTCCTCTCCTCCTACACTCCTTAGAAGAGAACACACAAAACCTAGATTTTCTAAACAAAATGAAAAGACACTCCCTCTTCACTCTCTCTACACTCTAAAATTTCTCCCCCTCTCTAAAATTGGCTCCAAAGTAGTTTAAATCTGGTCATAACTGATTTCCTAAGAGTTTCTTCAAGCAACCCTCCAAAATCAGGCCAAATAAATTGAATCTACTCTGAATTAGGGATACAGCGCGGTCCGGCGCAGGATAGGGTACCGTCCAGTGCTATTTTCAACCTTTAGCGTCGAAAGTCTCTGTAAATAGTCACGGTCCGGCACTGTTGACAGCGCCATTTAGCGCCAGTTCAATAAAATGCACTTTTGCCCCATTTTGCTCAAAATTTGCTCCTTTTTTGCTTCCCTTTGCTCCAAAGGCCTAAAATCATTGTACCAGCATGAAATCATGAAAAATACTTTTCTTTAAAGTTCAATATCATCAAAAATAGGTATGAATTTGATAGTAAAAAAGCTATCAATTTTTTAGTGGATTATTGTGCTATACTACTACCGCTGTAGTCATTCCTATTGTGAAAGAGTTCTATGCAAATCTTAATGGAATCAACCAAGGATTTGTCTATGTGTGAGACAGGTTTGTACCATTCACTCCTTCTAATATTAATGATTTGTTTATGATTGAGAACGTGTCTATCTGCATTACACAAATTTTGAAGAGACGAGAGACAACATGAATGAAATTTATCGCTATTTGACTGTTGAAGGTGAAGATTGGGAGATAAGAGACAATGAATTTGTAATTTTTTCTACTACATTTTTAAATTAGGTGTTGAAGAAATGGCATTACTTCATTTTTGCAAAATTACTTCCAACTATGAAAATTATCAAAGTGACAAAGGAAAGAGCAATTTTAAATTATTGTATTCAAACTAGAAGGTCGATTGATATTGGTACTATAATTATGAAATTCATATTTGGATTGATTTGTCATGGATCTAAATATGAGCTTGGACATCCTTCCAGCATATTTCTTCTTTGCAGCCAGTCACATGTTCCATATTAAACCTAGGAAAAGTGCTTCTTCCTTGAAGGCCTATAAACCCAACTAATCTTTATGACTATCAAGCAATTGGAGATGAGAATGATATGAGCTTCATTGCAGATCAACCATCTCAGAGTTCACAACTTATTCAGCTTTATTTTCTTGAAAGTTCTCAAGTGATTTTGAAGAATATCAAAAAGTTGGAGAAAGAGATACAAAATCTTATAAATGCTATTAATAATAGCTCTGATTTATTTGATCACTTATATTGGAGAATGAAAGAACAATTTGATCACACTGGGCGAATTGAAGATAGTTTGATAAATGTGATGAAAGGAATGCTGTGATTGCTGAGGATTCGACTGATGAATTCTCGTATCGTCCCTTCTACAATATATTTGTGCATCATTAATCTATGGGAGATACCATAGGAGAAGATAGTACTGAGACTGACGATGAGTAGTGACCCTGCTTTATATTTAGTATTTGGTATTTTTATTATGCTTTGGTGTGCTTAGTGTTCTCTTGCTTGACTTTATAGTATGTGTTTGGACTTATTATGCTTGGATTCTGTGTTTGTGTTTAGTTTTCAGAGTTAGAGTATCGTAGTGTGTTTGCGACGCTGAATCTCTATGGCTTGATAAACTCATATGGCGAATGCTTAAGTATGTATGTTTGTAATGTGGATTTTATATATAAAGTGATGTTTTGTGTTATTTGTGTAAATTTGATGTTAGTTAGTAGCTTAATTGATGAAATAGATGCTTCAAGGGGCTAATTATGTGATGGCGTAACGTTGAAACGATCAAAATTATAAAAATTTTACGAACCCAGAAATTGAGCAGGCGCCGCCGGCACCAGGATGGGCGCCATCAGCACCCAAATATAGAGAGTTTGGTAATTAAAATTAAATAGAGCGCCGTCGACGCCCTATCCAGTACCGCCAGCGCACGATTACAGAAAAAGCCCGAAACCTCTTAAATTAGCAATTTTTGCTTTGGGACCCGCCTATTTCGCCATTTTCATCGTCTTCTACCACCAGCCAATGCATATTAGGAATCCAGGGCTTGCTAAATCAAGGATTTCGAGAGATTTCAAGGCTTTTAAAGTGCGGATCTTGACTTCTCTTGGTAAGAGTTTTACCTTAAACTAATTATTTTTTATTTTCACCATGAAAATTTCTCACATTATTTAGATCCAAAATTTGGAATTTTTTATGAATTTTTGAGGTTTTTCATAGTGATTTATTCTCTTACTTAATTAGAGTTGCTTTAGGAGTCTCCTAAATTGTGATTTTAAAATTTATTGGATTTTCTTGCAAATTTTAGACAATTTCACATGGCTCCAAAAACAAGTAGAGGCAAGACGAAGATGGATTTTGATGAAGATAGATTTGTTAATGCAAAAGCACAATATAATTTCAATTCATTTCTGTATAACAAAAAGTGTATTCAAGACCGGGCTTTTGAAAATCTGGGTGAATCTGTAGAGTAGTTAATTTCTGATAAAAAATGAGAAATCTTTTGTTATTTTAGTGTTAATGCGATTATGTGTATTGTTAGAGAATCTTATGCAAATCTGCCTTGGACTGAAATTAAAAATGTGCTTGTTTGTGGAAAAATGGTAGAGTTTACCCCTCACTGTATTATTACTTTTTATCAGTTAAGGAGAACTTCATATTGCGAATATGAAAACTTTGTATTATGGAAGCTGAAATGAATGAAGTTATTGCATTTCTTATTGATGGAAAAGGGGAATGGAAAGTAAAATAAAGACAAATGATTAATTTCCCTGCTTCCAAATTAAATGTAGCATCCAAAGCTTGGCACTATTTCATCTTTGCTATATTATTACCTTCTTATCATCACAAAGAAGTCACTAGAGATAAAGTGATTCTAAATTATTGTATTCAGACTATGAAACAGATTAATATTGGATCGATTATCTTCAAGAATATTCAGACTATTGCTAGAGGAGAAACCACTGATGGGTTAGGAAATCCTGCGCTGATTCATTGATTATGTGCACGGCCTGGAGTTGAGTTTGATAGTACTGAGGAGTTAGTCCATCTACTGAGGCCTATTACCAAGATCATTATTCGTACTTTTTAGTCTCATGTAGTAGGGAGAAGAAAAAGTATGAGTATTGATATTCCTACTACCAGCCAAGACATACCATATACTTCTGAGGCACCTACGTTATCTGATGTTATGGAGCAGTTGAGGATTCAGAGTGCTAGTATTGATAGACTCCATAGTAGGATAGATGATTTCGAGGCTCGAAGCGATGTTAATGAAGATTATATGAGGAGGAGAGATGAGTATGACATTGCTTACCATGATGCTCAGGTGAGATATACGAGGGGAGGCACTGGAATGAAATTTCCTACCTGTCCTAGCTATTTTCCTTACCGACCTGATCATGCAGATGAAGCTGAGGATGCTGGTGATGATCACTGGTAGTCTTATTATTTCTATTTTCATTTATGTGTAGTAGCACTTTTATGTGTTGTTATTTGTTTCTCTGTGATGTGTGAAGTCTATAAATGTAAATGTGTTAAAAAATGAAAATGTAATGAATTCTGTGATAGTTTGTTTAGTGATTAGGATTGAGATTGTGATGTTATGTTGGATGTTTAATGTTTAAATGTTCAATATTTCTTCACCCTGAAAATATTTAATATTACATATATCACTATTTCTAACTGTTTCATGCTTGCTAGCTTAATTTTTTATAAATACCAGCATAGCTTCTGAAGATTTCAAAATCCCAACACAAAAATGTTAGTTTTCTTTTACTCTCTACCTTTTCAAATTTATATGTGATGGAAAACTTAAGTTTGGGGGAGGGCAAAACATAAACTCTTATTTTTTCTCAAATAATATAATTTCAAAAATTATTAGCATGACTTTTAGTAGTTGCACCTAACTTTAGATAACTAAATATTTTATTTCATTTAAATATTATAGTAGATTTGGATGAAAGTTTTTAATAATAAAGGTTAATTTTATAAGGTTAAGATACTTTGTATGAGAGGATTGGACTATAGTTAACTATTTAAAGTAAAGAAAACTGTATTTTTGAAATGTTAAGGGACTTAAAGAACTATGTTTGAAGAAAGGATTGTGACTTTATGATGAATATTAAAGCTGCTAAATATTTATAAAGTAAGGAGGTGTTTCAAGTTTCAGCTTTAGAAAGAGAAGAGTGAAGTTCAAAACTATTAAGGACTATCCAGATATAGTAATCTTCACATGAAAAGACAAAAAAGAGAAAAAAAAAGAAGAAAAGAAGGAAAAGAAAAAAGAAAGAAAATATATGTGAGGAGAAGCATGAGGAGATGCCTAATCAAAAATTTACTTCACTTGAATCAACCTAAGGAAGAAATTTGTTACATTTATGAATTTATATTTAAAGTATTAGCCTAATTTCTAATATATTTTGCATGAGCTTCTTTTTCATATAGTCTTTCAAGGCACCCTTAAATTGACAAATTATTGTTCATCTTGAAATGAATAGAAAACTATAACTCTTAGACTCGACTACTGAATATTCTTATACCTGTAGTTTTAACCTGAGTTACTGAACTTCTTTATAAATATCTTACTATTATATTCATTAAATCAAAAATCATAGTATTCTATAAGTTAAAATTTCACTACTTTGAGTTATATTTTTATGTAGTAAAAGCATTACTTGAGGACAAGTAATAGTTAAGTTTTGGAGGATTTTGATGCACCAAAAATATGTTAGATTTTTTCTATATAATTTGTACTCATTTTTAGTGATAATGCACTTTAAAGGAATGTATTCTTCATGTTTTGCTGCAGGTATGATGATTTTAAGTGATTGGAGCCAAAGGAAGCGAAATGGAACAATTTTGGAGCAAAAAGAGGCAAAATGAAAAATTCAGCCTACTGGCATCGCCGACACCAGAATGGGCGCCTCCAGCACCGAATTCCAGAGAGTTCAGAATTTAAAAGGTGGGCCAGAGCCTCTGGTGCCCTTTCCAGCAATGCCGGCGCCCTACCTAGCACCGCTGGTGCCCAATGTCGATTGAAGTCTAATTCAATGTATTTGGACACTTTTTGAAGGGTTGCTTGAGGAAACTCTTAGAGAATTCATTTCTAAACTATTTCAATTAGATTTGGACGCCAAGATGTGAGAGAGGAGAGGGAGAGAAGTCTTTTGGAGTGAAGAAAGCGTGTTAGGGTTCGTAGAGAGTGTGTGGTAAGTGTGTAGAAGTCATGTTTTGTGAGGGATTTTTCTCTAGAGAGCGTAGGAGAAGGAGGAAAGTGAGAGATTGCTACTTCCTTACTATTCTAAAGAGAGAATTGAGTGTTGTAGTGAAGAAATAAAAACATTCAAAGGAACTTCAATGGATTTTATTAGGGAAGAAATAAAGATAAGTTGTATTTACTATTGTGGTTTGAATGACTTTGCTTTTATATATGAAATCTATATATTATTGCATCTTCCTCATGAATTCTAAGTAGATTTCTTTGCCTTTCTTCTTGTAATAAGATGTGGTGAAGTGTTGATATAGATTTGATGTGCCATAAAAATGTTAAGAAATTGTGATGATTTTTCACTTTGAACTTCATTTGCTTTTTGATTTGGCCAATTTAATTGTTAAAATTTTTTGTGAAACATTCAGTCCAAAAGGACTAAGTGTTCTACAATAATAGTAGAGAATTCATTTAATGTCCATGAATGAGTTATGTAGTTCATGGAATAGGGAAATGTGTTTTGATGGGTGTCGAATTGGAGATCTTAGAGTGACAGGCTAAAGTCCCACATTTGGTCCTAAAGTTTGGTAACTAAAGCTAGGGTTAGCCTTAAGGTGAAGGGAAGTGGGAGCTCTGAAGTGAGAGCCAGTATCCTCCTAGCCTAACCAAGGATTCAGTGACTAAGCCTAGAATTTTGTTAATGTTCTTTACATAACTTGGAAGAGGGGGTACTCTGACGAGCGTAAAGTATATGAATGCTCCTATTTGACACAATACAAATTTATTATCAATCTATATCAAGCACTCATCACAGAATCATTGTAAGAGGAAAGATACTTTTCCATATTTGAACCTTACAATACAAAACATAATATGTGTTAGTTAATCCTGTTTAGAAATTTAGAAAGTAATTTTAGTTAATTTAGCTTTAGTTATCTTTGCATTAGCAAATTAAACAATACTTGAACTTGCATTGTGAATTGAGTATTGGATTATAATACTTTATTATATTTTAAAAAGTTCCTACCTTCCTCGTGGGATCGATAACCAAGACTCCACCAGAGCCTTGTATTATTGGAACGATATGTATACTTGCGTACGAGTGACTGCCTAATTATTAAATTAAACTTATTGTGAAACTAAACTGAAATTATCTTTTGAATAATTACATTTGAGGCAACAGATCGGGCAATCAATTATTGAACAGGCATCGGTGAGACATTGTTGACCTAATTATTGGTGAGGTCTAGTCTTTCTCCTATAACTTAGGATCTATCTCTCGGTTTTCCCCATTGACTATCCTATAGTACTAGTGATGGGACCCACCCCACTTAAAAGCTCATACCACTTCTTGACTCTTTTTATGAAATCTCATGTAAATGCTCTCAAGCCCTCAACTTCTACTTGAGATAGCTAAGGCCAACATGTGAAGACTCAAGAATGAGTTTATAAAGGATCATAATGCCTTAGGGAAACCTTAGGTGGCTTGGCCCTATAAACCTCCACACAAATCCTTCACCTATAGATTCACATCACCATATCCATCATACCCTTTGCATCTCTATCATTACCTTCACAACCTTAATCAATAAAAATTCCCTACAACAACAACAACAAAGCCTTAATCCCACTAAGAGGGGTCGGCTACATGAATCCTTTTTCTCCATTGCGTCCTATTTAGTGTCAAATTTTCGTTTAATTCTAATAAATTAAGATCACTTTTTATGCAATAAGCCCAAGTTTTCCTAGGTCCGCCTCTCGCCTTTCTTAACATAAGATGTATTTAAAACATCTACTCTCCTAATCGGATCATCAGGTGGTCGACGTCTAATGTGACCAAACCATCTAAGGCGACTCTCTCTAATTTTATCTATCACTGGTGCAACTCCAACCCTTTTACGAATATATTCATTTCGCATTTTGTCTCTAAGTGTAAAGCCACTCATCCATCTAATCATTCTCATCTCGGCAACACTTAACTTAACATTATGCTTCTCTTTTAAAGGCCAACATTCAGCACTACAGAGCATTGAAGGTCTCACCACCATCTTATAAAATTTTCCTTTCGACCTAAGCGGTACTTTTCTATCACACAATAGAGCCGTACGCATTCCTCCACTTCAACCAACCAACCTCGAATTCTACTATTAACATCCCCATCTATATCACCATCGCTTTGAACAATGGACCCGAGATATCTAAATCGTTCACACCTTTTAATAATTTGATCACCCAAAGTTACACTTCGTCACTAGACCTACTATGACTAAAATTACATTCCATGTATTCAGCTTTAGTTCTACTCAAACGAAGACCTTTAGACTCCAATGTAGACCTCCATAATTCAAGTTTTTCCTGGACTTTTTCTCTTGTCTTATCCACAATGAGGATATCATCGCAAAAAGAATACACCAAGGTACATCCTCTTGTAAATGCCCAAGTAAGACCATCCATAAATAAAGCAAAAAGATATGGGCTTAAGGCCGATCCTCGATGTAAACCAACGTAAATAGTAAAATACTTGGTCAATCCTCCTTCAGTTCGAACACATGTAACAGCTCTAGCATACATATCTTTAATGACTTGAATATAAGTCATATCAACACCTTTCTTCTCAAGGACTCTCCAAAGAAATCTTATCGTAAGCTTTTTCTAAATCAATAAAAATCAAATGTAGATCCTCCTTATTATCTTTGTACTTCTCCATCAAACCTCTCAATAAAAGTATAGCTTCCATGGTAGACTCACTCGGCATAAATCCAAATTGATTATGAGAAATCTTCGTAATACGTCTTAACCTATGTTCAATTACCCTCTCCCATAATTTTAAAGTATGACACATCAATTTAATTCCTCTATAATTTGCACACTCTTGTGCATCTCCTTTATTCTTAAAAATGGGGACCAAAATGCTCTTTCTCCACTCCTCAGGCATCCTTTTAGTTTTTAAAATAATATTAAAAAGTTTTGCAAGCCAGGAAACCCCCAAATCACCTAAACATTTCCACACTTCAATTGGGATATCATCGGGTCCTACGGACTTTCCCCTTGATTTTCTTTAAAGCCTCCTCAACTTTTTTTTACTAATGCGACAGCAAAAATGAAAAGTTTTATTATTATTAACGATATTAAGATCACTAAGGTCAATCGTATTTTCAGCATCTTCATTAAAAAGTTTATCAAAATAACTCACCCACCTATGTTAAATATCTTAATTTAAGAGAAACACATTTTGATTTTCAATTTTAATATATTTTATTTGAATTAAATTTTTACATTTTTTTCTCTTTGTTTGGTTAGTTTATACATATATTTTTCACCCTCATTAGTATCTAACATGTTATAAAGATCACTAAAAGCAGAATTTTTAGCGTCACAGATTATTCTTTTACACTCCTTGCGGGTCGTTTTATATTTTTCCCAGTTCTCTATGCTTTTACATTTAAACCAATTTTTATAGCAGAACTTCTTATATTTTATCTTTTCTTGCACATTATTATTCCACCACCAACTATTTTAATTTATAGAAACTTTTTCTTTTGATTCTCCAAGTACATCTTTAGCCACTTGTTTAATAGTATTAGTTAATTTTTCCCACATAACATTCGCGTCTTCATGAACATCCCAAATATTTAAATCTTGAATTTTACTCATAAAAATAATTTTATTTGTGTCTTTTAGGTGCCCCCATCTTATTCTACGATGTTGAATCCTAGTATTCTTTATTTTACAACTCTTCATCTTAAAATCTAGAACTAATAATCGATGTTGGGTACTTAATTGCTCACTTGGAATAACCTTACAATCCTTACAATCTCGACGATCTATTCTTCTCATAAGAAAATAATCAATTTGTGTTTTATTAGATCCATTCTTATAAGTAATAAGATGCTCATCTCTTTTCTTGAATAAAGTATTAGTAATAATCATATCATACGCTAAAGCAAAATCTAAAATGGCTCTACCTTCTTCATTAATCGCTCCATAACCGTAGCCACCATGAATATTTCTGAAATCTTCTACCACTCTACCGACATGTCCATTTAAATCTCCTCCAATAAAAATTTTTTCTTCAAGGGGTATCGAGTGTATTAAGTCTTCTAGATCATTCCAAAATTTATCTTTAGAGTTTATATCTAAACCAACTTGAGGAGCATAAGCACTTATAATATTAAAAATCTTAGTATCAATAATAATTTTAAGTGCTATAATTCTATCTCCAACTCTATTAATTTTGACAACATTATCTTTCAAACTCTTATCTATAATTACACCTACACCATTTCTAGTACGACTCTTACCAGAATACCATAGTTTAAAACCTAAGTTATCAATCTCCTTAGCTTTTTCTCCAACCCATTTAGTTTCTCGAATACATAGGATATTTATCTTTCTATGGATCATAATATCAACCAATTCCATTAGTTTACCATTGAGAGTACCTATATTCCAGGATCCTATCCTAATACTAGTATCATGGACTAACTTCTTTACCCGCATCCGTCCGTAATATGGGAACCTCGCTTACTTCGACACTACACCGGGCGCCGGTGTAGCGGTCCTTGCACACTTTCCACTGTATTCAGGCCATACAGTGCGTCGCTTCCAGGAGACGCCCTAGCACTTACATAATGATCAAAAGGATTCATGTCATAATCAATAAAAATTCCCTAATTTACCCAAAATTCTCCAAAATCACCAAAATGTCTAAAATTGTCTAAGTTCACCCAAAGTACCCAAATCACTCAATTTGCCACCACCAATTTCCCAACATTATCTAAATCTCCTTAAATTTCCAAAGTTACCCAATTACCCAATTTCCACTAAAATTATCCAAATTTGTCAAGATCCCCAATTTCATTCAAGAATCCCTCGAAATCAATCAATTTACCCCAAATACACCAATATGCAAAATCAAACCCAATTCCACCAAATTCCAATCCTTAGTTCCAAGACACCAAAATTCAAATCCAAATCCACCCAAGTTCAACCCAAGCCAAACATTCACCAATAATTAAATTTTCATTACGCGTAAGTCCTAAACTTCATCATGATGAATTCAATGCTTCATGGAATTCCTCATAAATAATTTTAAAATTCATTGGAACCAAGCCCAAACCCTTCATCCAAAACCAAAACCACATTTTCCATGTTTTAATTCAAAGCCCATAATTTAGTCCCAATGCCTAAGGCCTCCCTAATCTAAGGCCACAAGCAAATTCAAACCCCTTGATCAATTTAATCATACTTAAATTCCATGAATTCATGCTTAATCAACCCAAAGTTGGAATTCATGGAAAACCCTTTTTAAATTCAATATTCCACCTTCTTTTCAAGGCATGCCACGAGGGCCATGCATGAACCATGTACAAGCTATATGGCCTTACTTAGGCTAGTTAGGAGCCATGATGCCATGCATGAGAATCATGACAATCACCATGTCCCAAAGTGGAAAAAGGAGGGAATCCTTTAATGATTCCATTAAATGCACCTTAGCCTACCCGTGATTCACTTAAACCCAAAATTAACCCTAATCTCTTGGATAAGGACTTAACCACTAATCCACTGAAAATTTAATAACTTTTACTATTCTTTTCATACATGTTTTTGATGATATTGCACTTTAAAGAAATGTATTTTTCATGATTTCATGCAGGTACAATGATTTTAGGCCTTTGGAGAAAAATAAAGTGAAAAGGAGCAAATTTGGAGCAAAAAGGGGAAAAAGTGCATTTTATTGAACTAGCACTGAACGAGACTGTCACCAGTGTCAGACCGCGCTATTTTATAGAGAGTTACGACCAATTAGCAGAATAATGCACCGAACGGCGCCCTATCCTACGCTGGACTGCGCCTTTTCCCGATTTCAAACTAGATTCAATGTATTTGGCCGGATTTTGGAGAATTGCTTGAAGAAACTCTTGGAAAATCATTTATGGCTGAATTTAAACTACTTTGGAGCCAAATTTAAAGAGGGGAGGAGAGTTTAGAGTGTAGAGAGAGTTTAGAGGGAATGTTTTTTCATTTTGTTGAGGAAATCTTGGTTTTGTGTGTTCTCTTCTAAGGAGTGTAAGAGGAGAGGGAAAGTGAGAGATTTTCTCTTCCTTACTTATCTAAAGAGACAATTGTGTGTTGTTGTGAAGAAAGAAGAGGAGTCAAAGGAATTCCTTGAGATTCGCTTGGGGAAGAGTTTAAGATAAGTTGTCTTTTCTTTATTTTGTTTGTATGACGTTATTTTTATATATATAATCTATTTTTTGTCATCTTTTCCTCATGAGTCTTGAGTAGATTTCTTTGTCTTCTTCCTTCTCATGTGATGTGTTGATTTTGTGATATGGAAATGATGTGTCGATTTATTATGGAGAATCTGTGATGACCTTTTCACTTCGAACTTCATTTACTTTTTGATCTGGCCAATTGAATTATTTAAACTTGTTGGGAAACATATGTTCTGAAAGGATTATGAGTTCCACAACAAAAGTGAAGGTTAAATTCAATGTCCATGAATGAGAGAAGTAGTTCATGGGGTTGAGTGTAAATAAATAGGGAAATATACTTTGATGGGTGTAGAATTGGAGATTTCAGAGTGACAGGCTGAAATCCTCGATTTGGTCCTAATGTTTAAAAACTAAAGCCAGAGTTAGCCTTCAGGGGAAGTGAGAGCTCTGGAGTGAGAGTCAGTATTCTCCCGGCCTAACCACGGATTTGGCGACTGAACTTAGGATTAGCCAATGTTTTTTATACGCTTGGAAAAGAGTAAAGAATAGGAATGCTCCTATTTGACATAATACATTTGCATCACTGATCTATGTAAAAATAATCATCATATTATAATTAGAGAGGAGGAAGGCTCTTTTGTTACAACTGAAACTTTGTTATGAATTTAGTCTTGTGTTAGTTTAACTTGCTAGAAGTTTAGAACGTACTTTTGTAGAAATAGTAAATACAACTATTGTCTTTCTTTTAAGAATTGAAATTACTTGCAATTGTGCTATGATTCGAAAGATGATTTCTGTGCTACGCCACAAAATTAAAGCCTCCCTGTGGGATAGATATCCAGGACTCCACTTGAGCCCTGTATTACTTGAGCTATATGTATACTTGCATTTAATTTTGTGACTCATTATAAAACTAAATCAATATATATATATATATATACATATATATATATACATATATATACATATATACATGTATATGTATATGTATATATATGTATATATATACATGTATATATATATGTATATATATATATATATGTATATATATATCCGTATATATATATATATATATATATATATATATATATATATGTGTGTATATATATATATATATACGTATATATATATATATATATATATAAATGTATATATATATATATATATGTGTGTGTGTGTGTGTGTGTGTGTGTATATATATGTATGTATATATATATATATATATATATATATATATATATATATATATATATATATATATCTCGAGCTCATAAATTTTAGCAAATTAAAAAAGTTCCACCAAGTTTTTAGCGTCATTGCTGGGGAGGAAAGGTTACTGCTACAATCAATTTTGTAGTATTTGAAATCTTATATTTGAATTACAAGTCATAATTGAGTGTGTTTGTTTATTGTTAGTGTGTGTATTGTGTTTGTATGCATAGTATCGGATTTATAGGTTTTAGTGCCTTACGATTCTGAATTAGAGCGTACTATAAGAAAAATTCGAAAATAACTAAAACAATCTGAAAATCCTCACAAAATGGAGAACAACTTAAATAATCAAAATGAAAATATACAAAGGCCATTAAGAGATTATGTTAATCCAACCACAAATGAAATTCACTTAACTATCTAAAACCCTAATGTTGCTGCTAATTTATTTGAGCTTTATCAAAATGGTACAAAATAATCAATTTGGAGGAACAGCTAATGAAGATCCTAACTTACATCTCACTAGTTTTCTAGAATTGTGTGCTACTTTTAAATACGATGGAGTTTCAAATGATGTTGTTAGGCTTAAACTTTTTCCTTTTGCATTAAGGGTTAAGGCTAAGGCATGGTTAAATTTATTAGCACCTGGATCTATCAGAACTTGAGGAAAACTTTCAAAAAATTTTCTCTCAAAATATTTTCCTCCTTCTAAAGCTGCTAAGCTGAGGAATGATATTACATCTTTTAGTCAATTTGATGGAGAATCCATATGTGAAGCTTGGGAAAGATTCAAAGATCTTCTGAGAAACTATCCACACCATGTTTTACTAGACTAGTTAATAATTCAAACATTTTATAATGGATTAGCGGGATCTTTGAGATCGATTATCGATGCTACTACTCGTGGATCATTAATGTCTAAAAATTTTGATGAAACATATTCGTTAATTGAAGAGATGACTACTAATGATTTTCAATGGCTCTCTGAGCGGGTAAATCGTAAGAGAGTAGCTAGTATTCATGATTCTGATGCGATAACTATGATATTCTCTCAAATTGGTGCACTTTTTAAGAAAATAGATCAATATGGAATGAATTATTCTCCAACACCCCCAGTGTTAGAAGAAAATTCATCAAGACAGATCATAGACTTTCAAATACCATATTAAACCCTTAATGTCATAAATAACAAAGTCAATAATCCCTATTCAAATTATTATTATCCTAGTTGGAGGAATCACCCAAAGTTCAACAGGAATAACACCAATGTTGTTGTTAACCTGTAATGGGGAAACAATCTTATGAATACAGTTGGAAATACGAACAACCAAGGAAATACCAATTATAGACCTTCTTATCCTCATAGTAACCCACAATTTAAGGAAAAGAAGTTTTCTATTGAATAAATGATTTTGAATATGGGTAATCAAATTCAAGCTCAAAATGTTGCGATGAAGAATATTGATAATCAATTGGGACATATCTTTACTACGCTTAATAATAGACCTTCTGGAAATCTTCCTGCAATTTTGAGATCAACCAAAAAGATTAAAATAAGGAGCAAATTAAGGCTATTCAATTAAGAAGTGGAAAAGAATTGGAACCAAGAGTTCAGAAAGAAGTTGAAGTTGAAAGAGAGGAAGTGAACATTGAGAAAGGTTCTAATAGGATATATTCAGATGAATATCCCCTAGAATCAATAAAGATAAGAGTTGAAAAACCACCTCCTCCTTTTCCTTAAAGACTAAAGAAACAAAACAGGGATAATAGATTTGCAAAGTTTTTGGAAATTCTTAAGAAATTAACGATTAATATTCCCTTTGTTGAAGTATTAGAGCAGATGCCTAATTATGTAAAGTTTATGAAGGATATTCTTAAAAAGAAAAGAAAGTTCAAAGAACACGAGACTGTTGCACATAGCGGTGAGTGTAGTGCAATTATTCAGAAGAAGCTTTCTGAAAAACTTAAAGACCCAGGTAGTTTCACTATCCAGTGTGCTATACGTGAGAAATTTTTCAGAAGAGTTTTATGTGAGCTTGGAGCTAGTATTAATCTCATGCCTTTATCAACTTTCAAAAGATTAGGAATCAGAGAAATTTCAGCTACTTCTATGACTCTTCAACTGGCTTATCGTTCTATCACTTATCCTAAAGGAGTTGTGGAAGATATATTAGTAAAGGTGGATAAATTTATCTTTCCCGTGGATTGTATTGTATTAGATATGGAGGAAAATAAAGAAATTCCAATTATTTCGAGAAGACCATTCCTTACTACTGGGAGAGTTATTATTGATCTTCAAAAAGGAGAATTAACTCTGAGAGTTAATGACTAAAAGGTAACTTTCAATATTCTGAAATCTATGAAATACTCTTCAAATGAAAAGATGATGAGTGCTTTCGAATGGAAATCTACAATTATTTGAGAGAAGAACATTTTAAAGAAGTATTTGAAGAAAATCTGGAATGTGAGGATGAATATGAAAGTGAAAGTGAAGATGATTTGGATGATATGAAGACTCAAAAGTTAGAATTTGTTCATTAAAGATTTGAAAGATTGGGTACTATGGAAGATGGAGATAAAATTTTAATTTCATCTGTCATTAAACCTCCTGAACTTGAGCTGAAAATTCTCCCTAATCATTTGAAGTATATGTTTTTAGGAGAATCATCTACTTTACCAGTCATTGTATCTTTAGATTTAAATGAATATCAAGAACAAAAACTATTGGACATCCTAAAAAGATATAAAAAGGCTTTTGGTTGGTTCATAATTGATATTAAAGGAATCAGTTATTGATCTGTATGCACAAAATTTTGCTGAATGAACAACATAAACCTAGAGTTGATCCGCAAAGGAGACTGAACCCAATAATGAAAGAAGTGGTTAAAAAAAGAGATTTTAAAGTGGTTAGATACTGGAATTATATATTCTATTTCTGATAGTGTTTGAGTAAGTCCAATTCATTGTGTTCCTAAGAAAGGAGGAGTGACTGTTGACATAAATGATCGAAATGAAATTATACCAACAAGATAAGTCACTTGTTGGCTAATATGTATTGATTATAGAAAATTAAATGCCGCCACCATAAAAGATCACTTTCCTTTAGTTTTTTATACCAAATGCTATACAGACTTGCTAGACACAAGTACTATTATTTTTTGGATGGATATAGCGGTTATCACCAAATACTTATTGCTCCTGAGGATCAAAAGAAGACTACATTTACTAGCCCTTATAGAACTTTTGCTTTTAGAAGAATGCCCTTTGGATTATGTAATGCACCTACAACATTTAAAAGATGTATGACGTCCATATTTAGCAAATTAATAGATCATGGAATAGAAGTGTTTATGGTTGATTTCTCAGTATTTGGAGATTCATTTGATGCATGCCTATGCAACATAGAAAAATTTTTGGAGGTATGCGAAAGAACAAATTTAGTCCTAAACTGGGAAAAGTGTCAATTTATGATTGCAAGAGGAATTACGCTTAGGCATAAAATATCTTAGTATGGCATGGAAGTAGATACTGCGAAGATTCAAATTATAGAAAAATTATCAAACAACTGTGAAAGGGGTAAGAAGCTATTTGGGACATGTAGGATTCTTCAGGCGATATAACAAAGGCTTTTCAAAAATCACTAAGCCTCTATTCCAACATTTGGAAAAAGGTAGAAAGCTTGATTTTAATGATGAATGCTTTAAAGCTTTCGATCTATTAAAGGAAAAATTAATCGCTACCCCTATAATAGTTTCACCTGACTGGGAGAAACCTTTTGAATTAATGTGCGATGCTAGCGATTATGCTATTGGAGTTATTTTAGGGCAAAGACATGAAAAAATGTTTAAAGCTATGTACTACGCTAGTAAGACTCTTACTGATACTCAAATTAACTAGACCACTGACGAAAAGATAGTTATTAGCGATCATTTATTCCTTTGAAAAATTTATATCTTACTTAATTGAAGCTAAATGCATAGTGCATACTGATCATTCTGCTACTAAATATTTAATGCAAAAGAAGGAAGCAAAACCAAGACTAATGCGATGGATACTTTTAATGCAAGAATTTTATTTTGAGATCGTTAATAGGAAAGGGGTCAATAATCAAATGGCTAATCATTTATCTAGACTTGAACAACCTAAATTGGATGACTTTGAAAGGAAATCCTAGAAACTTTTCTTGATGAGAAATTATATAATATTATTGAAGGAAATTTACTGTGGTATGCTGATATTGTAAACTATATCGTTAGTAATATTTTACCACCTGACTTAACAATGCAACAATGAAAAAAATTTAAGCATGATGCTAAATTTTATTTCGGGATGATCCTTATCTGTATAAACAATGTAGAGATCTTATTATTAGGAGATGTGTGCCTTATGAAGAAACTGAAAGAAATATTTGAGAATGTCATGATTCTGAATTTAGAGCACATTTTAGAATTGATAAAATTGTACATAAGATTTTGCAATCTGGATTTTATTGGCCTACAATTTTCAGAGATGTTTATAGATTTATCAAAACTTCTGATCAATGTCAGAGAATAGGCAATATATCTAGAAGAAATGAAATGCCTCTTAATTTTACTTTGGAAGTTGAAATTTTTTATGCTTGGGGATTAGATTTTATGGGACCATTTATACCTTCTTTTGGAAATATATATATACTGATTATTGTTGATTATGTATCAAAATGGATTGATGCAATAGCTTTACCTAGGTGTGATGCTAGAAGTGTTTTGAGGTTTTTAATTAAAAATAATTTCACGAGATATGGGGATCCCATTTTAAGAATAATCTGATTCAGAGATTGGTGCAAAAATATAAATATTATACATAGAATCTCTACAGCTTATAATCCCCAAACTAATGGTTTAGCAGAAGTATCTAATCGTGAAATTAAATGAATTTTGGAGAAAGTCAATAATCATGAGAAATTAGATTGGTCTACTAAACAAGACACTGCTTTATGGGCATACAAAACTGCTTATAAAACACCAATAGGAATGTCCCCTTACCTAATCTTTGGAATAACTTGTCACTCACCTGTTGAATTAGAATATAAAGCATATTGGGTGATAAAGAAATTGAACTTTAATTTTAAAGATACTGGAGAGAAAAGACTATTGCAATTGAATGAATTGGAAGAAATAAAAAATGAATCGTATGATAATCAAAAATATGGCATGATCGGAAGATTGTTAAAAATGAATTTGAACCAGGACAAAAAGTTTTATTATATAATACAAGATTGAAATTATTTCTTGGGAAACTGAAATCCAGATAGACATGACCTTTCACTATCATAAAAATCTATCAATTTGGAGTTGTGATTATCGAAGACCCTAAATTTGGAAGAATAATTAAAGTTAATGAACAAAGATTAAAACCATATTTTAAAGGTAATAGATCTAACTTTAAAGAGGTTTTAATGTTGGATCAACCTGAATAACTGGAAGTTAAGTCAGGCTGACGACGTTAAACCAAGTGGTTTGTGGGTGGCAACCCATAGTTATTAAGTGTTTGCTTTGTTTGATATGTTATTTGTGTTTGTTTGTTACTGAATTAAATCCTACCCTTCCTTAAATATCATTAACAACATTAAAGAAATAAATCAAATCAAAGTTTGGAAAGAATTTGGATAAAGTGAAGCTTGGCAAAATTTGAACTAGCGTCGAACGACGCTGTTATCAGCGTCGGACCGCGCCACTGTTTGGAAAACAGTTTCTCATCTTTAAATTCGAGTTTTGGCGGTTATAGGTGGCATTTCTTCCACTTGAACTCCCAAAAACTGCCCCTTGATGCAGGAACTACAAGAGGAACGAAGAGGAAGATCCCAAATCTTGTCCAAATGGATTCCAACTCGATAGAAACTTCAAGATTTTAGGTTTTCAGCCGTAGAAAGTTTATCTGTTTTGAAGCGCAACGTCTACTCAATAAAAATATCTCAAAAATGAGGTTGATTAAGGAGTGAGGCTTTATGAATCGAGGAATGAATTCTCCTATCACTAGAAATGATGAAATTATTATTCAGAGACGTTGGGCAGTGCTATGTTACACTACTACCGCCGTATTTGTCCCAGTTGTGAAGGAGTTTTATGCAAATCTTCATGGAATCATCCAAGGATCATTCTATGTGCGAGGTAGGTTTGCCATATTTACTCCTGCAAAGATTATTTATTTTACATGATTGAGAATGTGTCAATCTGCCACTATTTGAATTTTGCCACAACAAAGGACGACATGAATGATATATACAGATATCTGACGGATAATATGATGATTAGGAGATAAGAGATAACAGGTATGTAAGTTTCTCGACCACACTGTTAAATCTTACATCGAAACACTTACAGTATTTCATATGCGCAAAATTGCCCACAACTATTAAAATAAGTAAAATAACTAAGGAGTGCGTTATTTTGAACTATTGTATTCAAATGGGGATGTCTATTGATGTTGGTTCGATAATTGTTAAGTCTATTTTGGGATTGATCGTTCATGGATCAAAGTATGGGCTTGGACATCCTTCCACCATATTTCTCCTCTATAGTCAATCACAAGTGCCATATGAGAACTGAGAAAGAGTACTTCTACCTTGGAAGCCTATAGACCCAACAAATGCATATAGTAACCGAGTAGTTGGTGATATGGATGACATAAACATTATTGACGATCAACCATCTCAAAGGTCGACACCTATTCCTCCTTACTTTCTTGAATGTTCACAGATCATCCTGAAGAAAATTAAAAAATTGGAGAAGGAAGTGCAACACCGAATGAATGCAATCAACCATCTATCTAACTTCTTTGATCATCTGGATTAGAGAATGAAGGAGCACTTTGATCATTCTGGGTATCTTGAAGGAAGTTTGACATGGTTGATGAAAAGTAAAGGGTGAATTGAAGAGGATTCTACTGAAGAATTCATGTTTAGTCCATTCTACAATCTGTTCGTTCACGCTCAATCAATTAGAGATCTTAGAGCTGATGATAGTTCTGAGGAAGATTAAAAATTTGATTATTGTATTTCTTTTGTTTATGTATTTGATTGCTTTGCTTTTCTTGGATGTTATATTTGAACTTGCTTTCTTATTTAATTTTCAGCATTATTGTGTTGTGGTTGTGAGCGACGCTGAATTTTATAATTTTATGGCTCGATGATGTGTAATGTTTATTGTTATTTGTATGTGTTTGTAACTTGAATTATATATATGAAAGTGATGTTTGTTTGTGCTAAGAAAAATCATTTTCCATGGCTTTAGAATGTTATTCAATTCTTAATTAGACTAATTAGACGTCAGAGGGGGCTTAAAAGGATCAAAATAGCAAAAGAAAGTTGGAAGCCAAATTTTTGAACTGGCGCCGAACAGCATTGTCACCAGGGTCGGACCGCGCCAAAAGACAGAGAGTTTAGCCATAAGAGCAGAAAAATGTGTTGAACAGCGCAGTCGCTAGCGCCGGAGAGCGTTGGACTAGAAAAGAGGCCAGAAACTCTAAATTTTTGCTATTTAACACTGGGATACTCCATTTTTGCCCAAACCATCATCTTCTACCTCCAGCCAAGGCTGATTTTTGCATCTAGGGCTCACTAGCATTTGGATTTGATGCGATTTCATAGCCGAAAAAGTTCAGATTTCATCTTTCCTTCGTAAGAGCTACCCTTTAACCTAAATATTTTCGATTTTGACCGTAGAAATCTCCTACATTAAGAAGATTTGAAATTTTAGAGTTTTTAGAGAAACTTTGGAGATTTTTCATGGATTTTGAGTTCTTATTTTTTTAAATTTACCTTGGAATCCATTACATTGCAATTTTAAAATTGAATTGCATAAATTTGATATTTTTAGACAAAAGGCTCCATGAATTTTAAAGGGGAAGAGAAAATTTGATTATGATGAAGGCAAATTTGTGAATTTCAAGGCTTATTTACACTTTAGTACATTTCTTAGCAATAAGAAATGTATTCAAGAGAATGCCTTCAAATCTTGGTGGTATGTTTGAAGAACTTATTGTGAATCGTCAATCAGAGATTTTCTGTTATTTCACTGCAGAAGCGATGCAGGGGATTGTTAGAGAGTTTTATGCAAATTTATATTTATTCTGAGAGTGAAGACATACTGGTTATAGGATAAATGATTGAATTCACCCCTGCTCACATTAATGCATTTTATTAGTTAAGAGCACCTTTTTCATGTGAATACGAAAATTTTCTTATTACAAATGAAGCATTAGATACGATTTTGAACTTTTTGGCTGACGAAAAAGGGGAATGGAAGATTAAACAGAAATAAAAAGTTAATTTCCCCCTTTTCACTTTGAATCATGTATCAAAAGTCTGATACTATTTTATTTCTGCAAGACCTTTGCGTACCAACCATCACAGCAAGGTTAATGTAGATAAAGCTATTCTGAATTACTGTATTCAGAACATGAAGAATATTAATATTGAGGCAATTATTCATAAAAGTATTTTGACGAGTTCAAAAGGAGAGACTACAGGTGGATTGGGACACCCGAGCCTGATTCATGCTTTGTGTATTCAGGCAGGTGTAGCAATTGAAGATAATGATGAGGTAGTTTATCCCCTAAAACCCAACAATAAACTAAATTTGAAAACCTATGAAGCCCATGTAGGATGGAAGTGGAGTAAGAAAGCTGATGAGCCTTCTTCTAGCCATGAGAGACCATCTACATCTAGGAAACCTACTCTGCATGATATTATGGATCCGTTGGAAATGTTGAACACCAGAGTAGAGGGACTAGAACTAAGGAACAAGATAAATGATGATTAGTAAGTGTGGTGGAGAGAATATGAGATAGCTTATCATGACGCACATATGAGATTTTTCAGTGGAGACACTAGTGCTGTATTTTCTACTTACCATGAGTATACTCCATACCAGCCTGAAGAATCTGATGATAGTGGAGCTCCTGTAGATGAAGATTGGTAGTTTTATTTTCATTTTATTTGTATTTTGTATATGTGATGTACCTGAGACTCTCTGATTAGTATTTGTGGTGTAATGTGTATTTGGTTGTACTTGTAGCAAACTTTATGTTGATTTGTGATGTATCTGATGTGATAATAGAGTTTGCATGTGTTTGGTTTGTTAGTTTAATCTGTGATAGTAACAGCTGGATGTTAATGTTGTGTGCATAGTTTATGTTGTATGCTTTTAAACTTCTTCCCTTACAAGTGTCTAAGCCATATTTGTGTATAGAAATGCTCTTAATTATTTCAGGCCTACTGTTCAACTTTATGAAGAAAAACCTGCTTAAACTCAAAGGTATGAAAAGCCCAACATATTGAGGTATGAGTTATATGTTTATAGCTTTTCTTTCTTCCCATGTTAATTATATTGATATTCAAAAATTTAAGTTTGGTGGACGGAAAGAATTAATTGATAATTGTTCTCATTTAAAAGTATTTTCAAAATTATTAGCATGATTTCCTGTAATAGAACTCAAATTTAGATAAGTGTATTATTATTTTATTTAAGTATTTTGTAAAATTGAATGAAAGTATTTGATAATGAAAACTAATTTTGTAGGCTAAGATATTTGGTATAAGAGAATAGAACTATAGTCAACTATTCAAAGTAAGAAAAACTGTATGTTTGGAGTATTATGAATCTTACTTTATATGATAGAAAATGATTGAGACTCTATGATGAATCAATATTAATCTAATCAAATGCCTATAAGGTAAAGGAATGTGGTAATTTTCAAATTTAGGGTGAGAAGGGTGAAGTTCAAAACCATTAAAGGCTATCCAGATAAAGTAATCCTCACTTGAAAGAAAAAGAAAAAAAGCAAAAGAAAAGAAAAGAAAAGGAAAGAAAGAAAAGTGAGGAGAAGCTTGAGGAGATGCCTAATAAAAAATTGGCTTCACTTGGACCTACCTAAAGGGAAGAACTTAATTACTTTCCTGAACTTATATGTATGAATTAGCATTTTTACTAATAGTGTTCTAATAAACTTCTTTTCATGTAATCCTTTTAAGTGCCTTAATAAGACAATCTACAGTCATTTTTGAAATGAATAGAAGGCTATAACTCTTAGACTTGATTACTAGATAGTCTTACAACTGAAGAATTTACTTGAATTATTCAAAGATCTTTCTGAAAATTTTACCATTGTACTCATCTAAATCAAAATTAAGGTATTCTAGAAAGAAGTTCAATGCAGTGTATCATTATTTAATCTATTAACTAAAATTACTTGAGGACAAGTAATAGTTAAGTTTGGGGGACCTTGATCCACTGAAAATTTGATAGTTATTTACTATTCATTTCATACCTATTTTTGATGATATTGCACTTTAAAAAAATGTATTTTTCATTCTTTCATGTAGGTACAATAATTTTAGGCCTTTGGAGCAAAATGAAGCGAAAATGAGCAAATTTGGAGCAAAAAGGGGCAAAAGTGCATTTTATTGAACTAGTGTCGAACGACATTGTCACCAGCACCAGACGACGCTATTTTATAGAGAGTTGCGATCAATTAGCAAAATAATGCGCCCAACGGCGTCCTATCCTGCGCCAGACCGCGCCTTATCGTGATTTCAAACTAGATTCAATATATTTTGCCTGATTTTGGAGGTTTTCTTGAAGAAACTCTTGGGAAACTAGTTATTACTGAATTTAACCTACTCTGGAGACAAATTTAAAAGGGGGGAGGGTTTAGAGTGTAGAGAGAGTTTAGAGAGAGTGTCTTTTCATTTTGTTGAGGAAATCTAGGCTTTGTGTGTTCTCTTATAAGGAGTGTAAGAGGAGCGGGAAAGTGAGAGATTTCTTCTTCCTTACTTATCTAAAGAGAGAATTGTGTGTTGTTGTGAAGAAAGAAGAGCAATCAAAGGAATTTCTTGAGATTTTCTTGGGGAATAGTTTGAGATAAGTTGTCTTTTATTTATTATGTTTGTATGACAATGATTTTATATATATAATCCATGTTTTATCTTCTTTTCCTCATGAGTCTTGAGTAGATTTCTTTGTCTTCCCTCTTTTCATGTGATGTGTTGATGTTGTGATATGGACATAATGTGCTGATTTATTATGGAGAATCTGTGATGACCTTTTCACTTCGAACTTCATTTACTTTTTGATCTAGCCAATTAAATTGTTAAAACTTGTTGGGAAACATAAGTTCCGAAAGGATTATGAGTTCCGCAACAAAAGTAAAGGTCACATTCAATGTCCATGAATGAGAGAAGTATTTCATCGGGATTGAGTCCAAATAAATAGGGAAATATACTTTGATGGGCGTAGAATTGGAGATTTCAGAGCGACAGACTGAAATCCTCAATTTGGTCCAAATGTTTGGAAACTAAAGCGAGAGTTAGCCTTCAGGGGAAGGGAAGTGGGAGCTCAGGAGTGAGAGCTAGTATCCTCCCAGCCTAACCACGGATTTGGGGATTGAATTTAGGATTAACTAATGTTCTTTATACGTGTTGACCTCATTTTTGATGAGGTCTTCTCTTCTTCTTTTTAGTACTTAGGATCTAGCCTTAGGCTTTTCCTTTGACTATCCTAGAGGATTAGAATTGGGACCCACCACTTAGAAATTCAAACCACTTCTAACTCTCTGCAAACTCCACAAACTTGACTCGTAGACCCCTAATCACCTGAGGGTCGAAATCAAATGTGGAAGTTTAAAGGATGGGTTCCTATAGGACTCTTCGGCCTTAAGACCGCCCTGGGTGGCCCGGTCCAGTGAAGGGGCTGACTTACACATACACTACACTTTCACACACCTATACTCAACTTGATCTCCCGACTCATGAAAGTGACCCACATGGATGGTCCTTAACCCTAAGCCCTTAGCCAAGAGGGTCGGGAACAACATGGTGGATGCTTCAAATGAGTCCCTTCATGGCTCATGTGGGCTTGATATGGCTTCATGGCTCAACCAAAATGATTTCATTTCACTTATATTTACCCAATCTTCAATTTTCCAAATTTTCAATTTTTGACCCCCGGGACCCTACACCCGCCAAGCCTACCCAAAACCCTTGAAATTACCCAAATTTTTCAAAATTTCCAAATCACCCAAAATTCCTCAAAACCAATCCCAAACATTTCCACATTACTCAAATTGATCATTCATAGCCAAAAATACCAAAAATTCCAAAAATACCTCCCAATACCCTCCAAATACCCCTCTTGACCCCAAAATCCAAAAATTCAGACAATTCCCAGAAAATTCCAGAAAATCCCAAATATTCTCAATTTCATTTTGTTCAACTACACCATGGGCCAATTTTGTCAATTTACCCTACGTTTGTCAAAATCCCCAATTTGACCCATTTTTAACCCAAAGTGAACCCAATGTCAAACCAAACCTACCCAATTGACCCAAATTCTGGCCCAATTAAATTTTAAACTTCAATTCAAGATTCCTAACACCAATATAGACCAAAGCCAAATCTAATTTGATTGACATTTGGATCCAATTTCACTTTTGGCCTTAAAGCCCAATTTGGACCCATGACCCAAACCTAACCAAACTCACCCAATTCAACTCCAATTAACCCCAAATCTTTTCTAAACCTTCCTTAACATTCCCACAAACAAAGCACTAACATGATTTGCCCAAAATTTAGACCCAACCCCCAGTCAAATTCAACCCAAAACCAAAAGGCCCAATTTTGACCTAAACCCAAACCTAACCCAAATAAGCCCAAACCCCAAAATCAAAACCCAACCAAAGCCAAAACCTCTTTTAAACACTCCCATAAACATTTCCCAATATTTATTTTACATCAATTTCAACCCTAGCCCAACATTGGCCCAAGTTAGCCCAATTTGAGCTACAATGGCCCATTTACCAAAGAAGCCCAAATCCAACCCAATTCAAACCCAAATCACTCCAAACTTATTTCAAATCACTCATGACATATCCCTAGACCAAACTCAACAATTATTTGGCCCAAAATTTTACAAAATTCCCATCCATGAATTCATTTTGAAACTTAAAAGCCCACTTACATGAAACCTTCTTAAAGCCCATCTCCACCAAAATCCAAAGGGCCAAAATCAATCCAAAATCCATATGACAATTGCTCTACACCATATTTTCAATTAAATCAATCCCTAAGTTTAAAAAATTCATCATGAAGCCATCCCAAATTAAGCCCCATACAAATTCCCATCAAAAATACCAAAATTTCCTTAAATCTATTTCCATGAAATTGACTTAACTTTTCCCAAGCCAAAGATGAGCCATGAAGCCATGCATGAGCCACATGGAAGCCATGAGAGCCTCTTTACATGTCACCATACCATTTTGGGCAAAAGGAGGAGACTCTTTCCTTAATTCCTAAAGGTGATTAACCACTCCCATGATTCCACTAAACCTTGCTTAAGCTTAATTGTACTTGGATGGTGACCCTTCCCCACTGATTAAGCTGACCTAAATCACTTTCTCTTCAGACTTAAACCAAGCCTTGGGTGGTGCACCTAGCCCAAAGGGATGGGTTGACCAATTTGAGCCAAAATGAGCCCTCTCCCATTCCATTCTAATCCAAGCCTTTTACACATGGCATTTGCCGATTGCCTACACTAAACCCCAGCCCTGACCCACCTGAACAAGATGGTGACCAGTGCCTGGCTGGCCAGCCACCAGGTCGCCGGAAAACACCATGGTCGAGACCTTGGGAGGAGCCAAACTTTGGAATTCCACCTTGCTGAGCTGCCCCATTCCCAATGGCCACCATGGCTGTTCTTCCCATGCACAGAGCAGCTGATCCCAACCCTTAGCCATCCCTGTGAGGCTCTCCAGCCACCTCTATTTAAACCCGACCCCCTCACGGCCATGGAGGAGAGTTGCACAAACCTTGCCGAAACTCTGCCAAAATTGTTCCAAACCCTTCTCCATACTTAGAGCAATTGATCCCCGAGTGTCAATTTGCCCTAATCCCCACCAACGAATCCAATTTCTCAGCCGAAATTTCACCCAAAACCGGGACACTTTGCCACGGTGAGCCAATCCTCAAATTGAGCGGTCCTACACCTTCACCTGGACCAAGAGGAGAAGTTCCACACCGAAAGCCCCTCTCCGAGGCCACCCGGTTGCTCCGGCATCCAAGCTTTGTGATCGAGCCGTGGTCGAAATCCTACTAGACAATTCACCGAGCCAAGGGACTTCATCCGGAGCTTCGCTGGGATCCAATCGAAGGTGACACAACCCTCAGATCGAAGCCACACTTCTCTGAGTAAAGGTATGGCCTCACTCTTCTTCCCGAGCTTCTGAACACTCTCCATTTTCATTGAGTCAATTTTATGCCACATAAACCCTATGGATATGTTCGTCTTCTCGAGACGAATCCATAGAGCATAAGAACGTTAAATTTGGTCAAGTATCGAGTGAGATCTTAGGCCTAGAAGACGGACGGCTCTCGGGTAAGGACGCTTGGGGACGATGAACGGATGCCGTTCGTTTAATACACGCGCGGACGGACAGCCAGGATCGCGTCGGATCAGGAGATGGAACGACACAGCGGGCCTCCGGAGCGCTGAGTCAGATGGCGGCGTCGAATCGGAGAGCGCCACGCGGCATTTCGGAGCTGCCGAGGTTGACGCGGCGCCGCGTGGATAAATAGAAAATTAGGGTATTTTCTGATTTATTTAATTCCCTAAACTTCAAAAATCCATAACTTTGTGTAGGAAAATCGGAAAAATAAAATAAAAATATCCTCTTGCTCGATGAACGAGAGGAGAATAATGTGGAAAAGAAATCATTTAATTTCATCAAGTATTTTATTTTTAATGATTTATTTCCTTTCTGCATTGTTTTAATTCTCCATGCATATAGGGAATTCACCATGGCATGAGACCATAGGGCTTTTGAAGCCTCTGAATTTGGGAACATTCCCTGAATTTTCCAAAGTCAGAGGCCATCCCTATGAAGAGTTATTGATTTTTCAAATTCATGTTATTGTTTTGAGTATTTTAATTCCAATAAATAGCATGTTGTGAAATAAATTCTAGGAAAATTTGATGATGTTCCTTATGACTAGAGGACCCTAGGAAAAATAGGTTTTGAGTTAGTTCATTTAAAACAACCCTAATCACCCAAAATGGATCTCTAATTAATTAGAGCTAACCATACATCAAATTGCCTTGAAATCAATTCTCCACTGACCTTTAGGATTAGAGGAACCCACCAAAAAAATTTGAAGTCAATTGGACTTGGTTAGCCCTACTAAATGGTTTGATTAAGCCATTTAGCCATTTTAAACTTTAAAAATTCATAACTTTCAAAATACCTTTAAAAAATTCACCAAATTGGTTTTGGAGCCTCTCTGATATCAAAGGAATTTAAGGAAATTAAAATTTCAATTTTCTAAAAAATTTAATTTTTTGCATTATTTTAATATTTTAATAATTAAAAAATAATAAAAATCATAAAAATAATAAAATTCACCAAAATGTCAAATTTTGAATTTTAATCACTTAGGAATAAATCCCATATTTTTCTTAGGTCTATTTGATGAGATATTAAATTTTAAAGCCCTAGAGTAATTTTAAAATTAAAAAAAAAGTATTTTCTAGCATTTTCACTAAAATAATTATAATAAATCGAAGAAAAATCAGAAAATTGCAAAAATTGATTCTCTGATTTCCTTGATATCAGAGAGATTTTTGAAAAATATAAAGTTAATTTTTCAACCTTTTTTTTATTTTTAAATTAATTAATACTCCAAAACTTAAAATAATTATAATAAAAATAATATAATTCAAAAAATCACCAAAATTGGTCCAAGTAGTCCTCTGGTCATTAGGAATGTCCCATAATTTTCTTAAGGACAGAAACTTTCCCTTGGTCATATTATTAAATTTTCCTTGGAAATTCCTATTTTCCATCAAAAATAATTACATAAATAAATTAAATACAGAAAAATCACATTTTCTCCTCTCATGTCTTTATTGGCATATGAGTGAAGTCACATAAAAAATTCAAGTTCATTTAAGATCAATTTAGTGAGTTATGAAATTGTTAAGCTTGAAGGGCAAAGTGGTAATTAAAATTTTAACCCTTAATTAAAACTTTATGTTTAATAAAATTAACAAGTAAAATATTTGATCTTAATCTGATTTGGATGATTGAAATTTAAATAATTAAAGGGTAGAAACCTATTAAACAATTTAAAAAATAATTAAAATAAACCTTAATTAAATAATTGATTAAATTTGGAAGAATAATAAAATTGGAATTATTAAAATAGGGATATTATTAGGAAGAGATTTATTCTTTAATTTATAAATCCCTAAATTAATCATCTCAATAATATTTAATTCCTAATTAAAATGATAATTCAAATCTAAGATTTAAAGTGTTAAAAGACTTAGTCATTAAATTAAACTAAAGTTAAATCATTAAACTCTTTTTAAATTTTCAATTAAAATTAAATTAAAGCTTAAATCAAATTAAATCAAACAAATTAAATTAACTTAAATTAAATTAAATCAAATAAATTAAATTAAATTAAATTAAATTAAATTAAATTAAATTAAATTAAATTAAATTAAAAAAATAATAATAAATTAATTAATTAATTAAATTAAATTAAATTAAAACATATTAAATTAAATCAAATTAAATCAAATTAAATCAAATTAAATTAAATTAAATTAAAGTAAATCATATTAAATTAAATTAAATCAAATTAAATTAAATAAAATTAAAATAAAAAATAATAAAATCAAGTTAAAATTAAAATTAATTTAAATTAATTAGATTAAATTAAAATTAAAACTAAACTAAATTAAATTAAATTAAAGTTAAATTAAACTGAATTAAAAATAATATCACCTAAGACATAAAGAAATTAAATATAAAACAACTTGAACACTATTCCAAATTCAAACCCGTTAATTGAAATTAAATTAAATCACAAACTATTTGAACATCAATTTGCCCTCGAAAGCTTTGGTTATCATAACTCCTAAATAGAACATTAAATGAAATGTTACCCCACTTATAGGGTATTCAAATGTCCTAGTTCACTGAGCAAGATAACAAAACTTGAATTCTTGGAAGATTACTTCACCTGATTAATTAAATTCATTTGGACTTCAAATAATCCTAGCAGTATTGAAAAGATGTTTAAGATTCTTCTTAAGCACTTTCTCAATATGATAGGATACTTATAAGAACAATTGAACTTAATTATTCTTTGATGAAGAAAATCGTCCTCAAACCAAAACACAAGAACATCAGACGTCATAGAAATGACTAAGTATAGGATTAGGAATTTGATAGAAAACCATAACCCTTCCCTTAGCTTTACCTAGGAACTTGCTTAAATATTCTAATTGTGTTTTAAGTGCAGCTTGGGATGACGGGAAGACCCTCCAGGTACGCTTTTATTTTATTGCAATTTACATTATTGCAATTTCTTTGATCGCATCGCACTTACTTTTTCTTGCATGATAAACAACTGTTGCATGAAAACCCACACCTTTAGGATAATCCCTAAAACTGAAACCAAAACTAAATTAAAAGTCATTACAAGATAAAATCCACCGCCACAACATCTCAAAATATAAAACAACTCAAAATTTAATCACAAACGCAACACAAAACTACAATTACAACTAAATTAAAACGTCCTGTTGGATTATCGGGAATACCTCGGATGATGTAACCTACGTGTTGCTAACGGGATTTCCCACGGTCTAAATGAAAGTGTGGAACTCATTTAGTTGAGTTTAGCAAATTCATCCGGACTAAGTGAATCCGATAAAAATAACGATGCCGGAAGGATGGAACCAGTGGGATCTTAACCGGTGTCGTTATAATCAACTTTAAAATTTGTTTTAATTAAAATATTAAAAACACTTGGAGTTTAAGACTTCTCTAAACCAGAACACTTTTCTCATCTCTTGATTTTCATCTTCTATAACTAAATCTTCTGCAACAACAAGGAGCTCGGAGCATGGTGGGCAGCACGGCCATCGTCATCAGCAAAACCTGACTCTACTTCAGCAAAACTTTCTTAGAATTAAATAACAAGCCATAGGATTCGAGGTAGTCTTCCTAGTGCGACATAAATCCTCACCTGTTCTTTTAGGCCTTTGTACAGCCTTGTTGTGCAATATAAGCCCTAACTCGCTTTAGGACTCCGAGGTAGTCGTCCAATACGACATAAACCCTCACATCTTCAAGGCTATTCGTATGATTGTCTCATACGAATATAAGTCCAAATTAATTAAAATTGGCAAGATCAAAACATTAAATAAATATTAGGACTTTCCTAAATCCAAGCCAAACAATAGGATAGTCGGGGAATTACCGAAGTTCGCTTCGAATCTGTGATTTCTCCTACCTTTCTTCCTTTGAATTCCCAAAACAAAATGTTCCAAATTTGATCCATTCCCTATTGAAATTCCAAAATTCAATCCCTTGAAAACTTAAACTTTGAGATTCTTGAGAGCAGAATTGCGATTATTATCGAGAGTTTTCTTAGGTGATTCTCGTCACTTAAGATGTAATTAACTATAGGGGCTTGCCCTTATAGGGAATTTTAAAGAACCCATGTAATATAAACCCTGTTTAATGCTTTCATATTAAGTAGGGGAATTTGTCGGCTTATAAAATTGGTTCGCAGACCAAACGGATGTCACAAATCTTCTAGTTTATTTAATCGAGCCCCATCACCAAACAGTGTGTCTATTCTTCGGGATAGATACACGGTTTGTGATGCGGTGCTCGTTTATATAAACTATCTGGGATGTGAGGTCGGTTTGATTTCATATCTTAAAATTATTTTCAAAATCAAATACTACTTTTTAAATTATTTATTTAAATTAAATTAAAAATCCGCCGACAACTTCTGTTAGGAGACCCCCTTTTTAAAATAATACACATAACTCAAAAATATGCCGACAATACGCTAGGAAAAAGGGTAAAGAATATGAATGCTCTTATTTTGGCACAATACATTTGCATCACTGATCTATGTCACAATAATCATCATATAATAATTGAAGAGGAGGAAGACTCTTTCTTACAACTGAAACTTTGTTATAAATTTAGTCTTGTGTTGGTTTAACTTGCTAGAAGTTTAAAACGTACTTTAATAGAAATAGTAACTACAATTACTGTCTTTCTTTTAAGAATTGAAATTACACGCAATTGTCTATTATTCGAGAGGAGATTTATGTGCTACGCCTTAAAATTAAAGCCTCTCTGTGAGATCGATATTCAGGACTCCATTAGAGCCCTCTATTACGTGAGCGATACGTATACTTGTGTTAATTTTGTGACTCGTTATAAAACTAAACCAACATATATATATCTGAGTTATAAATTATGGCAAATTAAAAAGTCGCACCAACCACCCAAGCTCCAAGGCTGGCCATCAGACCTCGCCACCATATGGAGTTACTCAAAGACATTCCCATGAACCAAGCCCAAGTCAAAATCATGGAAACTTTTCTCCAACTCAGTTGGCTTCACCACTACACACCACTAACGTCCCACACGTGGATGGGGACCACCTATAGCCTCGCTGGCCACCATGGCCAGTGGCAAGCCCAAGGGCAAGTGCCACCCATGGGGGAAAACTCACAATTGAGCCCATCAAATGTGGGTCACTCCTATTAGAGCTCGGCCTCCACCTCACCACCACCTCAACGCCCTTTTCCACCCACTGGCCTGGCCAATTGGCCACCATTCCTTGGCTTTTAAGTCCATCACCCCCTCTCAACCAAGTAGGAAGAAGTGCACAGCCCCTCGCGAAGCACTGACAAAATTGGTCCAAACCCTTCCTAAACTCACACAAAGCTCATCCCTACCATTCTCAGCCATTGTCTCCTACTAATTTCAAAGCTCTAAATTAGGGCAATTTTGTTCATTTTACAAACTTCACCAAAACTCCAAGTTAACTATTCTAAAAGCTTTCCCGTGCATCAAATTACTCTCACAATCAAAATCCCTCTTTCCCAAGAACTTACCATAACCCTAGACCAAACTCGACTCACCCTTTGGTCTAGCTCATACCAACCCCTCATCTGAGAGTAAACCATCACTTGGAGGAGTTACTTGGATACAAGGCGAAGCTTCTCAATCAAGCTAATTGAGGCTTCACCTCTTGGACAAAGGTATAACCCAAAAACTCCTAAATCTCCCTTTCTAGACATTTATGAAAGAAAGGAACAATTTATGTCTATATATGGGGCAAAATGGAGCAAGAATGTATTATTTTATCTGTCGCTGTAATTCCACCCTTGGCGCTATAGCGCCATCTGACGAGCGAACTGAGTGTTATAGTGCCCCAGGCTAGCGCTATAGTGCCCCAGACTGGCACTATAGTGCCAGTAATCACCTTTCTAGAAGATGCATTGATTTAGTTAAATTTTGAAGGGGTACTTAAAGCAACCCTTAGTTTTTTTTAAAGATTTATAAAGTGGCAACATTTTGGCCGAAAAAAGAGACTTTTAGAGAAGAAAAAAGAGAAAAAGAAGACTTTTAAAAAGGATTTTAGTGTGTGTGTGTGTGAGTGAGTATTGTGTGTTTGTATTTGTGTGAGTAAGAGTTTGGAGATATCTTGAAGGAGACTCCAGAATTTGAGTGAGAGAGAAGACATAAGGTACTTTGTATTTGTGTTTTTTTTTTGTTAAGACTTGACATTCAATACAAATCATGTATTTTTTTATCTCCATCAATTCTGAGTAGTTCCCTTTCTTTCTTCTTGCATTTAGGAATTAATCTTGTGGGATGATAATGATTTAAAGATTTATTTTTACTCTAAAAATTTTGATGGTGTTTTCACTTTTCTTCATTGACTTTGCAAATTGGCCACTTCACTTTGGAAAGAGTCGTTGGGATCATCCAAGGGAGAGTGCAAATAGATAGGGAGATAAGTATTGATGGAGTAGAATTGATGTTTCTATGGTGGTATATTAGATTCTTTAATCAATTCGGTTTAGATTTAGATCGTGAGGGTCCCTAGTAGGTCCTATAGAAAGGACACAATGGGTAATCTCGAGTTGAGAGGATAGAATCTACTTAGCACTAATACACAAGTTGGAGATAAACTCTAGGTTAGCCAATGTTCTTTGCTAGTACCAAGAGAAGGTAAGGATAGGAATGTTCCAATTTTTTACAATACATCATTTTAGATTTTTTCTCATCCAATCCTACACTGATTAACATCTCTTTGCAAGGGGAAAAATCTTTTCATAATATTCAAACTCATTTTTTATACTTTAATAGTCTTTTGAACTTTATTAAACTTTTAAATTCAGTTGTTACTTCTTAATTAAATTTAGTTTTAACCATTAAAAACATATCGATATTGTTCTCTTATCGTATTTATCTATAATTTAGATAGAAATTTTGCAAGTTAATATTAAGAGTTACAGCTTTTCCAGTAGGACCGACATTGAGGTTTATAAGAAAAATCTTATGTTACTTAAAATGATACATATACTTGCATTATACCCCTAATGTAAAAATTTATTATATATTTTCTAAATTATTTCATTTATTCACACTAGCTGTTAAATAAAATTTGAGATGTGTTTTTGGTAATTTTAAGAAATATAAATATTAACGTAATTGTAGGTCGGGTCAAATTTTTTGGCATCGTTGTTGGGGATAATGATAGAAATTTTAACTTTGAAAATATATTTGAATTGTAATTTAATTTTAGGAGAATTAAAAATTAATTTTAGTGCTTTCATTTTTAAAAAATTCAAATAAAAATTTTTAAAAGGCTAAAAATCCAAAAAAATTTTGAAAAATAGAAAAATCCAAAAAAAAAAAATTAAAAAAATTAAAATTCTAAAAATATTTTTATTTAGAGAGTGTAATTTTATTTTCTGAAAATTTTACTTTGTGCATACGTAGTTTTGGATGCGATGGTTTAGTGCCTTATTATTTGGAATTACAACGAACTATTAGAAAATTTTCAAAACAATGAAGACTTCACAATTTTCAAGAAATGACAAACACATCGCAAAATAACATCAAGATTCAAACTGCTGAAAATAAACATCATAATTTATAAAAATCTTTAAGGGATTATGCAAACCCTACAACAGATGAAATTCATTTAGGTATTCGAACCCCTATTTTAGTGGCTAACTCATTTGAACTTAAACCTGCAATTATATAAATGGTACAAAATAATCAGTTTGGGGAACACCATCTAAGGATTCAAATTTACATTTAGTAAGTTTTTAAAAACTTTGTGCTACATTTAAAAATGATGGCGATATGAGTGAATATTGTTTCTCTTCAGAAACTTATGGTTTTGTATTCTTGGCCTATGAATACATAAATCTTGGACCATTTTAGCTCTAGATAACTCATATAAAAAAAGCTCATATCGCTCACACATTTTTGTATGACAAATTAAATTTTCTACGGAAATCCGTTTTGCTAAGTAAGAATATGAGTAATTCTTAAGTATGAAGAATATAGAATTATAATGTTTAATTTTAATTGTTTTGAATATAAAATATTAGATCAAATGTACCTAAACCCTTAATATTGTGGAATAAGAACATCTGGGATGGAATAATAAATTCAAAGTTTAGAATGTGATTTTCTAACACAAACCGACATCCTAGAAAAACTAAATTTGAGAACTTTAGAAGAACTTTGATTTGTCATAGTGACAGACGAACTTAAGAATCAAATAAGTTAATACTTATAGATTAAACTAGAAGAATAATTAAAACCGACCAACTCTAAGTTTTTATAACCATTCCCTAAGATAACTCCAAACTGTGAACTTATGATCAACTAACATAGATGAAAACATAGGTCCATACACACCCTATAATAGTTATGTCTAGAAGCCTCTATTAGTTTACTAGGTATCAAATAGATAGTTTCTAGAGACTATGAGATATGAAATAATAAAAAAAACTTATCCATCAGATTATGTGAGTGCCCTAGAATGAAGTAACCCATGATTACTGACAAAGGCGTCCCAAGCCGATTTATAGTAGGATGATCAACCTTAGCTATTGCTTTGGCTATAAGGAAGAACACCTACTATTCAGTTGTTTAAAAAATTTGTGAATACCAATGCTCATGGAATGATGGAAAGTCATGTGTATTTTTTCTGAGGGCGTTATACACAAAATTTACATTAGTCCACCCATTAGCCTCTTTCATAGCTTCGCTTATTTCAGGATCAAGGCTTTACTTCCATCAAGAAATCTTCCTAGCCTATCCACCTTTTAGAATAGGGATCAACTTTTAAATCACAAATCATTCAAACCCAATTTTAATCCTCATCCAGAATTCAAATTTTATCCTTGATTGATTCAACCTAAACCCATCCTCAAACTAAACTTCAATCCCAAGTTTTAATCCTAAAAACTCAATTTGATATCAAGTTCCCATTTTTAAAGTTCAAACTGTGGTGCTTAAACCCTGTCATTCCAATATAAATTGGTAAAATTAGCTTAAGTTGTTAGCTCAAGTGAAAAATCAAGTTTATTACAATTTTATTGAAACCCTTCATGTTCTTCGAAATCTAAGTCGTGAATACCTATCTTTACATACACACTCATTTTTAATTTTGCACGATATAAGCCAGATTCTTAATTGAGAGTATTCTCAGGAGCCACAAATACTAAGATGTAATTAACTATGATGGAGCCCCCTCATAGGGAAATCTAGACCCCAAAATACAATAAACCTTATCCTACCCCCATAATTAAGGGAGAAATCCCTAGTTCCGTAGACCCACTAGTTAAGGAGATTTTCCTAATCTGAGTGATCAGTCCCGTTCAAAGGTGATATTCTTATCCCTCGGAATAATGTGTCATTCTTTGATTACTATGTCAAATCATTTAGAAAGAAGTATTCCCAAACTTCATGGCTGATACACAATAATTCCCACACTTTGTTACGATAAATGTTTATATGCTCTATATGTTTGGCATTGGTGAATGATGATAAGAAACTCTTAATAGTAGGTGTTTCATGTTCGGTGTCAAGGGAATTTTCTATGCTCCAACTTTGTTGGTTAAAAAATAAAAGGAATGTTTATATGTTCTCTTTGACCTTACCTTCTCTCAGTTTACCTTTTATTTTCTCTATAATGTAAAATCTGACATTTAAGGACTGCTTTATGTTTGCTTTAATTTACATATTTATATAATAATATTGTAATTTTTTTATGGTTGATGGATTTTATTGAGAAAGTGTTCAGTGTTTCTCCAATTTCATATTTATATTATGTTTGTTGTTGTTGCAGTGATTTGTTATGGTTGATGGCAAAATAAGTTTTTCTTCTTTTTTTATGGTTAATGAATTTGCTCACTATGATTATCCTCATTGTTTCAAACATTGAAGAGAATCTTTTCAATATTATTTATGCAAATAAAGGGAAGAAACATTAGTATGGTACGAAGAATGAAGCTCTTCTTTTATTTTGAAGAGATGACAGACTAATAGCATAAGACTGTTACTCTTATGGAAAATAAAATTAGATAATAAGAGAAAACACCTTAGATTTCAAAATTTTAATCCTCTCACACCTTTACAAACAATGATAATACAATACTTGAAAGGGCACATGGAAATTAAACTATTGTGGAATTATAACAACAAGATTTTGTTGCCGAATATGTAGTAATGAAAGTGAACTCCTCATGCAGTTGGTTATTCAAGATGAGTTCTATTGATGAGAACAAATTTTAGCCAACCATTTTGACTTTTTGGGTGTTTACACTTTTTAATTGATTATTAAATTCTAGTAATCAGATAGAAAACTTATATAATGATTAGACAACGTGCAAGTTATGAACCTTTGGATGAATTTTGAATAAGCAAGATCTAAGGATTGAGTATTTCAAGCCAAGTTTTAATCAATAGCCTATCGATGGTAATCATAGCCCATTTGATGACTGATTAGCTGGACCTAATCGATTATAGGCACACATTAACATTTTTTTTTTACAAATAGTGATAGATTACAAAATAAACTGAAAATAAAAAAAAACAAAGAAACGTGCATTCATCACTTATTATTACGCTTAAATAAAATTATTTTTATAAAAATATACTTACATATTTGACATAAATATACTTAATTGCCAATTTAAAAATACTAGTATTTTTACTTGAAAAAATCTTATACTTTCCTTTTGTTTTCCATGCAGGCATTAAAACACACAAATCTCTAAGGTTATTTGGTAGCAGGATTTGAGTGGGATTTAAGCAAATCCTGCCAAACAATATATTTTTCTGTGAAATAATGGGGGCCAAACAACATCTAAGACAATTTTCAATCCAACATATCTTAAATCCCATTTCTCTTTTGTTTTCCTTTAAATCATATATTTAGTAAATCCCAACGGAAGGTGTGTGGGTTTACCAGATTTAGAGGAGCTAAAGCATGCAAAGTGTGGTGCCATAAAGAAAGAGAAAGAAGTGTGTTAGCTGAATAGGAGTGGAGCGGAATGAGACCATTGTTTGCTGCCACCCAGACGGTGCCTTTCCAGCTAGTACTAGTTGTGACCATACCGTGTGGATTTCAGACACGCGAGGAGGAAGGGCGAGCTTTGCGGTAGGGAAGGCGGAAAAAAGAAAATATGTTTTAGATTTAAAATAACTTTGAGCAAGTTAATTTTCACTGATTTAATTGATTAATAATTAGTAATTAATAAATATATTAACAAGTTAATGATATAATTATATAAATTTATGCATTACTACTTTATAGTTAATTAATAAATATTAAATCACAAATTTAAATTTAAATAATTTTATTAAATTACAATTAAATAATAATAGTCTATTAAATAGCCAATTAATAATTAATTGACCAATATGATTATTGCATGATAAAAAAATCAGCTTAATAAAATTTTACTGATAATTAATTAGTTTACTAAAAAGTTAATTAGTTATTAGAATAATTAAAAATGAAATCTTATATTTAATTTAATTTGACTTAAATATTATATTATTGATATGTAATATTAAATTAGTTAAATTAAGCTGTCAAACAGCATTACAGAATTAAATGCTATTTAGATTAAAACCTCCTTTCAGCCAACAGCCTCTAGTAGACTAGCTGAAAATCATTCAATTTGATGTTGGTGCCAGCGGATCCTTGCTATATGCTTTTCTGTTAAGGCTTCTATTGGTTTTGCACCGGCTGTCAACACTTCGATTCTTTCGGTTGGTCATAGGAAGAAATATTACATTAGGAATATACACGAAGAGTTACGTTCGGAGTCCAATCGATGATAACTACGTGGAATCCCGGCTCCACTAAGAAAAATACGGAAAATTATACACGCGAACCCGACCCGATCGAAACCCGACCAATATTCCCGGTCATGCATAACATCAGAAATATTCCCTTAACACCGAAGAATAACATCTGAATAATGCACAATGATACATCAATACTACCACAATAACACTTGAATAATACGGAATAATAAAATAAAATATTCTCGGTGTTATAATAATACAATAATACATCAATAACACCACAATAACATTTGAATAAAAAAAAAATAATACAGGGAATATTCCCTGTAACGCGGAATAACACGGGAGAATATTCTCAGTGTTATAATAACATAATAACACATCAATAACACCACAATAACACTTGAATAATGAGAAATAACACGCGGAAATATTCCCCGTGCTACGGGAATATTCCCCCCGCGGTGTTAGGGAATATTCTCTCATAGTGTTACACCGCGTTGTTAGAGAATATTCTCCCGTGCTTCTTCTCCGCGGTGTTACAGGGAAATTGTCCCGTGTTATTCCGTGTTATTTAAGTGTTATTGTGATGACATTAATGTGTTATTGTGCTATTATAACATCGAAAATATTCTCGTATATTATTCTGTTTTGTTCAAATATTATTGTAATAATATTAATATTTTATTATGTATTATTCAAATATTATTTCAATTCAAGGTAATACCTAAAAATTAACACTGTTATGCGCGATGAGAAATATTAATTGATTTTCGATCGGATCCGATTCACATGTATAATTTTCGATTTTTTCTAAGTGAGGCAGGTGTTATCATCGATTGTACTACGCACTTAGTTGCGTATTACTCCTGTAATATTTCTTCCGCTAATTGGCTCTCGAGGGTTTGGTGCGAACATAGGTTACTTAGTCAGTTCAGCAGCCGAAATTAGTGTGATGGAGCCGGAGGTTGGCTTGTGCATTGGAGGAGCCAGCATTCCGGAGAGCTACTCGGAAGAGGCCTCGGTCGACGGAGGCGATGAAGAAGGGGATTATTTGGAGAACGATGGCAAGGGAGCGCTATCAATTTCGACTACCGCTACTGGATGTGTGTCTGAAAGTAATCGGAGGATTTACTCACGGAGCGAGATGGAAGACTTAAGGTTTCTAGACGTCGATGCACAGCGGCGGATGTGGAATGCAGTCTACGCTGGTATGGAAGCAGGCGTTGCTCGCGAGTACAGTAAGCTTCTGGTGCCTGATGATCAAAAGGAAGGGAAGCATGGAAATTTAGTATGGGACAAGTTCGTGGAAAAGAAGGATGATTTTGGAGCATTGGGTATGGTCGTGATTTGTTCAAATTTATTCTTTTTAAAAAGAGCTGTGAGGTCTTTAGTTCTTCTATGCTTTACTTGCCTGATGTCTGTCTAGTGATTGCGTTTTCGGTTGCTCTTTATTTTAATCGAGCAGGGAGTCCTATTTAATTCCAGGTTTTATAGTAATGCGGTCATAAATTCTTCAAGATAGAAAGAAAGAAGCTTGTATCTTCTTACGTTGCCCTGTCTTTTAGGATGAAGAATTCTTTCCTTCTTTCATGTTCACAGCAGTTTCATGTACAAAATATGTTTAGTAACAAATCTTTTCCCACCCCTTTCATTTTGTAATAGCGAAGGCTGTCCATACTTCTGAGTCACTGTAGGCATGAATTTACCATTCAGGATATTACATGTATCAGTTTGAGACTTCCAATTACTAAGTAGCCTTCGACTTCATTCCTTATTCATATAATTTTACTTGCAGAAGTCCATCTTTTTATGTAGAAAATTCTAAGAAATGCTATGACGATGTGGTAAGCATCTGGTATGTTAGCGATGTGGGAAGTATTTTATTGAAGTCATACTTTTTTCGTTCTTGTTGGTAACCACCAAGATTATTCTATAAATGAAGTTTCAAAGGTAATTATATGAAATACTTTCTTTGGAAGATGATCTGGTTAGAAGTTTCTCCTCTGTGGTGGCAATCGTTTAGCTGTGTCAATATGCCAAATTGCTCTTGTTGGTAGAGAAGATATGTCAACAAACTATATTTTCTTATTCCCTCATATCTAAATTACAACCTTTCCTCATATTATACAGGGAATTTTTAGGGCAAACACAATTAAGGCTATTACAACTTATCAAATACAAACCAAAAAATAAAAAAAAATACATATAACATAATAAGAAACAAAATAGAAAGGAATAAAATTGAAATTAAAAACTTCCTCCAATAGCTTCCACAAATTGATTGTGTGGGCCCAATATGACCGCTTGTTTGGGCCACCTAACAACCTAACAGGGACCAAATTTCACACTTCCACTCAAGCTGGGTCATAAATGTTGTAAATATCCAACTTGATATTCAAATCATTGAAGCTGCTTGGAGGTAGGGATTTAGTGAAAACATCAGCGACTTAAAGATGTGATGGAATGTAGATTAAGTGAATAATGTCAACGTTGACCTTTTTAGAGATAAAATGTATATCAATCTCAATGCGTTTGGTCCTATCATGATGTACAAGGTTCTTTGCAATACTAATGATAGCTTGACTATCATAGAATATCTTTATAGGATTGATTTCGGAGCATCACAACTCATTTAGTAACCTTTGGGTCCATATTCATTCACAAATCCCAACGCAAGTGCCCGATACTCGAATTTTGTACTAGTTCTAGAGAGCACTTCTTGCTTCTTGCTCGTCAATGTGGCAGTATTTTCCCATACATAGGAAGAATACCCAGATGTGAATCTTCTACCAGTGAATTTTCCTGCCCAACTAGTATCATTGTAATATTTTACCTCCCCATTGTCTGATTTGTTAAACAAGAACTCGTTGATAGGGGTTTTCTTAAGAAATATCATTATTTTATAAAACATCTCTAAACATTTTTCTTTTAGGTTGTTCATATGTTGACTCACGATACGAGACGGAAGTAGCGATATCGGATCCGGTGTGTGACTTGAAGATAAGTTTTCCTACCAATCTCTGGTATCTATCTTTTTTCACTAGTGTCTTTTTTCTCTGTGAATATAATTTTTTGTTGAAATTTATAAGAGACTCAGCATGTTTATACTCCAACATTTCTATTTTTTTTAATAGGTCTAGGATATATTTTCTTTGGGATATCACAATTCTCATCTTGGGCCTGACGATTTCGATGCACAAAAAGTATTTCATAGCTTCTAGATCCTTGCTTTCAAACTCAGTCTAAAAAAACTCCTTAATCTTTCCAATTTCTTCTCATCATCACCTAGTAAGATCATATCATCTATATAGATAATGAGTATATCTTTCTTAAGTCTCTGTGTATGCTGTATGAACAGTGCATGATCAACTTGGCATTAAATGTACCCATTAGATTTAATAGTCTTGGCAAATTTGTGAAATCAAGTTTACAAAGATTGTTTGAGGCCATAAAGTGATTTTCTTAGTTTATAAACCAAATATTTATTTGACCCATTTTTTAGCCTTGGTGGGATTTCCAAATACACTTCTTTCTCAAGGTTTCCAATTAAAAAGACATTCTTTATATCAAGTTGATGCAATTCTCATTTTTTCTTCAGTACGAAGGAAAGAACTCTTGTAGTGTTTAGCTTGGTTATTGGTGCAAAGGTTCCTTATTTCATAAGACTGAGTGAAACCTTTGGCCACTAACATAGCCTTGAACCTCCTAATACTTTTATCAGCTTTGTACTTGACATTGAACACCCATTTACACCCAACATGTCTATTATATGAATGAAGATTTGTAAAAGTTCATTTGTCATTTAGATCAAGTGTTTGGATCTCGTGTCAAGTGTTTCATTAATATGCTTGGGCATCTGCACGCTATCAAGATTAGTTAGAAAAACTTTATAAGGTGATATTAGCTTTCCATAGGCAACATACTCTTGATAGGCTAATTTGGGCAACTTTTGTCGTCTTCCCCACTGGATTTCACCTCTTGGAATTTCATAAATGTGTGAATTCAAGTTTGGTTTAGAACAATCATGTGGTTGCATATTGTATTTATTTTGTTCAGTGGATTTGTTCCACCTACTGTACCCATGAAGTTTTTTTGTGCATTTCCTTGTTCTCAATCTCATGTTTGATATCCTGAAGTGATGGAACCTTGGAGATAAGATGGTTAGAAGGAAGTAGAATAGGTTGTGATGACTCTAGATCAGTGTAGGTATCCAGAGTAGTGCCATGAATTTCAAATTTGGAGTAGTAGGATTGTTTTTCAAAGAAAGCGACATCTAGGGATTATATATATATTTGTAATGAGAGATGTATTTGTATGTTTTTTTGTTAGAAACATAACTAAGAAAGATACATTTGATGTATTTTGGGTCAAGCTTTTGTGGTTTGGTTGGTGACTGTGAGAAAAAGAGACAACTAAGTATTTTTAGAGGAAGATCGGATGAGAAATTTTTAACAGGGGGATATGTTTCCATCAAAAAATGTAGAGGAGTTTTGAATTCAAGGACATTGCTTGACATTCTATTAACGAGGTTGGTGGCTGTGAGCACCACCTCTCCTCAGAAAACTTTTGGAATATTGCGTGTGATCTAGATTCCTCGAGGAGATATTTATTCTTAGTCTTATCTAACCCATTTTATTATGAAATTCAACACAGAAACTCACATGAATGATACAATTTTTTGCTAGGTGTGATCCAAGGATCAAGTTAAATTATTCTTTTGCATTATCAGTTTCAGTAATTTGAATTTTGTATTGAAACTAATTCTTAGCTAACCCGTTTTATTCATGTCATAGAAGGACTGAAAGATTTATGTAATTTCAGATATTTTTTTTTTATTTATGAGGAAATACCCTACCTGTTCTTGTGTGATCCTCAATGAAGAAGACAAACAATTTGGCTCCATTAATGATTTTCAATTTTAATGGTTTCGAAATGCTACTGTGAATAATAAATGAAGAATGTCAGGGTTTATACTGAGATAGATGATATACATGATGAGTGTGTTTTTATTTAATTGACAGGTTTCACACTGATAAAATTTTGGTTTTTTACTAATAAAGAGATGGTGGTACAACTTTGTAATATAATGAAAATTAGGATGACCCATACAATGTCATAATTATACTTGACTTTCGATAGACTCCAAACACAACAGACTTACGAACGTGAGAAGTGAATGATGAAGAAGATACTTGTATGTTAAGAGAATAATTTTTTTTAGCAGGTATAGACCTTGAATCAGTTCAGCACTGCCAATCATCTTTTATGAATACATCACCTAAAATTCACAAAATTTGGAATAAAATTTAATAACACCATTCAAGTTATGAGCAAGTTTGCTAATTGAAAGTTAGTTGCAATATACTTGGGAATATATAACGCAAAAAAGTTGAATATCTTTGGAGATTTTTACTTCTCCTTTTCCAACAATCATAGAGTGAGATTCATCAATAAGATTAATAAATTTGGAGGTGGCGATCTCTTGACAGGCACTGGTTTTTACAGGAGAAGATTATTCTCTGTCAAAAGGTCAATCACATATTTCCGCTGAGACAGAGAAATATCATGAGATGACCGAGCAATTTTTATGCCTAAGAAATACGAGAGAGATCCTAAGTCCTTCATTTCAAAGAAAACAACAATAATGCCTTTCAGAGAATCCAATGCTTGTAGATCGTTACCTGTGAGAACAATATCATCAACATAGACAATAAGGATAACTGTCTGGCTACTGGAGGAAAGCCGGAAGAAAAGAGTGTAGTCCGATTGAGTTTGAATGGATACATGGCCTAGCACCATCTTTATAAATTTTTCGAACCATGATCACAGTGACTGCTTCAATCCATAAAGGGATTGTCACAGTCTAGAGACTTGCCCTTACCCCTGGGAAGCAGTGAGTCAAAGCCTGGAGGAAGTGCCATGTATACCTCCTCTGTAAGATCGACATTCAGAAACACATTCTTGACATCAAGTTGGAATAAGGGTTAATGCAAATTCACTGCAAGGGATAAGAGGACCCGAATGGTGTTTAATTTAGCAACTGGAGCAAATGTCTCCTCATTTTCAACTCCGTTAGTCTGAGTACCCCTTTGGCGACCAACCGTGTCTTGTTGCGTTCAAATAATCCATGAGATTTAATCTTGCTGCTAAAAATCCATCGACATCCCATTGCTTTATTGCCCCGAGGAAGATCAACAATGTCTGAAGTATGGTTCCGCTGAAGGGCATTCATCTCCTCCATGACGACAGTTTTCAATAGTAGATTGAAGCTGATGATTGGCAGGGACGTAGGAAATGCTCTGTAGGTTGGGGATAATCTGCGAAGAGAGACATAGTTTGCCATGGGATAGAGCGAGCCTGTCTGATTGCATACCTTACTAGAGGAACTAACTCCTCATTTGGAGTAGGAGCAGTGCCGTGGATGTGGTCCGGAGGGGATTTAGGATCCTGCAAGGGGTTAACGATCTCCAGAGTAGGTGCATCAGAACGAGTGCGTCGGGTGTAGACACAAAGAGTGAGAGGATGTGCTGGTAGAACCAAAGGGACAAAGTGCTCCTTATTGGTAGTAGAAGTGGGCGGAACCAAAGGAACAGAGGGTTTCCTCGATGGTAGGTGATGTGGGGGAAACATCCACAGGAGTAAGGCAAGGAACTGTGTCCAAGAACTCTAGCTCCCCTCACTGGAGGGTGAGTTAGGAAAAAATATAACACTTTCAAAAAAAGAGCCATCATCACTTATGTAGATTTTATTTGTGGTAGGGTCAAAACATCAATACCTCTTTTGAGTGGCAGAGTATTTGAGAAAAACCAATTTTATGGACCTGAGATCATGTTTACTCCGAGTTTGGGCTATGTTTCGAACAAAGGCTATGCACCAAAAAATATTGGATTCTAAAGTAGAGATTACTTGATTGTTAGGAAAGTACGACTTAAGATGGCTAAAGGGGTACAAAGTTGTGAATTTTCGAAAGAAATCTATTGATGGCATAAGTGATGGTAGGAATGACATCATTCTAGAAACGTTTTGGGATATTAGAGTAAAAAATGATGGAGCGATTAACGTCGAAGAGATGCCGATTTTTCCTTTCGGCTATTCTATTTTCTTGAGGAGTGTCAATACATGAGCTATGATGAAGGATGCCCTTCTCAAGAATTCTCTTCATAAAATTCATGATTATTGTGAGTTTGAAGGACTTGAATAAGAGTTTTGAATTGGGTCAAAATGAATATGTGAAAGTTTTTGAAGGTGATAGCAACTTCGAATTTATCTTTTAAAATATAGGCCCATATAATTCGATTATGGTCATCTATCGAAGTAAGGAATCTTCATTTATTGGTGTAACTATGAGTGTGAGAGGGTCGACATAAGTTACTGTGAATAAGAGAGAAATAAGCGAAATATGTGTAATTATAGGGTGTATAAGGAATACGATGATGTTTAGCTAACTAATAAGTTTACATTTAAAATTAGAAGGATTTTTATTAGTAAACATCAAAGGATATAATTATTTTAAATATTAGAAACTACGATGACTAAAACGACAATGTAACAACATAATATGACATTAAATGAACTGAGATAAACTGCAATTACTGTGTGCTCGTTCTCCGTGCTTCTCTTAGAAGTAGAACCTGCCAATCCGCTTAACAATTCCAATCATCCTCTATGAACGACGATCTTAAAAGACACATCAAAAGAAAATCACTAGTGCAATCAACGTCATAAATAACAATTTACCATCGTTTCTCCATATGTTCACCTGTATAGAACTGATATAAGATGGCACTACTTATTTCTTTCTTTGAAACTAGAATGTTTTATTTTTATGCAAGTTAAATTGGACTCTTCCCTTAACACCGATAGTAGCATAACATCTAACTACCAAGGTCACACGAAAAAATTATATTGAACTTATAGGCATATGGCCAATGATAGTAAAACTAACTTACATTCAAATATTCTACCCGATATCATACTTTCAATAGAGCATAAAGTATTATCAATTATGCTATCATCAGCAGGTAGCAGAATATACAAATTAGGATCAAAATAAATATTATCTAACTGTAATTTTACTAGTTTAGCAAAACAATAAATTAGACAAGAAAGAATATGATGATCCAGAATTTAAAAAAAAAAAATATTAACAATATTTGAAATGTTAATCATGCTGTCACAACTCCTAAAGATTTCTTAGCTTTATGAGATTTTAGAGCAAACCCCCATGTTGGCATTACTCTTGCATTTTCTCTAATTGATTCTCCTTTTTCTTTCAATATATGTTTATGCATAATAGGCTTTCCTCCACTAGGTTATTCAGACCCTTGTATTTATCCTGTTTTCCAACACTTCAGAAAATTCAGGGACAATTTCTTTTTATTTTACTTTTGTTCATCACAGATAACATTTTGTAGAATTCATCAAACCTTTCCTTAAATGGAAATTTCTATATATAGCACATACTTGAGTGACACGCTGACCTCATTGCTGTTGTTATTAGAGTTGATCATAAATAAAAATTTGATTTTTCTTGAACAGAGTACCACTTTTTTATTATTAGTTATCCTTTTCTTTTTATTATTCTCTCATTTGTCTCATCATGATCATATCATGGTCAATTCCAATTAATCTTGCATCATCCACTAAGTATAATCCTTGATGTATAGTGGATCAATGACTGACTCAATTGATTCCTCAACCCTAACAGAAATTTTTGACATTTCTTAGTTGAGGTACTGATCAGCTATGGAACGTATCTTGATAAAGATATATGTTTTTTTTCATATTTGATCTCTATCTTTGATTCCGGCATCAGATTTATATAACCTTTTTCTACATTTCCTATTGATAGAATGTGGAAATAACTAGTTTTTAAACACTTATGCTCGACTTCCTCCCATGTAGCTTGCTCTTACATCTACTGTGGAATGACACTCATAAATATACTTTAATACTTTCTATATTCAGTCATTATTCTAATTCCTTAATTTTAGCTATTTATGTTATTCCGTAATTATAGGAAGCACTTAATTTCTTTCCTTATTCTTGTACTTGTACTCACCTATTTATAGGTGAATTCTCTATGGAATCAATGTGAGCATAATTCAAAATTTCACATGGTATTAGAGCCATAGGTGAAGTTCTCCCGCTCGGATGTCTGCATCCCGCTCGATCTAAGCCTCGTCCCGCTCAATCCTGTTTGATCGTTGCGCTCGATCTTGTTTGATCGTCCGCTCGTTCCGTTCGGTCGTCCCGCTCGACTGCTTTCTCCGCTCGTCTGCTTCCTCCGCGATCGTTCGATCGTCCGATCGAACGGTCGTTCCCTGCGATCGTTCCCTCCCGTCGTTCCCTGCGATCGCTCGACTGCTTTCTCCGGTCTATCCCGTTGGACGTCTGCTTGCTCCCGTCTCCTGCGATCGTTCCCTCCCGTCTCCTGCGATCGTTCGATCGTCCTCTCGTCTGCTTCCTCCCGTCTCCTGCGATCGTTCGTCCGAGCGCAGCACTGAATCGCGCCTATCCCGCGATTGTCTACTTCTGATCGCCGACGCTTCTTTCGCAACCGACCGCAAGCACAGCCTGTTCCAGCCGTGCTCCTCATCGACGCAACCTCTTCTCTGGTCATTTTGCTGTACTACTCTTCTCTTTGATGACTAAGTACGGTCATGCCTGCAACTCGTCCTCCACTAGTGATGTCACTTCTAGCCACCCCTTCGCAACTGGGTCTCCGTTGCCCAGCAATTCAGACAATAACTGTGTCCTCATCACCAACCACAAACTCCCCAGCCATAATTATCTCCAATGGTCGCGATCGGTCATGATGTTTGTATGCGGCAAAGGTAAAGATGACTACCTCACCGGTGATGCTCCAGCTCCAGCGACGACAGATCCGTCATACAAAACTTGGAAATCCGAGAATAATATGGTTATGGCCTGGCTTGTTAACTCGATGACCCTTGATATTGGAGAGAATTTTCTTCTCTATAGCACGACTAAGGATATCTGGGATGCTGTCCGTGAGACATATTCTAATTCGGATAATACAACCAAACTCTTTGCGGTTGAGACCCTTCTTCATGACTTTCGTCAAGTTGATCTCTCCGCTACTCAATACTTCGATACTCTTACTCGGTATTGGCGTGAACTAGATCTATTCGAGGTGTTCCTTGGAAGTGTCCGAAGATACTTATCATATTTCGCTCTAATCGTGGAACGAAGCACGCCTTCAAATTTCTCCTCGGCCTCGAATCCGTGTTTGATCGGACTCGCTCGCGGATTTTGAGTCTGAAACCTCTCAACAATTCGTGAAGTTTTTTCCGATGTGCGCCGCGAAGAGAGTCGCCAAAAGGTTATGTTAGGTGCTTCCTCTTCCACTTCAGCCCTTGACGGATCCGCCCTTGCTGCTCACATCCCACCCACAGACAACCGTCAACGCCAGGGCCACCCTTGATGTGATCACTGCCGCCGTCCTAGCCATACTCGGGATACTTATTGGCGGATTCATGGAAAACCCGCCAATGGAAAGACCGAACGTGATTCTCGGGCATCTACTGCCATCACTACCGAAGCCTCTCCAGGAATGAGCCCGTTCAGCGAAGAACAGATTCATGCTCTCCAGAAGATGCTCGGTCAGCTTTCTCCAGTCCATCCTCCTAGTGTAACATCAGGTGCCACCGGCCTTGTTGCCCAACAAGGTATTTCCTCATCTGCTTTCGTCTTGGAGTCAACCTCTTCTCGCTCATGGATTGTTAACTCAGGTGCCTCCGATCATATGACCGGGGATATCTCCTTATTAGTAGATTACCGACCGTGTAATCTGACCCTCACTGTTCGAATTGCCGATGGATCGGTCTCTAAAGTTGTTGGTCTTGGTTCTGTCCGCATCTCTCTAGATCTATTCCTCACTTTTGTGCTTCATGTTCCTATTTTGGATTGTAATCTGATCTCTATTAGTAAGCTCACTCATGATTGTCATTGTGTTGCTAAATTCTTTCCATATGTTTGTGAATTTCAGGATTTGAAGTCGGGGAGGATGATTGGCAGTGCTGAGTTGCGCAGTGGTCTCTATCTTCTCAATAAACCCTCTGTTGGTCTTGTTTCACCCACTGATTGTGTTCCTGTATCGAGTCTGTCTTGCTTAAATCCTCTTAGTACATCTGTCTTTCATTCCGGTGTTAATAATGATAGTGAAATCATGTTACTTCATTATCGTTTAGGTAATCCCATTTTATGTACCTTGGGAAACTGTTTCCTCATTTATTTATTAATAAAAGTCATACCACTTTTAATTGCGAATTTTGTCAACTTGCCAAACACACTCGTACATTTTTCATACAGACCCACTCGTCCCTTTTCTCTAATCCATAGTGATGTCTGGGGTCCTTCTCGTGAAAAAAATATTTATGGGGCCCAATGGTTCGTGTCCTTTATTGTTGATCACACACGCGTGACCTGGATTTATCTAATGCGTGATAAATCCGAGGTCGGACCAATATTTCATGCCTTCTATCAAATGATACTCACTCAATTTGACACAAAGGTTCAGGTCCTTAAAACAGATAATGCACGAGATTTTTTCAACACATCCCTAGGAACTTTCCTTACTCACAATGACATCCTTCACCTTGGCACTTGTGTTGATACTCCCAATAAAATGGGGTTGCTTGAGCGGAAAAATCGTCAACTTGTTGGAGGTAGCCCGCAGTCTCATGTTCACCACATCGGTCCCTAAATGTTATTGGGGCGAGGCACCGTGACTTGCTTGCCTATCTCATAAATCGAACGCCTCTCGTATTCAGGTTTCCTTAGTCCGATTGATGTCCTCCTTCGCTCATTTCCAACTACCCGTGTCCTCCCTTCGGTTATCCCTACCAAATTATTTGGTTGCTCCGTCTTTGTTCGTATTCACAAACAACACCGTAGATAAATTAGACCAGGATCGGTCAAATGCATCTTCATAGGGTATTCGACCAATAAGAAAGGCTACAAGTGTTATTGCCCTTCAACTAAAAAGATCTATAATTCTATGGATGTCATCTTTTTTGAGTATCAGTCATACTACCCAGAGTCTGTCATTCAGGGGGAGAGTCGTAGTGAACAACAGCCTTGTGTTCTTTTACCAACCGACACGGGTTTTTCACTGACTGTCCACCCTCCTCCATCTCCTATTCACCCTCTTCCATCTCCTATTCACCCTCCTCCATCTCCTATTCAACCTTAAGAACTTCGGGTCTATACAAGAAGGAACAAAACTGCTGAAAGAATAGAGAACCAAACACAGCTTCCAGCTGCTGTCCAAGAATCTAATCCGGCTCCAAACCTCTGCGAAACTCACTCGAGTACGAAATCTATAGACACTAGTGATTATGTGCTTACCCCGCCTGTGAGAGATGATTCTAATGTTCCTTGCACTCCACATCCTATCTCTCGATTTGTTTCATATGAGAAGTTATCTCCTCCCTATCATGCATTTGTCATTGCTATTGACAACATAGAGATCCCGAATTCTATTCAGGAAGCACTCTCGCACCTGGGATGGAGAAAAGCTCGTGAATGAAGAAGTTACTTGCACTAGAAAAGAATGGAACGTGGATTGTGTCTGATTTGCCCAAGAATACGAGAGCAGTAGGATGCAGGTGGTTATTTACAATCACATGTAAGACAGAAGGAAATATATATCAGTTGAAAGCCCGACTGGTTGCAAAAGGTTATACACAGTTATACGGAATTGACTATCAAGAGACATTCCCCCAATAGCCAAACTGAACTCCATTAGAATCGTACTCTCCATTACAACAAATCGAGACTGGCCGCTAATGCAACTTGATGTCAAAAATGCATTCCTTAATGGAGATCTTGAAGAGGATGTATACATGGATTTACCTCCTGATCTAAAAGGATCATTCCCTAGTGGCAAAGTATGCAAGCTCCAGAAATCTTTGTATGGTCTCAAACAATCTCCCCATGCTTGGTTTGCCCGATTCACCAATTCAGTAATCAAATGCGGTTATACTCAAAGCCAGACTGATCATACAATGTTCACAAAAAGATCCGAGAAGAAGATTGCTGTACTTATCGTGTATGTCGATGACATCATTCTTATAGGTGATCACACTGAAGAATTGACAAAACTGAAGAAGTTCCTAGCCCATGAACTCGAAATCAAGGACATCGGAGACTTGAAATTCTTCTTAGGAATGGAAGTTGCAAGATCCAAAATGGGGATAGTCGTAACTCAAAGAAAGTACACGTCGGACCTGATTGAAAGAAAGCTGGTATGCTTGGATGCGAAGCCAATAAATACTCCAATATACCCGTATAATAAAATTGGAATGGAGAATGATAGTTTACTGGGTCGACGAAGGATGATATCAACGACTTGTTGGAAGAACTTATTTACTTATCTCACACTGGACCAGGACATAAGTTTTTCGAGTAAGTAAAGTGAGTCGATTCATGAAGCATCCTACTGAGGAACATGTGTGAGCTGTTAATCGAATCTTAAGATTCTTAAAAATGACTCCAGGAAAATGATTATTATTCAAGAAGAATGATAGTCAAAAGGTAGAAGTTTTTATTGATGCTGACTGGGCAGGAGATATCCTCCCGACGATCAACCTCTGGGTATTGCTTTTATGCCTGCGGCAATCTAGTGACATGGAGAAGTAAGAAGCAATCGGTGGTATCTCGGAGTAGTGCAGAAGCAGAATATAGAGCACTAGCACTGGGTATCTGTGAAGGAATGTGGATCAAAAGATTTTTCAAGGAGGTTGAGATTATGAGAGAAAATCCTATCAAGATGCTCTGTGACAATTAAGCATCAATCAGTATCGCAAAGAACCCTGTTCATCATGACCGAACAAAACACATTGAGATTGATCGGAACTTCATTTCGGAGAAAGTGGACAATGGAATCATTGAATTGGTCTATACTCCTTCTAGAGACCAAACCGCAGACATTCTTACTAAGGCTCTCCCTAAGTCAAGCTTTGATGAGCTAAACAACAAGTTGGGCATGTATAATCTGTACAATCCAACTTGAGGGGAAGTGTGGAATTACGCTCATAAATATACTTTAATACTTTCTATATTCAGTCATTATTCTAATTCCTTAATTTTAGCTATTTATGTTATTCCGTAATTATAGGAAGTACTTAATTTCTTTCCTTATTCTTGTACTTGTACTCACCTATTTATAGGTGAATTCTCTATGGAATCAATGCGAGCATAATTCAAACTTTCACATCTACCTTAAAATTTCCCTAGGGGTTCCTCTCTACCAACACTCTGCCTCACTCCTTAGTGTAAGATAGCTAGAGATTCTCGCCTATTACTGAACACTTCATTTCATTCATGATCTTCTAGGCCTTAATAATACTCGATGGTTCTAGAAACAACTTCTTATTTCAATTTTGATGGCTTAAACTTTAAAATAACATTAAGTATTTATTAAGTTTCACGCTAGCATTGGTACTCACGATAGTATTTTGTACAATAACGTTATTAGTGCTGCACTTGATACTACAGGTGCTGCAGGCTCTTCTTAAATTCTATCTTTTCTATCATTTGCATTTGTATTATATCTTTTTAATATCATAGCAACGTGATCTGATGCAACTGATATATTTTCTTGCCTTGAGCGGACTGTCCTCAACTACTGCAACTGTCTTAGATACCTCAGTTTTCAAATTGGGTTGAGCCAACTGGCCATTTATTCCTTTTGGTATTCTTTGAGCCATATTGTTTACAACTCATTAAATTCACTATTTTTATTAAATACATATTCTTCTATTCATATTCTTGATTCTTACATATTAATATATTATTATATTATAGTTTTTCAATTCAAAATTATAGGTTCGTCTTCTCATTAGCTTAACAAGACTTCAACCATGTATATACTATAATAATCATTTCACTATCTGTCTTCTTAATGATATTAAGTCCAATCAAACTTTAATGTTAATTCTCAGAATTCAATTTCTCTCATACCACTCTTGTCACGTCTTTTGATGTCCCTTTCTTTTCGAACAAGTGGCGTAATAGTGGTGGGCATAACTCTATGAATTGATTTTATGGCCCGCACTTATTTCAAATTATAACTTCTAGAATAGTTTATAAATTCAATTGTTTGAGTGACTAAAAGATAACACAACATACTTTTTAATTTAAAAAGATCCAATAATTTACATAAGTTAAGTTTGCGGAAGGAATTTATTTTTTTGTTTATTTAACTATAAAGCCTCTAATAAACATTGAAGTTTAAAATACCATAAATAATTTTTCAATATATACGCACTTGATTATTTTTATATTACATCAAACGAATATGTAATTGATCAAAATCATATCCTTATTGAGCCTCACCTCTATCTTTTTTTTTTAGTTGAAATTAAATGTAATATAAAATATGGCGAGCTTAAAAGCTTAGTAAATAAATAAATCCTTTTGATCATTGTGTAAGTGCTTAGAGCGTCCACAAAGACGACGTAGTTGTATGGCTTGAATACGATGGAAAGTGTGCGAGGGCCGCTACACGACGCGCCGGGTGTAGTGTCGAGTAAGTAAGGGTTCCCACATTACGGACGGATGCGGGTAAAGAAGTTAGTCCATGATCTTAGTATTAGGATAGGATCTTGGAATATAGGTTCTCTCGATGGTAAACTAATGTAATTGGTTGATATTATGATCCATAGAAAGATAAATATCCTCAGTATTCAAGAAACTAAATGGGTTGGAGAAAAAGCTAAGGAGATTGATAACTTAGGTTTTAAAGCTATGGTGATTACGGTAAGAGTCGTATTAGAAATGGTGTAGGTGTAATTATAGATAAGAGTTTGAAAGATAATGTTGTTAAAATTAATAGAGTTGGAGATAAAATTATAGCGACTTAAAATTATTATTGATACTGAGATTTTTAATATTATAAGTCTTTATGCTTCCTCGAAGTTGGTTTAGATATGAGACTCAAAGATAAATTCGGAATGATTTAGAAGACTTAATACACTTGATACCCCTTGAAGAAAAAAATTTTATTAGAGGAGATTTAAATGGACATGTCGGTAGAGTGGTAGGAGATTTCAGAAATATTTATGGTGGCTACGGTTATGGAGCGATTAATGAAGAAGGTAGAGCCATTTTAGATTTTGCTTTAGCGTGTGATATGATTATTACTAATACTTTATTCGAGAAAGAGATGAAGCGTTTTATTACTTATAAGAATGGATCTAATAAAACACAAATTGATTATTTTCTTACGAGAAAAGAGATCGTCGAGATTGTAAGGATTGTAAGGTCATTCAAGTGAGCGATTAAGTATCGAACATCGTTTATTAGTTACAGATTTTAAGATGAAGAGTTGTAAAATAAAGAATACTTAGGATTCAACATCGTAGAATAAGATGAGGCACTCTAAAAGACCTTGAAATAAAATTATTTTTGTGAGTAAAATTAAAGATTTAAATATTTGGGATGTTCTCGAAGATACGAATGTTATGTGGGAAAAATTAGTCAATACTTATTAAACAGTAAGTTAAAGATGTCTTGGAGAATCGAAAGAAAAGTTTCATAAATAAAAATAGTTGGTGGTGGAATAATAATGTACGAAAAGATAAAATATATGAAGTTATGTTATAAGAATTGGTTTAAATGTAAAAGCGTAGAGAGCGGGAAAAATATAAAACGGCCGCAGTGAGTGTAAAAAATAATACGTGACGCTAAAAATTAACTTTTAGTGATCTTTATAACGTGTTATATACTTAAGGAAGGTGAAAAATATATGTATAAATCTAGCAAACAAAGAGAAAATAAAAGTAAAGATTTAACTCGAAGTAAAGTGTATTAAATGTGAAAATCGAAAAGTATTTTTCTTAGAAAAAGATATTCAACATAGGTGAGTGAGTTATTTTGATAAAGCTTTTTAATGATGATCTTTGAAAGTACGATCGACGCTTAGTGATCTTAATATCGTTAATAATAATAAAAGCTTTTCATTTTACCGTCGCATTAGTAAAAAGAAGTTGATGAGGCTTTAAAGAAAACCAAGGGGAAAGTACGTAGGACTCGATGATATCCAATTGAAGTGTGGAAATGTTTAGGTGATTTGGGGGTTTCCTAGGCTTACTAAACTTTTTAATATTATTTTAAAAACTAAAAGGATGCCCGAGGAGTGGAGAAAGAGCATTTTGGTCCCCATTTTTAAGAGTAAAGGAGATGCACGAGAGTGTGCAAATTATAGAGGAATTAAATTAATGTGTCATACTTTAAAATTATGGGAGAGGGTAATTGAACATAGGTTAAGACGTATTACGAAGATTTCTCATAATCAATTTGGATTTATGCCAGGGCGAGTCTACCATGGAAGCTATACATTTATTGAGAGGTTTGATGGAGAAGTACAAAGATAATAAGGAGGATCTACATTTGATTTTTATTGATTTAGAAAAAGCTTACGATAAGGTTCCTAGAGATGTTCTTTGGAGAGTTCTTGAGAAGAAAGGTGTTGATATGACTTATATTCAGTCATTAAAGATATGTATGCTAGAGCATTACATGTGTTCGAGCCGAAGGAGGATTGACCAAGTATTTTACTATCTCTGTTGGTTTACATCAAGGATCGGCTTTAAGCCCATATCTTTTTGCTTTATTTATGGATGGTCTTACCGGACATTTACAAGAGGATGTACCTTGGTGTATGCTTTTTGCTGATGTATCCTCCTTGCAGATAAGACAAGAGAAAAAGTCCAGGAAAAGCTTGAATTATGGAGGTGTACATTGGAGTCTAAAGGTCTTCGTTTGAGTAGAACTAAAACTGAATACATGGAATGTAATTTTAGTAATAGTAGGTCTAGTGACGAAGTGTAACTTTGGGTGATCAAATTATTAAAAGGTGTGAACGATTTAGATATCTCGGGTCCATTGTTCAAAGCGATGGTGATATAGATGGGGATGTTAATAGTAGAACTTAGGTTGGTTGGTTGAAATGGAGGAATGCGTCCGGTCTATTGTGTGATAGAAAAGTACCGTTTAGACTGAAAGGAAAATTTTATAAGATGGTGGTAAGAACTTCAATGCTCTATGGTGCTGAATGTTGGCCTTTATAAAAGAGAAGCATAATGTTAAGTTAAGTGTTGCCGAGATGAGAATGATTAGGTGGATGAGTGGCTTTACACTTAGAGACAAAATGCGAAATGAATATATCCGTAATAGGGTTGGAGTTGCACCGGTGACGGATAAAATTAGAAGAGTCGCCTTAGATGGTTTGGTCACATTAAACGTCGACCACTTGATGATCCGATTAGGAGAGTAGATGTTTTAAATACAACTTATGTTAAGAAAGGCAGAGGCGAGACCTAGGAAAACTTGGGCTTATTGCATAAAAAATGATCTTAATTTATTAGAATTAAACGAAAATTTGACACTAAATAGGACGCAATGGAGAAAAAGGATTCATGTAGCCGACCCCACTTAGTGGGATTAAGGCTTTGTTGTTGTTGTTGTTGTTGTTGTATAGAATTCAAATGTTCTTAAATTAATTAGGCGTTGTGGACGAGTCTAGTGCTTTACATCATTATAAAGTGAAAAATATCTTAATAATACCTAATTTAATAATAAATGAGTTATCTAATTAAAAAACAAAAAGTTGAAGTTAGAAACTACAACTTTATAAACATTAATTTAACACATGTTAAGATGTTATTATGTTAGATTAATCTCTTCATAAATATCTTTTTTGCTCATTTCATTGATTACTTACAAATAGGGTATTTTGTCGGCTATAGAAAATTGTGGGGCTAGGTTTATTTGCCATGATAAAATCAAAAATCATATAACTAAGCTAGATTTATTTACCCGCTAAACTTGCTTCCTAAACAGATTTTAGGAACCTGAGAATAGTGTCATCGAGTATCAAGCCTGATAAACCATAAATTTTTTTGGATTTGTCATTCCTACTCATAAAACCTAAAATTCACATAATCTTAATTTTTGACCAACTCAATGCTACAACCATTCCTATTACAATTCCTACCACTAAACCTAAATTTTCAAATTGCAACCTTCCTCCACTAAAAATCCACCTCGATGCCTGCCACCAAAACTCTGAGTCTCGTTCAATCTTCGATCTACAACCCTACACCTACCCATTGAAATCATTAGGAGGGAATGACATAATGCTGCCCAGGAGAAACTCTCAATGAGATATCTATAACTCACAATGAATGACAGGCAATGAGGAATCCTTTAATTGTAGCAGAGGCTTGTTGATTTCGAGAGAAGAGAACTCCTAGAGGTCACCCATAATAACAACGGTGATTACCTAGATGATGAAGATGAAAAGAACTCTTTTCGCTATGAAGCTTAAAGTGATGAAGAGTCATTGCATCGTTGATTGAATATTGAGTACGGGAGAAGAGAGGATGATTTTTTCAGTAAAGGTGGTTTTATTGGATTTTGATGGTGACATGAAGCTAGACGAGTTCATTTAGTGACTCCAAATAATGGAATGAATCTATGATTATAAGGATAACACCTAACAGAACGATTTAGCTAATTGCCATGAAGTTAAAAAAAATTGCGTCTTTATGATGATAAAATTAGAAATTTTTATGCTAGTGCGAGGGGCAAAAATAAATCACCACTTTATTTAAGATAAAAAACGAGATGTAACACAAGTACTTATTAGCACATTATAAATATGACATTCATGAGATTTTACCTCTTACAACAGAAGAATCTTTCAATAGAGGAGGAAATCGCTTAGTTTGAGCAGCTTTTATTGAAGTGTAAACTAATTAAGCCTGAAGAGAACACCATATCCTAATATCTTAGGTTATTGAGATCATCCATTTGTAACATGATACAATTACAACTCTATTGGATATTATAGGATGTCCAGACCCTAGCCCTGAAGGGGGACAGGCAATAAAATAGTATTAGGTTCACACAACATTTCAAACAGAATTCTACCATGAAATAAAGTAACAAGAGTACATTGATTAGAGTACCCAAACCTACCCCTTTTGAAGAGAAGCCAACATAGGAGGGAAAGAGGACCAACCAAACCAACAATAACAACAAGCTTTTATCCCACTAAGTGGTGGTCAGCCACATGAATTTTTTTCTCCATTGCGTCTTATTGAGTGTCATATTTTCATTTAATTCTATTAGATTAAGTTCATTTTCTATACGATATGTCTAAGTCTTTTTAGGTATACCTCTACCTTTCTTAACATAAATTGAATCTAAAACATCTACTATCTTAACAAAATCATTAGATTGTCGATGTTTAATGTGACCAAACCATCTAAGATGACTTTGTAATCTTCTACCATTGGATCTACACCAACCCTATCGCGGATATATTCATTTCGCATTTTGTATCTAAGTGTCAAGCCACTCATATTCCACATATGCATTCTCATCTCAGCAACACTTAATTTTTTTATGCTTTTCTTTTAAAGGCCAACATTTTGTGCCATAGAGTATTGTAGGCCTCACTACCATCTTATAAAATTTTCCTTCATGTTTAAGAGGTATTCTGTCACAAAATAGGCCTGATGCGTTCCTCCACTTCAACCAACCAACTTGAATTATACTAGTAACATGCCCATCTATATCATATTACTTTGAACAATAGACCTGAGATATCTAAAATGTTCACACCTTTTAATGATTTGATCACATATCGCTACAACTCTGCTACTAGAGCTATTACTATTAAAATTACATTTAATGTATTTAGTCTTAGATCTACTCACTCAAAGGCCTTTAGACTCCAATGTAGACCTCCATAATTCAAGTTCTTCCTGAACTCATTCTCTAGTCTTATCCACAAAAAGGACATCATCAACGAAAAACAATACTAAGGCACATCCTCCTACAAATGTTTTGTAACATTTATAGGTAAAGCAAAAATTAATTGGCTTAAAGCCAATTTGGTTCAATCCAACTGAACTAGATAAATACTTGGTCAATCCACCTGTTCGAATACAATTAACAACTATAGTATACATATCTTTAATGACTTAAATATAAGTCGTATCAACACATTTCTTCTCTAGAACTCTCCAAAAGAATTCTCTTGGAATCTTATCGTAAGCTTTTCTAAGTCAATAAAAATCATATGTAGATCCTCTTTACTCTCTCTGTATTGCTCCATCGGATCTCTTAATAAATGTATAGCTTCCATAGTAGACCTGCATGATATAATCCAAATTGGTTATAATAAATTACTTAAACTTATTTTCAATTACCCTCTCCTATAAGTTTAAAGTATGACATATTAACTTAATTCTTCTATAATTTGCACTCCTGTGCATCTCTTTTATTCTTAAAATTTGGGATCAAAATACTCTTCCTCTACTCTTCATACATCTTTTAGTTTTTAATATAATATTAAAGAGTTTAGTAAGCCAAATCTCCTCAATATTTTCACACTTTAATTGGGATATCATTAGATCTTACTGATTTTCTATCCTTTGTTTTCTTTAAAGCCCTTTCAACTTTTTTTATTAATGCAACGGTAAAAATAAACCATTTTATTATTATTAATGATATTAAGATCGCTAAGGTCGATTCTATTTTCAAAAACTTCATTGAAAAATTTATCAAAATAGCTCACCCACCTATGTTGATTATCTTCTTCTATGAAAAACACATTTTGATTTTAATCTTTAATACATTTTACTATAATTAAACCTTTACTTTTTTTTTGTCTGACTAGTTTTTACATTTATTTTTCGCCATCTTTAGTATTTAATTAATTATAAAGATCATTAGAAACAAAATTTTTAGCGTCACAAATTATTTTTTTAGACTCCCTACGGACCACCTTTTATTTTTCTAGTTCTCAGTTTTTACATTTAAGTCAAATTTTATAATTCTTCTTATCGTTTATCTTTTTTTGCATATTATTACTCCAACATTAATTGTCTTTTAGTGTGAGTCTAGAGAGAAAAGCCAAAATGCCTCTATACATTCTATGGTTCCACTATTTATAGAAGATAGAGAGACAAATGAGTAAAATTACATGCTTGCCCCTGCTTTAATAGGATTGTTAAAGGTTATAAGTATCTTTTTGCCCGCCTAGACCTTCTGCATGGCATGCCTTTGAGTTGGTTGACTAATCTACTTTCGATCAGCTTTTGATCTAGAAAACGATTGGCCCGCGCTCTGGGAAGCAAGTTGGCTTTGAGTGTGGCAGCCAATCAACATTAGGGTGGTAACCAGTCAAGTGATCTTTTGGGGAGCTATTGAGGGAGCCTCACGTTGGTATTTGTGAGATTGATTGGGGGGTTAGACCTTTTTCCGGTCGTTGGCGTGGTTGCCTGTCTCTTGTTGGTTTGGGTGGCCCCTTGGTCGTCCGTCCGACCTTCGATCGGTCGACGACTCTTTGGTTTGCGGGTGGTTTTTAGCTGGTCGTATTCACGAGGACGTGTATCTATTCATCATTTACCTTTTCATATGGACCGTTAGATGGTCTCGAAATTTGTGCAGACTATTTTTGAGTGTACATTTTAAGTTCCCCAAATTTATTACTTCTTGATAGAGACATCTGCGATACATATAGTGATTATGAGCTCATCTTGTCGCCTTATCTATACATACGTAATAAACATATTAACTTGTTGACCCTTTTACCTCTACATGTGCTCAATTGTTGCCCTAACTTTACATTTTATCATGATAATATCATTGCCAATCTGTCCATATACATGATCTTTTTAAGTTCATTCTTATTATTGACAATTGATTGCATACTTCATTTAATTGAATGGGCTAATCATCATTGTCTATTAATGCACAACCGATAAGTGTTGTCTAAATTTTAGAATACAACAATTAATTAAAAGGTTGACATGTTATGAAGCATGCCTTTTATCTTTGGATTTTTCTCCTCATTTGGTTTCTTTCATACATTGATATTTACTACTTATAACACTGTCCACTAGCTCTCTAGAAGTCCCTTTTAAAGTTTTTAAGTTCCATTTAACAATTATCATCTTAGTTTTATGCTTTAGTCCTTACTCACTTCTCTCCACAATTAGATTAAATGGTAGTTCATTGATTAACATTCCGATCAACCTTTTCTACTATAATTTTCTTAAGTTGTAATGTGCTTTTTATTAGTGGCACATAGCCCAACTAATGCAAAATTCTTATCACAATCAAGTAAGGACCTGTTCTGTTGATTTTAGGAACATGGTGGTGCAAACAAAAATCAAATTGGTCTCTTAGATTTTGCCTGAGTTTGTTTAGTGGTTATCAGCTTAAATAATAACCTTCAATCATTCTCATCCTACCATGGGACTTGTATACTGGTTTCACAATAGAAGATGATGACAACTTCACAGACAGACACACATACGCGCAGACACACATACTTATAAATCCTTGGCACAATATTCATCTGTTTAATGTTTTTGGATTTTAGTTTCTAACGCGAGCTACATGTAACATTTTTTTTGCTATTCTCAGTATTATGAAGCTTTCTTATCACTGATTGTTCTAGTAAGCAATTCTTTTATACATATTAACAAGTCTTCTCAATCATTTTTTGAAACATCTGAATATAAATTTCAGGTGAGGTGTTCTCATTGAATATGATGGAATCGGGCATTTTCTTTTCTTCAGATAATGCTTATGGGAAAACATTGGTTGGTAGTGAAAATGACACTATCAATGAAGTATCATTTTATGAAGACAATAACGTTATGGAGTTTGAAATTGATGATGTTGATGATGATGACAGTGATGATGAATATGACAGTATTCAAAGGCCTGCTTTCCTGGTTAAGGGTGAACCTGATTTTGATTCTGGTCCCCCTTTAGATGGTCTAGAGTACCTTAGGCGTGTGAGGTAAAGTTCTTTTCGTTGCAACTATTTCTTGATCATATTTTTACTTATTGCAATTTAACATTTCGGTTGTTACATTTTAGCTGACTGTTGGATTCCATTGTTCTTACTTAGCTCTTACTTTGCTCGTAGTGGTTGGCTTCGGGATTATTTTGTTGCTATTATTTTCTTTTCAGTTTAGGAGTTAGATATGTTGTATAAACTAGTCAAACAAAGAGAAAAGAAAAGTAAATATTTAACTCAAGTAAAGTGTATTAAAGATGAAAATAAAAAAGTGCTTGTCTTAGAAAAAGCTATTCAACATAGGTGGGTGAGTTATTTTGATAAACTTTTTAATGAAGATGTTGAAAGTACGATCGACCTTAGTGATCTTAATATCGTTAATAATAATAAAACTTTTCATTTTTACCGTCGCATTAGTAAAAAAGAAGTTGATGAGGCTTTAAAGAAAACTAAGGGGGGAAAGCCTGTAGAACCTGATGATATCCCAATTGAAGTGTGGAAATATTTAGGTGATTTGGGGGTTTCCTGGCTTACTAAACTTTTTAATATTATTTTAAAAACTAAAAAGATGCCTAAGGAGTGGAGAAAGAGCATTTTGGTCTCCATTTTTAAGAATAAAGGAGATGCACAAGAGTGTGCAAATTATAGAGGAATTAAATTGATGTGTCATACTTTAAAATTATGGGAGTGGGTAATTGAACATAGGTTAAGACGTATTACGAAGGTTTCTCATAATCAATTTGGATTTATGCTGGGCAGGTCTATCATGGAAGCTATGCATTTATTGAGAGGTTTGATGGAGAAGTACAGAGATAATAAAGAGGATCTACATTTGATTTTATTGATTTAGAAAAAGCTTACGATAAGGTTCCTAGAGATGTTCTTTGGAGAGTCCTTGAGAAGAAATGTGTTGATATGACTTATATTCAAGTCATTAAAGATATGTATGCTAGAGTTACATGTGTTCGAACTGAAGGAGGATTGATAAAATATTTTACTATTTCTGTTGGTTTACATCAAGGATCGGCTTTAAGCCCATATCTTTTTGCTTTATTTATGGATGGTCTTACTGGGCATTTACAAGAGGATGTACCTTGGTGTATGCTTTTTGCTGATGATATCCTCCTTGTGGATAAGACAAGAGAAAAAGTCCAGGAAAAACTTGAATTATGGAGGTCTACATTGGAGTCTAAAGGTCTTCGTTTGAGTAGAACAAAAACTGAATACATGGAATGTAATTTTAGTAATAGTAGGTCTAGTGAAAGAAGTGTAACTTTGGGTGATCAAATTATTAAAAGGTGTGAACGATTTAGATATCTCGGGTCCATTGTTCAAAGCGATGGTGTATAGATGGGGATGTTAATAGTAGAATTCAGGTTGGTTGGTTGAAGTGGAGGAATGCGTCCGGCCTACTGTGTGATAGAAAAGTACCGCTTAGACTGAAAGAAAAATTTTATAAGATGGTGGTGAGACCTTCAATGCTCTATGGTGCTGAATGTTGACCTTTAAAAGAGAAGCATAATGTTAAGTGTTGCCGAGATGAGAATGATTAGGTGGATGAGTGGTTTTACACTTAGAGACAAAATGCGAAATGAATATATCCGTAATAGGGTTGGTGTTGCACCAGTGACGGATAAAATTAGAGAGAGTCACCTTAGATGGTTTGGTCACATTAAGACCACCTGATGATCCGATTAGGAGAGTAGATGTTTTAAATACAACTTATGTTAAGAAAGGTAGAGGTAGACCTAGGAAAACTTGGGTTTATTGCATAAAAAATGATCTTAATTTATTAGAATTAAATGAAAATTTGACACTAAATAGGACGAAATGGAGAAAAAGGATTCATGTAGCCGACCCCACTTAGTGGGATTAAGGCTTTGTTGTTGTTGTTGTTATTATTGTTAGGAGTTAGATATATAAAGGCATAAGATTGTGTACTATTTATATAAGTTTTCCTAAGAAATAATGTGGTTGAATATTTAGTTTTGTTCGGTTTTTCCAATTGATGGAACCAGGAGGTGATGCAGTGTTCTTGCTGACTTTCGGATGACTGACAGTGGAGAGTGGAGTGGTGTTGTGATTTCAATGTAGGATAAGTGGAGAGATGTGGCGTGGATTGAGGTGGAAACAAACAGGTTTGGGGCAGGGATCACACCTGCCTTGCATCTGCTTTCCAAACTATCTTACATTCACTGTATCTATTAACATCATATTCTACAATTACATGGATTTTTGTTAATGTTATTACGAGGATTTTTAGCAGAAGATTGCTTTTGAGGATGAAATTAAATTCATTCTCAAATAGTTATGATACAGTTTATATAAAATCTGTAACAGTTTATATCTAAAAAAATAACTAAGACCACTTTAACCCTAACACATAGCCACACTAAGAAAGCTCCACCTAAACTAAACACAATCCTAATAATACACTTAGCTTAACCTTTTTTTTCTTATCTCCCTTAGCTTTCAACTGGACCATAAAGATTAACCTCCTTGAAAATATTAGTAGTAGTTGCTGAGTCCACTACCCACCAATGACTCCAACTAATCATTCTGCATTTCATTTTTGTTAACTTCACATTTTTTATGCTTAAGCCAGCACTTATATTTGTGGACAAAATCAACTATCAACTTCTGCCTGTAACACTCAGTGGTGGGTCAACCAAACTATAATGGTCTTCCAACAAGCTTTAAGGAATTTCCACCACCATAGGGTCTGCATGTTGGGCTGGACCAATTGGAACAATGCATTTCAACCTGCACCATTTTATATGAACCTATATTGTGGGTCATTATATATCATCCTATATGGTGGGTTGATTCTGCTATATCAATTATTTCATTTTAAGCTACATTACCATAACAATCCATAATGGACCAAACTAGCCTTATAAATCGGTAGGTTTTTAACCCATATGAGAGTGCTTTTCTGCATGAGCACAAGTCATACCATGCATATGAATACATCATCACATCATTACAGGAATAATTTTCCTTTTATTCTTGTAAGTGCATATGAAACTGGCATGCTTATGCTATTGTGTCATTTTTTTAAAGACAAAAACAACTGAAAATATTCAACATTTAATGTAAGATCAATTATAAAAATTGTGATGCTTATCCCAATGCTATCTAAGAATACATGATGTTATGTTGATAAGTTAAAATGGGTAGCATGATTCTTATATTTACATGCACTACTCATGATATCGTATAAAGAAAGATCATATACTTTGCATGTAATACCACAAAAAAGTGATAAATAATCTACTTTAGACTGTAAGGGTGTCATAAGCTAAAGTTACATTTTCTACTGATAGTCATCTTGATTTCAAGATCTCTACGTTGTGATTCTACTTCAATATTGCATTTATAGTCATTAATCTATCCATCATATACTTAAAAAAAACGCTTATTTGAAAGATTAAGAGGCTTTCTACATTATGGATTAGGAGGGTTGAGTTGATTATATATTATATTTGACTCAAACTTTGATCATGCAAAAACTAATGCATATCAAAGTGAAAGAACATGAGGATGGTGATGAAGAACTTCTTGGTATGGTAAAATGAAATCTTTATCCGTGATCTTCTCTTGCTATCAATAATCACACACTGCCACATCTCTCTGCAGATTGATCTCTATATTTTACTAGGTCTTTCTCTCTATTTCTTACCTCACCTTTTATTATCTTTTTCTCTATGTCTAGCTAGTATATGCCACGTAACCTAAGACACCTTCCTTATTTCATCTAATCAATTACTCCATTTTTGTCTCTCTCACCCCCCTGACCAACCATAACCTTCATACACATCTATCACTATTTTGTTTAAGTATTGCTCGATTTCCTTTGATGAAATCAAACCTCATGTATTAGCATAACAACTCAGTTATGACATATACAATAGTTATTATTAACGTTGACTAAAAAAATTCATGCCCTTGCCCATCTTGAAATGAACGAGAGTTTAATGGAGATTATTAAAAAGATAACATTATTATATTCTCCTTCCCTTAAAAGAAAATTTTCCTTAAAATTTACATCAGATATTTCAATTTAATCATTTTCTGTCATATTACAACATTAAAATGTGTGAATGTTTTAGATATCTCGCGTCTATTGTTCAAAGTGATGGTGATATAGATTTGGATTTTATCAAGAATTCAAGTTGGTTGTTTGAAGTGGACGAATGTATTGGGCCTATTGTGCGATAGAAAAGTACCGTTTAGATTGAAAGGAAAGTTTTATAAGATGATGGGGAGACCTGCAATGCTCTATGGCGCATAATGTTAGCCTTTAAAAGAGAAACATAAAACAAAGTTAATTATTGGCTTAACACTCATAGACAAAATTTAAAATGAATATATCCTTGATAGGGTTGGTGTAGCTCCTGTGCAGGACAAGATTAGAGAGAGTTGTCTTAGATAGTATGGTTATATTAAACACCGACTATCTAATGATCCTTTTAGGAGAGTAGATTTTCTAGATTTGACTTATGTTAAGAAAGGCAGAGGTAGGGATAAAAAGACTTGGGATTATTGTATAAAAAATGAGCTTAATCTATTAGAATTAAATGAAAATATGACACCCAATACGATACAATGGAGAAAAACGGTTCATGTAGCCGACCCCACTTAGTGGGATAAAGGCCTGTTGTTGCTATTGTGTCACATTGCATCATTATGAAGTAATTTATTGTTTGAATGGATCAAGAAAATTTGAGAAGATTGTGTAAATGCTTTCATTTGCATCCAATGCTATTTTTGTGGGAAAGGGAAAAGGTATAAAATAGAAATTCATGATTTTCTTTCTAAATGAAGTTTTGAGATGCCTAAAATGATCCTAAAATAGGTAAGGGCCATTAAAACTGGTACAACTAATGAAGAAATATTAGAATAGGCTCCCTTTCATTCATAAATAATGGGATAAACTTCGTCGATGCCAAAAAAAATTTGTTTGGCCCTTCTTGACCCAATTAAGTGGGTTATTGCATGAATGATCCTATACAAATCAATCATTGTTGATTGGGAAGTGGATATCACGCCCAACTTGCCATCGAATAACTTAATTAAAGTTGGCTGCTTGTCGCTGTTTGATGCAAGTTCTATATCAATTGGAAGTGTTGTTAACCATTTTGTGTGCCAACATGATAATAACCTTGAGACTTTGAACATAATAAATCAAAAATCGGTGTTTACCTATAACAAACTTAGGTAGTAAGATCAAATTTGAGTGATTTGACATAAAAAAAGGTATGGCAGGAGCATATCTATCTTTATTTGCATGTATAAAGCCAACAAACCCAAAACAACTTAAAATGCATTGAATTGAGTAGTCATGCTTAAATCATATCACTAAATCATATTGCTAAATCATATCAATCATGCTTCCAAAAGCTCATATGTTTCTAACGGCTTGTATGTAAGCCTTTGAGCCCCATGATCTATTTGATAAGCGCTCTATTAGTGAAGATTGTAATAACTGAAATTATAATAATAATAATTTAATTCGAATGTACATAACAATTAAGCATCTTTTCAGATGCCCTTTAAGAGTTGTATGACCCTTTCGATCTGATGGAAATAGAAGAGTGAGCAGAAATTGGGAAATCAACAGAGAGAAAAGGGAGAGAAGGAAGAATAATGAAGGAAGAGAAGGGGAGGGGTTGCTTACTACCCTAGCTTGCGGCCTTGTCGAGGAGTCTTACATTCGACACTATCGTCAGAGTTGGTGTTGTATTGTTTCAATGTGCGTGAAGAAGGTAAGTGAGTCAAGCGGTTCTGTATGCGAATATGTGAGTTAGTTGAGCACTCGACAATAGAAGAAGCCTTCATGTGCTACTACCGTGCAAAAGAGAAGGAGCAATCGACCTTGCATCGTGCGTGAAGGAGGAATTTTTGGCGTTTGGTCGTGTTGTGACCGAAGGAAGGAGAAGGGGAGTTCGACTTTGTCGAGTGGAGGAGAAGACTTTGTGTGCTCGTATAGAGGGGAGAACCGAAGTCGTTGGGCTTGTGCTTGCAATTAGGAGGGAGCATGCGCACTAGTTAGGGCAACCGAGAGTCTATTAGGGTAATAATTAGATTTTAATATAAGTTAACACACACACACACACACACAGAGATGTTGTCGTTCCGCTCTGCTAGGGTTTCGCCTTATGGCGAACCCTAACGTCTCTCTCACGTGGTCTATTTCCCTGTTCCTTCTTCGTCGTCGATGTTGAAGTGCTCGCGTCGTCGTGCTTCTAGCGGCAAAGGTGTCGCGGTGCTTCGCGTTCGTCGCGGTGCTTCGCGTTCGTCGCATTGTCTCGCCGTGCTGCGTTCTTTGTCTGGCGGCAGACCTGTTCGCTTTCGTGTCGGTGCTTCACGTTCATGGGTCACATTCGTGTGTCTTGTGCTCTAGCGCCTGCTTGACAACTACAGTGCTCTGCTTTGCTGGACAGATGCTCCAGTTGTATGCGTCAGTCGTCTGCTACTCTGCTTAGTTCCTTGCAGTGTCTTGATTGCCAGTCTTCATGACAGCTATTCCTTCCTTTCCTGGGACTGAACCTACTATGGAGGTGGGCAAACCCTCCTATGCTCATTGGTTCACAAACGCAACTCCCCTTTCCAGCTGACAAACAGTCTGGTGTTCCCGTAAATGTACCATGATTGTTTTGCAGGCCATGGAGATTGCAACTCATCAAAAAGTAGGGAAAAAAGCCGGCAAACCAGCAATATTCTTTTCTGACGCTAAAATTTCATCCATTGCAGAAAAATATAAATTTACACTAGTTGGAAAGTTCTACTTAGGTCGCCCTCAGATGGAGACTATCGAGAAGTTTTTTGAAGATTTCAAATTTGTTGGGCTTGGCATGTGGGTTTTCTTGACGGAAGACATGTTATGATACAGATGAACATAGAAAAGACTATACAAGGATTTTCTCAAAGAAATTCATCATAATAAAGGGCAAACATATGAAACTGCTTAAATGAACCCCTGACTTTGATCTTAGTCAAGAATCCCCCATTGTGCTTATTTGATTCTTATTATCTGAATTCAAGCTTCAATTTTTCGATCAACCTATCTTATATGCAATTGGGACTATCCTAGAAAAACCAATGCAGTTAGACATACCTATAGTTCATTTCTTAAGTCCTTCTACTGCAAGTATTTGATAGAAATGGATATTATACTACTAAATGTAGAATAAGTTTGACTTGGTTCAGCTCACAATGGTTATTGGCAACGAATCATAATTGAACAAAAACCTTACTACTGCAATCACTGCAAGATGTTTGAGCACCCACATGAGAAATGTTTCAGATTACACCCACAGTTGAAACCCAATAGTCAAAAGCAGGAACATGCCATTAGTGCTCTCTACGAGCCTGAGCGTGCTCCCAGTAAACCTGATGACAACCAACCTTTAAGGGCCTGTTTGGTTCGATTGGCCTCGAACTTTCTACAGTATATTCTATACCATAAGAAGCAGTATGCGAGAAAAATGTCATTGTTTGTCTGATTAGTATTAGTGGAAAACAATGCGAAGCGAAAAATGATCGAGCACTGCCTGTTTATTAAACTCGTTTGAAAATTTTGATATATTTATATGGTATACGATATTCGTAAAATGATTTTTTTTAAATTTTATATTTTAAATATACAAATTAATAAATATAAATTATATTTTTAAATTTTTATATTTTTAAATATATTGTTCAAATTAATAAAATAAAATATTTAGGAGCTTTATGTTGGTTAAAGATTTTTAAAGAAGCTTTATATATTCATATTTTTATATATCTATATATTTTAAAAGTATTAAAATTTTTTTATCTATAAAAGTACGTCTTTTTTTACATATTTTTTATATATCTACATATATTAAGAGTATTAAAAAAATATCTTTTAAATCTATAAAAAACTTCTTATCTTTATATTTCTATCTATTTTAAAAGTATTAAAATTTTTAATATATATAAAAGTATGTTTGTATTTACATATTCATATATATCTATATATCGTAAGAGCATTAAAAATTATTGAGTTTTAAATCGACCATTTACACTAAGATTTGAAACGATAAAACATCAAGATAACTAGTACATATCTAAAAAAAAGTCATAAAGTTCTACAGGTGTAGATAGACTCCTCTCAAGCACGTGCTAGTAGTAGTATAGTGAAAAAATACTGTAGTACTATTACAACAACAACCAACAATATAATAATGTTACGTTTTAGTTTTGAGTTCGTTAGTAGTCTTATCTGTGAGGCCAGTACACTCCCTCAAGCATCGGACTCATGAAAATCCGATAAAGCTGTCCGCCCATCGGAAGAAACCGCACTGCTTCTGGAATGTTCAGAGGACGAGCATAAAACTTTCGGCGAAAGCTATGCGAGTTGTCGTGATGCCAAAAGTGATGTCTGCGAGCAACGATGATATAGCATTCGGCGAGAGGTAGCCAGACGTGCTTGAGCTCATGTCTACCCGAAATACAAACAGATAAACAGTTGAAATAATTTGAGTATCAAATGGTAAAACAAAATGATAATAATCAAGCTAGACAGAAGACAAACATTAATTTTACAGATCTATAATGTGAAGTAAAGTGCTCAGCAGAGTGTAAAAGACATACATTGCATACTGTCGAACAAAATCACTCTCCAACTAACGAGCGAGTAATGTCTTCTCGAAGGGCTGCCATTTCGTTTGCACCCTCCCCATCTTTCGTGCAAATTCGTCGCACTATTGTTCTCCTCCCGTGGTTGAGATTGGTCGATGCGGTCCTCATAACGCTTCGATTGTATCAACCTCGTCATCTTGATCGGCACGATCAAAATCAACATCGATCTCGAGTTGGGTGCCGCCTAATATAGTTATGCAGGGCCATAGTTGCTAATACTATCTGAACCTGTTTGGGAAACAGATAAGGTGACATATATGCAATTCATTAATAAATTGTTCTAGTCAATACGTGTACCTTGAAATACGACATATATTGGTCATCGTTGAGAATCTCTGTCGGGGTCCTTGCAAAAGTCGGATCAGTTGGTTTTATTATGGCTCTTGCTAGGCCGACGAAGAAGCCAAATCGGCGAGAAATATCTGCTTATTGTTTCAGACGAATGCTTGGAAGCGTTCCACGGCTCCCGCATTGACTCGTTACGTGTTAGTATGTAAAGTGTGATGCCCGATACTTCACGGTCTGTTGCCCTAGAAGACCCATGAAGTCCATGAGATGTTGTTAGGTTAATAGAAGATCTGCGAAAACGTCATGTGACATGCGGAAGATGTTACGAAATCTCGTTGGGTGTCTCGAAATCATTTCACCCATCCATTTTTCTCCAAACTGAGATGAAGTGTAACAAGGTTCACGATCAACGTACGTATTATAGTATTGCAGTATTATATTTACCGCTGCATTTCTCCTACGGCGTCAGAGTTGGTCCGGATTCATGACGGTATAAACTGCACCTTTTAAATAAAACAAGTTACTTTCTTTAGAAATCATCAACTAACTAAAAGAAGCAAATGAATAAACTATGTTTAGAAAGGAAATAACTCAAACATTCCATCATTCAAATAGAACTTGTCCAAACAACAACATCGCTAACGATACTTAATGATAGGTGAAATAAAATCGACGGTTCCATATCGGATCACATGGTGCGACGGTTATAATAATAGCGTATGTATTCTACTCGTAGCTCTCGTCGAGTGCAGTGAAGAAGTCTCGGTGGAGAGAGTCATGGAGGAGGTCGATAGCAAAGAAGAAAAGATCACGATCCCCTATAATGTCTGGGTCGTCCTGAAGAAGCCTAACAACCTCATGGACATCGGTTTTTTGAACTCTGTGCGGGGCATCATTTGTTGATTCCACAAGTAATGAGAGCTGATCTTGCATAGTTGCAGCAGAACTCTTCCTCTTCTTTTCGATCCGGGGCCGCTTCGTACGGTTTGTTGATTGCATTTCAGTTTGCTCGTACATGCGGAGTTCTGCTGAATCGTTTGATAGTTCTACGGAGACCTCTTCAGGGGTTGTTGCAATCATTGTTTGGCTAGGTGCGGTCGAATATTTTCTGTCTCTGCCACCCCACCAAACATTCTATCTAGTTTGTCCTCCGATTCGGTTCTATTCCAACTGTTTTGAACTTTTTCGCCGTAGGAAAAATCTGTAAGGATAAATAATTGTTATTAGAAGATGTGCAATAAAACTGCAAAACATAACAAAAACTAATTCAATAATGTCTTACCGCAAGCCTTTCAGTCCACCATTGTTTTGTAGCAGCAATAGTTCGCTTCGAAGGATCCGACATGCCGGTTAATCCATATTTTAAATCATTCCAAAGTTTCCAATCTTTCTTTAGTTGGTCCATTTATTCTTAGCTAGAGTCACGTCATAGTCACTGCCGTGACCTCAGCTAAAACTTTGTAACGATGTTTTGCTGACGTCCTTTCTTGAAAAAAGAATTTGGCCTATTCCCCTTTTCGACCTCAGAAATGCATAGATCGCAGAATATCATTTTAATATCCTTCTCCCAAAGTGCCGGAGTAGCAATCTCTTTGTTTTTATTTTCCATACTACGAATATATAAAAACAGGTACATCATGAAAAATTGGCTACCATATTGAAGGAAATTGAAATGACAGATGCAAAATCTGTTATTTCATTTTCTATAAAGAAATGCTGAAATGCAAAATAAAAAATGGAATAAACTATGTGAAGACAGTGGAATAAATCAATTTACGTGGTTCGGTCATATTGACCTACGTCCACGGGAAAGGAGCAATATATCTTCATTAATGAAATTTTTGAACATGTACGGAGCTTCACAAATGGGTTGCCAACGACTCAACCTCGTTATAACTTAAAAAATATAATTTACGGCTCGATCCACAAGCTATTTCCCAAAAACAACAAAATTTCCTCTGCTCAGCAAAAATTCCCATGCTTCTTAACTTATATTTTTACTTGTCTGTCACCTTACCTATACAATGAGCATTAGAAATGATTTTCTCATGCTCAGCATCATCCAGACAGAGAATTCGTTTAAAGAAATGTAATAAATTTAGCTAGATAAAGTATTTGTTCTTAGCAGATTATAATCGGAGAAGGCTGAAAGTAAAATGAGAAAAAAGAGTGAACTTCCCAATCTAAGCTCGAGCATAATTTATGTAAAAAATAGTCAACTTAAGATGAACAACGGCTCCAAATCAAAATAAAGCAACTTTGAACAAATCCTAGCAAATCTCAAACAAAGCTTCCCTAATTTGAGAAACTATTTAAGATAAAATATTTTTTAAAGGAGCCCAACTATCAATCCAACCAGCAAACACGAGAATAGTAAAAGTGAACTTCCCCAATCTTTAAAGGAGCCCATCTATCACCCAAAACATATTGCTACACATATAGCACCATATTCCTCATGTGCACAATGCACACATGTCACCATATTCCGCATGTGCACAATGCACACATATATGCACCCAATTGATCTTCCACTTGGAATTTAAGTAATTTGAGGATCGAGAATAACATAATTTCAATGTAGCATTAATACATTTATTGGGACGCAAGCTTAGCAATACTGCATGCTATAAATAGGAGGTGTACATTTATTCAATAACCCAATACTGCATGCTTATAAATATAGATGGTTGTTAAGTTAACCATTTTTGAAACATAACCGGTTTCGTATAGGCACCGCAATCTAACCAATCCGCATAACAACCATTTAAGAAGTTCTCGAATAAAAATATGAGAAGCATATTTGTCCTAAAATGTGCAATTAATAGGAGGTGTCATTCTCATAGCCTGCAAGTGCAAGATAAACAAAGGAAAAAAGACCATATGATATGTAAAAAATGACAATAAGCACCATTCCACAAACATAAACTGCACCTTTTATAGTACACCGAGACAAACTAATAGAATAATATACTTCTCAATCAAACTCTTGATGGTTGCATATAACCATGCTTCAAATAAAACCAGAGAAAATCAATCTTCAAATATAAAAAAGAATAATTTGAATAATTTGATGTGTAGAAAATCAATCTTCAAAAAAAAAAAATTGAACATATACGTCTTTAAAATCTTTCACCATAAGATCACAGTGAAAGAAGTTATGCTTCAAGATATATTCTTCTTTCTTCCGAGAGATCAAAGTGATTGTATTCAACTACGGGTTAAGCACGGCCGATCGAAGATATCCACAATCTCTACCACGGGGAAGAAAACTGCGAAAATCCAATTGAAAAATGTGTAATTTACGAAAATTCACGGCTTAAAAAGCTCGAAGAAAACCCAACGATCTACAGGGAAGAAAACTTCTACAAAACAGACCAAGAGCAATTAACCAGATATCCTTAGCATTTAACCAGATATCCTTAGCATTTAACCAGATATCCTTGACACAGTAAGCCATTAAGAGCAACCGCAGAAGCATTTCAACGAATCTTTCAAAGAACATAAACCTAAATAGCTGTTAGGAGCAGTGAAAATGTTCACCTAAAAATTGTCATGAATCCTTGTATAGCTGTTAGGAGCAACCGCGAAGCACTAACTACTCATTACATAAGTTTTTAGAACCATAGATGTCTTAGGAAGGATCATAGATCTATAAAAATTTCTACGAGAAAGAGGGGGGAGGGAGACGGAGCCTCGAGAGAGAATGTTACCAGTTAGATCGTAGGTATTCGATCTAGGGCAGAGAAGTCCTGATCTCGCGGGAAGATCGAGGGCGGAGAAGGGGATCGGGAGTTCAGAGCTCGGGAGCACGGGCGAGCGAGGGCAGCGAGAAATTCGAGGCGAAGGGTAAAAGCTGAATGAATTTGGGGTCGCGGGGTTTATCCCGCGGCCGGCTTTCCCTCGACTTCGCGGCGAAGCACCGCGAATTAGTCTCGAATCAGAACCCGCCGCAATCGAAAGTGCGGTGCTTTGCCGCGCCGCAGGACAAAACGGCGAAACAAACAGGGCCTAAGTCACCAAGCCAAGATTCATATTCCCTCCCATTTGGTTCTCCCAGATGTTCACCCAAACGTGTCATTATCGCACATTGTTATCGAAGAAGGCTCACTTACATGCCAAGACCCAGGAGAAGTTATCCCATGAAGATCGGCTGGTACAGTAAGTGGAAGCTACTAATGTTCAATAACCTACACATGTGCAAACTCTAGACCAATCTACTGATCAGATGAGTCAGTCTTCGGATGAAGAATGACAGGTTTATAAATCTAGGAGGAAGAAGAAGAATGAAGCTTTACTACCAAACCTAATGGATGATACACTGGTTACTTCAGGAAATAACAGTAAACTTGAAAATTTGTTAGCTGACTCCCGTTCTAGAATCAGACAAAGCTAAATTAATACATTCTCAAGCTACTTGATTACTTGAGTGTTGCTTGATTTTTGTCGTAGCATTTACTTATGTTTTATATTTCTTTGAGTTTCCATGTATTTCCTATGTGTGTGTTGTATGTCAGGTGGTTAGGGTGCCAACTTTGGCCCTTTTACTCAACCTATCTGTAATTCTTTTTTGGTTTATATATATATATATATATCAGTTTATTCTTCAAAAATTAGTTTTAAGCGCTTTTGAATTTAGGATCAAACTATTTAAGTCTCAAATTTGGAGGAAGATAAGGATCAATAATTGTAAAGTAATTGAGATAACAGAGTTAAATATTAAAGTTTATTTATTTTAATTAATGAATTTAAAATAAATGTTTGTGCATTAAGATATTAATAGCATGATAATTAAATCAGAAATTATAAGCATAAAGATTGAGTCTGAATCAAGTCGAATTGTCAGGAGAAAGCAATTAAGTTTGAAGAATATTTCAACTTACAAGATTTAAAAATAGGAAGTCAATAAGGCAAGCAAGGAATGCTAATGTGAGTGATTGCATTTCTAAATCTTTTAATTAGCTTTGTTTCAAAATGTATGTTTGATTTATCGATGCTTCATTTATGTTTTATTTCAAGGAGATTGAAATAGTAGTTTCTTGATATTAGTAGATAAGAAAATATGCATATTAAATAGATAAGCTTTGAATTTTCTATATAGTTGTTAGGTCATGGAATGTCATTAAATTATAGTAGAGGTGCGTCTATATTAGGTCATTGCATGATCTGTAGCTTCAAGTAGAAATCATATAGCATACAAATACATGACTTTTAGAAAACAATCTTATACAACTAGTTATATTTAATGATTGATCTTCAAAGTTATTAGACTAATGCATGTCTGATTGATGCAAGTAAACATGCACTTATCCATTAGTAGGTGTATGTAAATTGTTTGGTAAGAAAAGAATGCATGATATGAAAGAATAAAATACTTTATATAGAATGCTTGAATATGCATGTTCGGTAGAGGAGTTCACCCCCTAATGGTACAGGAAGGAGACGCCGATGTACCCACGCGTGCAGATATTTTTCTTCTATCACCTTGAACAATTATAATTGTTCGCTGATCGCTGTGCCGACAAGATAATATCGATCAGGTCCAACTAGACAGAGCTCATCAGACAATTGTGATGTTTAGATCACAACCACTGCGTTGATAGGATAATATCTGCCAGGAGCAAGTAAGGACATTTCCACCCTATACAATTGTGATGTGTAGATCAATGAATGCTGTACAGACGGAGCCAACGGGACAATATTGACCAAGGGTGTGTTAGGCTTTTTTGACGGTGACGGTCAAGCAGATAGATGTTAATGTAATGAGTATAAAGTTAAAGTTAATGCATATACAAATTTTGAGTATTTTTCATTTAGAAAATAGTCATTGATGCATGCATTAGTATATTCAAAGATTTTATATGAAAAATTAGCATAGTAAAATATTTTCTTATTGAGTTATAAAAGATCAACGTGCATATTGATTTATTTTCTTTGGTTTACTGTAGTTTAGAAGTGTGATTGCTCCTGAATCATCTTTAGATAACTCATTAGGTTACTTTAACATTTTTTTAAGGTTTAAACTTTTGATTAAGATGAATAGAAGATGAGATAATGTACACAAAAGACGAGAACAACAAACGGAAAGATACATAAATTCTATTTGTTAATTTAATTGCTTTCCTTTAGTGGCTCTTTCATGAATATTTGAATATTTAATTGTTAGTAATAGAAATAAAAAAAAAAGTAATTTATTTTTACTGTCCGACCATTCTTTCCGTCTTGGTTAATTCCAAGTTCTGGGCCGGGTCGTGACGAGTCTCCGTAGTTCTTCATTGTCAATCTATGTGGCATGCCTTGGAGGAGGAAATCATAATTTTTAACAAGATTCTTTAGGTCTAAGACCTAAAAAAAATAATATTTATTCTAATATTGTAGTTTGGGTTCAGTAGTAGAACTTCGATGATGAAACTATAGGATCTTGATTGGATCATTTACCATCATCCCTCACTTTGTTTTCTTTGAGTTGAAAAATGAAAGTCTTCCATAGAAAGTCAGAATAAACCTCACAATATCCTTAATCAAGGTTCTCTTAATAATTAAACTGACAATATCCTTAAGAAGGGGGTAAATAATCATTGAGATTTGTGCATTTGGGAAGTCATTAGCCAGGAATAAAAGTCTTCCGTAATAGTAAAATCTCAGGATATTTATACACTCTTTCGTTTGCTCCTAAAAGTAAATTTCATCTCCTTCCTCCTTTTAAAGGAATGAACAAGCTTTCATCCCCACATTGTTTGCTGGTTGTTCATGCTGAAGCATATCAGGATCCTGATCTAAACGCATATTTGGCTTGTTAAACATCCTTCTTGTAAATAATGAGTTTTAAAAATAAAGCGGTACTATAAAAATGACTTTTTTTGACACATTTGTTTTTTGAAATTCAATTTGCATGCAGAAAGGCTGAAGTGCTGCCCTTGGATGTCTTCTGAATGGATATGAAACTAAATATACAATAGTATTCAGCTTTTATCATAAAAGTAAAACCAATAGTTATTTGTATAAGAGATGCTGTACTTTCTGTACAGATTTTCCTTGACAAGCCTTCGTTTGGAATGTTTAATCGATCATAATAACACCTTTAGTGCTTGAAATTTTTCTAAATAGCTTATAAAACATTTGTTTTTTTTCCCTAATATTTCTTTACTATCTCAATTTCGAGTAAACAATAATCGCAAAGGCATATCTGAAGTAAAAAATTTAGAGCACACTTAAAGCCTGTCTATTTGTTGTGTTCATCTTATTTCTCTCTTGTACCTTGTTGGGGATGGATCAGTATGCTTGCAGGATGTTCATGGTTTTCTATATTCACTGTATAATTTTTTACCCAAGAAAGTGGAATTCCCTGACTGATTCAAAAAATTATTTTCAGAGAGCTGATAGATACATTAAAGGCCATATGCATAGGATAAAATGCCTTGGAAACTGCATGTTAGGTTTTGTGGATATTTGATCATGAATTTATCAGTAAATTATTTGATAATCTCTTAACTGATTATGATCTGTTTATGTTTTTGTAGCTTTGGTGGTCATTTGTAATGTACAAAACATCAAAAACGTGTTTATATCCTGCATTGCTTCCATCTATTTCTATTGAGATGTTCCAAAATTGATCAAAGAATGTCCTGAATGTGCTGCAGCTACGAAAAGTGAGGAAAATATGATTATTTCAAAAATAAGAACGCACCATGTTGTTGGCCTTAGGCAAGTCTTTTGCTTACTGCATCTGGTCGGTATAGGTAAGTTATCTTTATGTGTGTATGGTGAAATTTTAGAGTATGGTATACTTCGAACTCACAGCTTGTCTTTGTTTTGCTGTTATGATATATTTTCATGGTTTTCTATCATGCAGTGTTATGTTTATATTTTATTACTGGGAAGTAACTATTTAGCTTATACTATCATGAAAACAGTTGATCACAGATTAGGCTTTGTTGATTTCTTAACAACAGATGTAGGTGTTTTCTTTCCACGGACATATGAAATATAGACTCAGGTTTGCCTTTTTCGGAATATCAGTTTGCTGCTAGGTGGCTGATGCGGACTTTTTATAGTGCAAGAACTTATGAACTCAAATTTATATATATTTATAATGATTTTGTAAATTCCAAACATTCAACGTAAGTATACGTATCGTATCAAGTAATACTGGGCTTTAATGGAGTCCTGATTATCGATCCCACAGGGAAGACACGTTCCTTACACTAAATAGCGTAGTACTAAAATCTAATACTTAAATTGCAATTAAAGTTTCAGTTTACTTCTACTAAAAAGATGCAGAAAATAGTAACAATTAAGCAAACTACAATTACTTCTAATATCTTTAAAACAGAATTAACTAACACACACACTAAGCTTGTATTTGAAAGGTTTTGATATATATGAAAAGTATCTTTCCTCATAACGACAGTATATAATGTGTGAATGATTTAAAATGATTATTTATTAGTATTGTGCAGAATAGGAGCGTAAATGTTTCTTTACCTCAAAGAGTACCCCTATTCCAAGCATGAAAAGAATATTGACATATCCTAAGTTCGACCCACTAAATCTAAGAGTTAGATTTGGGAGGATCTACATTTGTCATTACTGAAGCTCCCACTCACCCTTCATCCGAAGTGCTAACCTTCGAGTTTAGTTACTAATCTTGAACCAAATTTGGGATCTCGACTGTCATCCCGAAACCTCCGATTTGAAGTCCATCAAAACACATTTCTACATTTATTCGCACTCAATTGCTATGAACTACACAATTCATCCATGAACATTGAATGAATTTTTCATTATTGTTGTAGGACACTAAATCCTTTCAGAGTTAATGTTCAACAACAGATTTTAATAATTCAATTGGCCAGATCGAAAAGTAAATTAAGTTCGAAATGAAAAACCATCATAATTTCTTCAATACTTTAAAACACTTCAAATTCACATCATCACATCATTACATCTCTATGCAAGAAGAAAGACAAAGAAGACTACTCGAATTCATAGAGAAGACACGATAAAACATGTAATTTCATATATAAAAGAAAAGTCAACCACAAAAGCAAATACAACTTATCTCTTTCTCTTCCTAATGCAATTCCCTCAAGCTTCTTCGAATCTTTTTCTCTCTTCTTTGCAACACTCAATTCCCTCTTTAGAATGGAAAGGAAGAAGCAATCTCTCACTTTACTCATTCTCCTTCACTCCTTAGAGAAGAATCCCTCTCAAATTCTTACTTCTACACTCATCTCTTGCAAACCCTAACACTCAACACACTCACTCCGTCACCAAAACTCTATAAAACTCTTCTCCCCCTCCTTATTTTCGTCCAAAAACAGTTACATATATGTTATAAACGAAGTCCCAAGAGTTTCCTTAAGTCCCTTCAAAAAGTCGCCAAACTCTTTAAATTTAAATTGCACCGACATTGAAAAATGACGCTGGCGAAGCCCATTCTGGCGCCGGCGGCGCTAGAAGCTGTTTTTCTCTATTTTGTTCATTTTCGCTCCGAATTCGTTCCTTTTCGCTTCTTTTCGCTCTACAACAACAACAACAACAACAAAGCCTTAATCCCACTAAGTGGGGTCGGCTACATGAATCCTTTTTCTCCATTGCCTCCTATTTAGTGTCAAATTTTCGTTTAATTCTAATAAATTAAGATCATTTTTTATGCAATAAGCCCAAGTTTTCCTAGGTCACGCTCTCGCCTTTCTTAACATAAGTTGTATTTAAAACATCTACTCTCCTAATTGGATCATCGAGTGGTCGACGTCTAATGTGACCAAACCATCTAAGGCGACTCTCTCAATTTTATCCGTCAACTGGTGCAACTCCAACCCTTTTACGGATATATTCATTTCGCATTTTGTCTCTAAGTGTAAAGCCACTCATCCACCTAATCATTCTCATCTCGGCAACACTTAACATTATGCTTCTCTTTTAAAGGCCAACATTCGGCACCATAAAGCATTGAAGGTCTCACCACCATCTTATAAAATTTTCCTTTCGATCCAAGCGGTACTTTTCTATCACACAATAAGCCGGACGCATTCCTCCACTTCAACCAACCAACTCTGAATTCTACTTATTAACATCCTCATCTATATCACCATCGCTTTGAACAATGGACCCGAGATATCTAAATCGTTCACACCTTTTAATAATTTGATCACCCAAAGTTACACTTCGTTGTCACTAGACCTACTATTACTAAAATTACATTCCATGTATTCGGTTTTAGTTCTACTCAAACGAAGACCTTTAGACTCCAATGTAGACCTCTATAATTCGAGTTTTTCCTGGACTTTTTCTCTTGTCTTATCCACAAGGAGGATATCATCGACAAAAAGCATACACCAAGGTACATCCTCTTGTAAATGCCCGAGTAAGACCATCCATAAATAAAGCAAAAAGATATGGGCTTAAAGCCGATCCTTGATGTAAACCAACAAAAATAGTAAATTACTTGGTTAATCCTCCTTCGGTTCGAACACATGTAACGACTTCAGCATACATATCTTTAATGACTTGAATATAAGTCATATCAATACCTTTCTTCTCGAGGACTCTCCAAAGAACATCTCTAGGAACCTTATCGTAAGCTTTTTCTAAATCGATAAAAATCAAATGTAGATCCTCCTTATTATCTCCGTACTTCTCCATCAAACCTCTCAATAAATATATAGCTTCCATGGTAGACACTCGGCATAAATCCAAATTGATTATGAGAAATCTTCGTAATACGTCTTAACCTATGTTCAATTACCCTCTCCCATAATTTTAAAGTATGACACATCAATTTAATTCCTCTATAATTTGCACACTCTTGTGCATCTCCTTTATTTTTAAAAATGGGGACCAAAATGCTCTTTCTCCACTCCTCAGGCATCCTTTTAGTTTTTAAAATAAAATTAAAAAGTTTAGTATGCCAGGAAACCCCCAAATCACCTAAACATTTCCACACTTCAATTGGGATATCATCGAGTCCTACGGACTTTCCCCTTGGTTTTCTTTAAAGCCTCATCAACTTCTTTTTACTTAATGCGACGGTAAAAATGAAAAGTTTTATTATTATTAACGATATTAAGATCACTAAGGTCAATCGTACTTTCAAGATCATCATTAAAAAGTTTATCGAAATAACTCGCCTTTCTATGTTGAATATCTTTTTCAAGAAAATGACTTTTTGATTTTCAATGCTTTAATACATTTTACTTGAGTTAAATCTTTACATTTCATTTCTCTTTGTTTAGCTAGTTTATACATATATTTTTCACCTTCCTTAGTATCTAACATGTTATAAAGATCACTAAAAGTAGAGTTTTTAGCGTCACAGATTATTCTTTTACACTCCCTGCAGCCGTTTTATATTTTTCCAGTTCTCTACGCTTTTACATTTAAACCAATTTTTATATGACAACTTCTTATATTTTATCTTTTCTTGCACATTATTATTCCACCACCAATTATTTTTATTTATGAAACTTTTTCTTTTGATTCTCCAAGATCATCTTTAGCTACTTGTTTAATAGTATTAGTTAATTTTTCACACATAACATTCGCGTCTTCATGAACATCCCAAATATTTAAATCTTGAATTTTACTCATAAAAATAATTTTATTTGTGTCTTTTAGGTGCTCATCTTATTCTACGATGTTGAATTCTAGTATTCTTTATTTTACAACTCTTCATCTTAAAATCTGAAGCTAATAATCGATGTTGGTACTTAATTACTCACTTGTAATAACCTCGCAATCCTTCATAATCTCGACGATCTCTTATTCTCATAAGAAAATAATCGATTTGTGTTTGATTAGATCAATTCTTATAAGTAATAAGATCTTCATCTCTTTCTTGAATAAAGTATTTGTAATAATCATATCATACGCTAAAACAAAATCTAAAATGGCTCTACCTTCTTCATTAATCGCTCCATAATCAGTAGCCACTATGAATATTTCGAAATCTTCTACCACTCTATCGACATGTCCAGTTTAAATCTCCTCCGATAAAATTTTTTTCTTGAGGTGTATCAGTGTATTAAGTCTTCAGATCATTCAGAATTTATCTTTAGACCTATATCTAAACCAACTTGAGGAAGCATAAAGACTTATAATATTAAAAATCTTAGTATCGATAATAATCTTAAGTCTTATAATTCTATCTCCAACTCTATTAATTTTGATAACATTATCTTTCAAACTCTTATCTATAATTACACCTACACCATTTCTAAGTACGACTCTTACTGGAATACTGTAGTTTAAAACCCAAGTTATCAATCTCCTTGACTTTTCTCCAACCCATTTTGTATCTTGAATACATAGGATATTTATCTTTCTATGGATCATAATATCAACCAATTCCATTAGTTTACCATTGAGAGTGCCTATATTCCGGGATCCTATCCTAATACTAAGTATCGTGGACTAACTTCTTTACCCGCATCCGTCCGTAATGTGGGAACCTCGCTTACTTGACACTACACTCGGCGCGCAGTATAGCGGCCCTCACACACTTTCCATCGTATTCGAGCTACATGCACGCGTCGCTTCCAGGGGACGCCCTAGCACTTACACAATGATCAAAAGGATTCATGTCATGATCTTTTTTTTCGACAAGTTTTACGCTGGCTGTCTAATCACCTAAAATCATTATACCTGCAACAAATCATGAAAAATACATTTCTTTAAAGTGCAATATCACAAAAAATGAGTAAAATTATATACCAAAAACAGTATATATTTTTGATGCATCAGTGGCTAGTTTGTGTAGCATTGTTTTCTGATTCATTAAGCACTATGATAACTTCTGAGTTTTGAAAAACTTGTGTTTTTCTTCCAGATAATTTTCTTATTAGTATTAAGAATTTTCTTGTGAACAATGCCTAATAATTACCTGCTTTGCATTTTGATGAGTGATTTATGTGAATTGACTATGCTTTCCATTTTTTCGTTTTCAATTACGAAGGTGGGAGGCTGCACGCATTCCAAAAGTGAAGGTAGCCCAGCTTAATTTGATCAAAATCTGCGGAGAGCAAACTCCTTATATGCCTAGTATTCCAGGTATCAAAGAATGCCCATTGAATCTGTTACCTTCAAAAGATTGGGAGGATGCTTTCCTAGCTGATTTTTCGAAGTTACGGCAGGTAGGTTACCTAGCTTTTTAATTCTTTCATTTACCATGTGCCCTTTACCTGGATTCGTTTTATGAATCATTCCTTCTTGTAAGCAACTCTGTAAAGTTTAGTCTTCAAATTTCTCCGCCAGATGTCACTTTCCTGCTCCAATTTAAGAGTTTTATTAACTGATAAACATTTCATGAATTCCAAAAAATATGTGAGAATGTAGGAGGAAGCAATTGCTGTCAAGGAAATCTCATTGATATTAACTTGCTTACATAGCTTCCTAGTAGAATATAATTATGGTGTAGATTCTATCTCTAGAAGAGGTGAGGAGACTATGGTTAATATAAGCTCAGATATGTTATCTTGGTTAGAAAGGGAGTGGGGGACCGATACAGAGATACTAAGGTATCACTTTTAGGGCGCAAAATTTTTTTTAACAAAACATTTTGAATTATTAAATTAACTTAGATAAACAAGCTTAGTTGCTCCATGGTTGGTGACATTGGCGGCCAAGCTGCCGCCCTACCAATGGCTAGACCAAGTCGCCCAACATGAGGTAACTAGACTGTTTAACTTCTTTTTTTCGGTTAAATAACTTTTTAATTAGAAATCAAATAATAATTATAATTAAAATTTATAATATTAGTATTTGTTTTTTATCTAACTTTATTAATTTTTAAGTTAGATATTCTTTGTAGAAAAATTAAAATAATAATATTTGAGTTGTATTAATTTAATAAATTTCATTAATCGAACTTTTAGAAGGAAATAATTTAACAATAAGTATTTATTTTAATTTTTTTAAATAAGGAGCTTTCATTAATTACATTGTTAATTGAATTAAAATAAAATCGCAATGCAAGTAATGAATTACTTTTGAAAAGCCTATTCAATATACTTATGTATAATCACCATCAGAATATTATGAGTTTTTTTTGTTAAAGTTATATTTTTTTCACTGATTATTAATTAATCCTGTAATAGATATAATTTTAATTGGTACAGAACATACCCTTTTTTGTTCATTTTGAGTGATTTTTTGTGACATGTATTGATACAATTTAATTATTGTTATTATTATTATCATTATTATTAATTATTAACACTGCCGTTGCCGGTCTCAAGCCCGAATGTGAAAAGTGGAGGGTTGCGTTAGGTAGTCGACAGCCAGCGTAAAACTTGTCAAAAAAAAAATCATGACATGAATCCTTTTGATCATTGTGTAAGTCTTAGAGGCGTCCCCAGAAGCGACGCGTCAGTATAGCACTGAATACGGTGGAAAGTTTGCGAGGGCCGCTACACCGGCTGCCGGGTGTAGTGACAAGTAAGCAAGGGTTCCCACATTACGGACGGATGCGGATAAAGAAGTTAGTCCATGATACTAGTATTAGGATAGGATCTTGGAATATAGGTACTCTCAATGGTAAATTAATGGATTTAGTTGATATTATGATCCATAGAAAGATAAATATCTTATGTATTCAAGAAGCTAAATGGGTTGGAGAAAAAGCTAAGGAGATTGATAACTTAGGTTTTAAACTATAGTATTACAGTAAGAGTCGTAGTAGAAATGGTGTAGGTGTAATTATAGATAAGAGTTTGAAAGATAATGTTGTTAAAATTAATAGAGTTGGAGATATAATTATAACACTTAAGATTTTTATTGATATTAAGATTTTTAATATTATAAGTGTTTATGCTCCTCAAGTTGGTTTAGACATAGACTCTAAAGATAAATTACGGAATGATTTAGAAGACTAATGCAACTTGATATCCTTGAAGAAAAAATTTTTATTGGAGGAGATTTAAATGGACGTGTCGGTAGAGTGGTAGAAGATTTCGAAATATTCATAGTGGCATTACGGTTATGGAGCGATTAATGAAGAAGGTAGAGTCATTTTAGATTTTCTTTAGCGTACGATATGATTAAGTCTAATACTTTATTTATGAAAAGAGATGAGCATCTTATTACTTATAAGAATGGATCTAATAAAACACAAATTGATTATTTTCTTATGAGAAGAAGAGATCGTCGAGATTGTAAGGATTATAAGGTCATTCCAAGTGAGGAATTAAGTATCCAACATCGATTATTAGTTCTAGATGTTAAGATGAAGAGTTGTAAAATAAAGAATACTAGGATTCAACATCGTAGAATAAGATGGGGGCACTTAAAAGACACAAATAAAATTATTTTTATGAGTAAAATTCAAGATTTAAATATTTGGGATGTCCATGAAGACGCGAATTCTATGTGGGAAAAATTAACTAATACTTGTTAAACAAGTGGTTAAAGATGTCTTGGAGAATCGAAAGAAAAGTTTCTATAAATAAAAATAGTTGGTGGTGGAATAAAAATGTACGAAAAGATAAAATATAAGAAGTTATGTTATAAAAATTGGTTTAATTAGTAAAAGCGTAGAAGCCAAGAAAAATATAAAACGGCCGCATGAAGTCTAAAAGAATAATCTGTGACGCTAAAAATTCAGCTTTAGTTATCTTTATAACATGTTAGATACTTAAGGACGGTGAAAAATATATAGATAAGCTAGTCGAAACAAAAAGAAAAGAAAAGTAAAGATTTAACTCGAAGTAAAGTGTATTAAAGATGAAAATCAAAAAGTACTTTTCTTAGAAAAAGATATTCAACATAGGTGGGTGAGTTATTTTGATAAACTTTTTAATAAAGATGCTGAAAGTACGATCGACCTTAGTGATCTTACTATCGTTAATAATAATAAAATTTTTCATTTTTACCGTCACATTATTAAAAAAGAAGTTGCTGAGGCCTTAAAGAAAACTAGGGGGAAAGTACGTCAGGGCACGATGATATCCCGATTGAAGTGTGAAAATGTTTAGGTGATTTCGGGGTTTCTAGCTTACTAAGCTTTTTAATACTTATTTTAAAAATTAAAAAGATGCACGAGGAGTGGAGAAAGAGCATTTTGGTCCCCATTTTTAAGAATAAAGGAGATGCACAAGAGTGTGCAAATTATAGAGGAATTAAATTGATGTGTCATACTTTAAAATTATGGGAGAGGGTAATTGAACATAGGTTAAGACGTATTACGAAGGTTTCTCATAATCAATTTGGTTTTATGCCGGGCAGGTCTACCATGGAAGCTATACATTTATTGAGAGGTTTGATAGAGAAGTACAGAGATAATAAGGAGGATCTACATTTGATTTTTATTGATTTAGAAAAGCCATACGATAAGGTTCCTAGAAATGTTCTTTGGAGAGTCCTTGAGAAGAAAGGTGTTGATATGACTTATATTCAAGTCATTAAAGATCTGTATGCTAGAGCTTTTACATGTATTCGAACTGAAGGAGGATTGACCAAATATTTTACTATTTCTGTTGGTGTACATCAAGGATCGGCTTTAAGCCCATATCATTTTGCTTTATTTATGGATGGTCTTACTGGGCATTTACAAGAGGATGTACCTTGGTGTATGCTTTTTGCTGATGATATCCTCCTTGTGGATAAGACAAGAGAAAAAGTCCAGGAAAAACTTGAATTATGGAGGTCTACATTGGAGTCTAAAGGTCTTCGTTTGAGTAAAACAAAAACTAAATACATGGAATGTAATTTTAGTAATAATAGCTCTAGTGACAGAAGTGTAACTTTGGGTGATCAAATTATTAAAAGGTGTGAACGATTTAGATATCTCGGGTCCATTGTTCAAAGCGATGGTGATATAGATGGGGATGTTAATAGTAGAATTCAGGTTGGTTGGTTGAAGTGGAGGAATGCGTTCGTCCTATTGTGTGATAGAAAAGTACCGCTTAGACTGAAAGGAAAATTTTATAAGATGGTAGTGAGACCTTCAATGCTCTATGGTGCTGAATGTTGGACTTTAAAAGAGAAGCGTAATGTTAAGTTAAGTGTTGCCGAGATGAGAATGATTAGGTGGATGAGTGGCTTTTCACTTAGAGACAAAATGCGAAATGAATATATCCGTAATAGGGTTGGTGTTGCACCAGTGATGAGATAAAATTAGAGTCGCCTTAGATGGTTTGGTCATATTAAACGTCGACCACCTGATGATCCGATTAGGAGAGTAGATGTTTTAAATACAACTTATGTTAAGAAAGGCAGAGGTAGACCTAGGAAAACTTGGGCTTATTGCATACAAATGATCTTAATTTATTGGAATTAAACGAAAATTTGACACTAAATAGGACGCAATGGAGAAAAAGGATTCATGTAGCCGACCCCACTTAGTGGGATTAAGGCTTTGTTGTTGTTGTTGTTGTATTATTATTATTATTTTAATTCTACTATAAAAATACGTTATTAAAATAGATTCGGACTTGCTATGCAAAGTGTGATTTGAGCCCAAGACTTTTGAGAAACAAGGCTCTCTAATCAATAGGCCACAAATTATTTCACTTATTTTTTGTTTTAAAAAGAATGAACTTCAAAATAATCCTGCTTTTTTTTATAATATGATTAGATAACAGTGAATACATAACTTTTAAAGATTGACACTTTGTCCGATGTCGATGCCTATTTTGGCTATTTCTTTTGGTATTGAAGGATTTCAGATATTTAGTGTTGCGTCGTTAAAGGGCTTGGGTTTTGTGTTAATCTGGCATGGTAATGTGATCGCTTATGTAACTAGATAGTTGAAGGCTTATGCGAAGAACTATGCTACCATGATTTAGTATTGGTAATTATTGTATTTTTATTGAAAGTTTGAAGGCATTACTTGTATGAAGTTAGATGTGAGATTTATATCGACTATCATATTTTGAGGTATATTGACGTGGGAGCTTCCCTAGATCGCCGCACCGTAGCAGCAACAATGCCGTAGAGACATTACTGTAGCAGCTATGCGAATGCATTACTATACCGACCATAGTAACCGCGGTTTAACCCTTCTCCCCCCTTTTCTTTCCTTCTCCCTCCTAATCTTTTTTTCCTTTTCCATGAAATCTCTTATTATAAATTCTTGCCTATTATATTATTTCTTTTATATTTTATTTTCTAATTGAAATCATTGCCTAATATAAGTCTTAATCCCTCTTATATATTGGAGCTGTTTTTGCTCATGAAAGGGAGGTTTTTGATGATTGTTGATTTCAGTTACTATCCTTGAGGCATTCTTACCCTTCGAGGGTTGAACCTGATGACGAGATGGTGCTCCGGCTGTAACTAATCCGAAGTGGTAGCCGTCTCCACGCGTTTGGTTAGTGCTCTGGCTGTAGCTCGACCCAAGTGAGACATTTCATCTTTTCGCAACCCTTCAACCCTCTTCTTGCTTCTGGCCGCCCCATCTTACCACCTGTCAGTTTGCTGCCCTCACCGTCGAACTCTGTCCACCACCCTTCCATAACCTGTCCTACCCATCCTGCTGTAGCCGTCTCCAGCTCTTCCCAATGCTGTAGCAACCTGTCCCAAGCAGCCAAGCAGCCCAACAGCTGCCACAACCCCTCCTCAGATCACCTGATACTATAACCCTTATTGGAGTTTGTATTGTGCCGTTATATTTGTGTTGCTATTTTGTTGACGTTATTTCATGTTTTCAAGTGTTGTGCCCGTGGTCCTTTAAATTTCAATAATAATATTTATTTTTCGCTGTGGTTTGGGTTTCCTTCGTTATTGTTTGGTATCAGAAGTAGCCCTTGTCCTATCCTAGGGTCCCTAGCATCAGAACCTACCCAAGCTACAACCACCAAAATTTTTCTAACTTAAAATCTTTGACGGATGAAGTTGGAGCTTCCCCGGATCACGACACTATAGCTGCTACAATGGCGCGGACGCGTTACTGTAGCAGCTATAGTAACCGTGATCCAACCCTTCTCCCCCCTTTCTTTCATTTTCCCTATTAATATTTTTTTCTTTTCCATGAAATCTCCTATTATAAATCCTTGTGTATTATATTGCTTTCTTTCTATTTAATTTACTAATTGAAAGCATTACCTAATATAAGTCTTAATTCCTCTTATATATAGGGGCTGCTTTTGCTTAAGAGGGGGGGGGGGGGGTTGAGGGGTTGATGATTGCTGATTTTAGTTACTGTCCTTGAGGCATTCTTTCCCTCCGGGGGCTGTACCCGACAGCGAGAAGGTGTTCTGACCGTGGTGACCGTTTCGAAGGATTTGGGTGGTGCTCTGACTGTAGCTTGTCCTCGACGAGACAATTTATCTTTCCGCACCTCCGACCGTCCTGCTGTCGGCTGCCTCGTCCTACCATTTGTCAGCTTGCTTCTCTCATTGTGAACTCCCTCCAGCCCTTCCAGAACCTAGCATAAGCCGTCCCAAAACATCCAGACCTGACCACAACCCTCCTAGGCCTTCCCCCATCTTGCTATAGCCATCTCCAACCGTGATGACTGTTTCCAAGGGTTTGGGTGGTGCTCTGACTGTAGTTTGTCCCCGACGAGACAATTTATTTTTTCTCACCTTCGACCGTCCTGCTGCTGGTTGCCTCGTCCTAACATCTGTCAGCTTGCTTCCCTCATTGTCAACCTCCATCCAGCCCTTCCAGAACCTAGCATAAGCCGTCCCAAAACATCCAGACCTGACCACAACCCTCCTAGGCCTTACGCTATCTTGCTATAGCCATCTCCTACTCTTCCCAATTCTGCAACAGCCTGTCCCAAGCTGCCCAACAGCTGCCGTAGCCTCTCCATCAGATCTACCTGCTACTGTAACCCTTATTAAATCTTTGTTGTGTCCTTACATTTGTGTTGTTATTTCATTATTTCATATTTTCAAGCGTCGTGTCTGTAATCCTTTCAGTTTCAGCAATGATGTTTGTTTTTTGTTGGGGTTTGTGTTTCCTCGGGTATCATAAATTATCACCCTAATGGAATTGAATTCATGTTAGATGAGAGGTTCAGAGCTAATTAAAGATTATGACCTCAGCTTTCAATGTTGTGATAAATGTTCTGAGTAGGAAGTCCAATAGAGCAGCATGTTGGATAATTACCTCTAATGCTGCATTTATTCATGTTATGAAGAGGTTGGAACTTGAGGTGATTAGAACAGTTGTGATGTCGACAAGGGTGCTTCCTCAGATAATTGTACATACTACATTATAAGAGAGGATTCAGGAAGCCCATAAGACTATAAGGTGTGCAGGAGACTGGAATTTTAGTTGGATGATTTTGGGATATTGACTTGTGGATGTTGACTTCGGGTTCTTAGTAGTGCAGGCATAAATGGACAAAGCTTGCTGAGACACATTATTCTGAATATACAATCCATCCTTGGACTATAAGATATGTCATGATTTGAAGTCAATTTTTTTGATTACCTACAATGAAAAGAGAGATGTTTGAGTATATATCAAAATGTGTTGCTTGCCACATAATGAAAGTAGAACATCAACGACCTAGCTGTTTAATGTATCCTTCATCTATTCTAGAGTGAAAAAGTGGGAAAAGTTTGGGGTGGATTTGTTATGGACTTTCGCGATTTTGATACAAGACATGATGCAGTACGAGTCATGGTTGATTGACTTATCAGGTCAACATATTTTCTATGAGGTAGGCGGATCCAATTTAGAAATTAGCACAACTCTGTATGTGCGAGATTGTGAGACTACATGAGATACTGAAAATTATTATTTATGATCGAGACGACATTTATTTTTAGAATATAGAAAGGTATTTAGAAGAGTCTGGTGCATATTATCACTTGCAATTAGATAGTTAATCTGAGTTAATTATTTAGTATTTGTGAATTTATTAAGATTTTACACGCTTTATTTTGGAAATAGCTCGGAAGATCATATACTTTTGATTGAGTTTGTTGACAACAATAATTTTTAGTATAACTTTGGAATGACACCTTTGAGCTTTTTATAGTTGTAAATACATAACACTTGTATCTTTGATAGTGGTGAGAGAAAAATATTATTAGGACTAAATTTAGTGGATGATGCTACTGAAAAAGTTTGACAGATTAGACAGATTAAGAATAACAAAAGTCAGGCATAAAAAGTATTTTCATTCTACATATTGGGTGGGGAATTTATGGTTGGCGACTGTGTGTTTAAAAAACAACCCATTAAATGGTGTGAGTAGATTTGCTAGAAAATGAAAATTGAGCCCAAAGAGTTCATAACCATTTCAGATAATAGATAGAATTGAGAAGTTTGCTTGCTGACTCTACTGCTATATGACATGTCAGATCGTCATGATTTATTTTAGATTTCTTCACTGAGAAATGGGTTACAAATGTTATAAATAAGAACTTAAAAGATAAACATCAAGAACATAGTTGTTTAATGTAGCTTTGGAAAGAGACTGCAATGGATTTCCATTTGGAGTTCTAGGCAGAGTTATGATGTATTATGGGTCGTGATCGATCGACTTATTACATCGGCCTATTTTCTACTTAGGAGGTCGACATATTCAATTTAGAAATTAGCACAACTCTTTGTGTGAGATTGTCAGACTATTTGAGATACCAAAAGTTGTTATTTTCAATCAAGATGATAGATTTACATCTCGATTGTGGAGAGGTATTCAAGGATTCTGAGGACTACAACAAATTTTAGTATAGATTTTAACTTGCATATAAATAGTCAATTTGAAAAATTATTAAGGTGCGTGAGGATTTATTGAGTTGTGTGCACTTGATTTTAGAGGTAGCTTGAAAGATCATATACTTAATTATTAAGGTACTTGAGGATTTATTGAGGTTGTGTGCACTTGATATTAGAGTTAGCCGGGAAGATCATATACTTTTGATCGAGTTTGTTTACAATAACAATTTCTAGTCTAATATCGGAATGCCGCTTTATGGGATTTTACATATTCATAAATACATGACAATTTTATCTTGGGTGGAGCTGGGAGAAGAAATATTATTGGGACAAAATTCAGTGGATGGTTGCACTGAAAAATTTGACTAATTAGAGAAAATTGAAAAAATTCCTGTATGAAAAAAATATTATAATTCTAAATATCGAGCTGTGAATTTCAGATTGGCGACTGTGTTTTTAATTTCAGATTGGCGACTGTGTTTTTAAAAAATATTCCATTAAATAATGTGAGCATATTTGTTAAAAAAAAAAGATTTGAGTCCAAAGTATATATGACCATTTAAAGTGATCAGTAGAATTGAATGTTTGCTTATCCACTATTACTGGATAATACATATCTGATGCTCATCATTGAGAAAGTGGGTTACAGATTCTATAAATAGGATCTCAGATGATGAAATAGAAATGCAACCAAATTTGACTTGTAGATAATAACCTGATTTTATTTTGGTGAAACAACTGAAAATAATAGATTCATTTGATGGAAATAAAATAGAACACATCGCTCATAAAGAAGTCATTTGGGATAAAGTCCTAGATAAAGCAATTTTATCCATATCTATTTGATAGATAGATGCATCCATTGGAACGACGAAGATGACGTTTTTGTAAGATCTGGAGACTTATACTCACAGATACAAATATGTTAAAAAGATATTCAAAATACTTTTTAATGCCTATCTACTATAAGTTTTTGTTACATATGCATATACTTATCAAAGTACTCCATGACGTCTCTTAAAGAATCTTTTAAAATAATTTTAGGCTTTAGATATTTATACAAAAATATTGCCTGTGAACAGTGATAATTTTTCTTTAAATTATTATCAGGAGGGAATTGGCTTACCGTTATCAATTGCATTTTTTTAATTCATTTTAAGTCTAATTTGTAATTTATTTTTAGCACATTATAGAGGGTTCAATTCTTTATTTTATGAATTTTATTTTCTATTTTTCTGGGCATTGTAGTTATAAAAATAAGAATTTGCTTATTTGATATATGAAGGAATTTACATATATTCATAAAAATAGATTTTTTTTTATGTATTTTAAATATGATATATTATATTGAATTCTTTTTTCAGAATTTTAAGAATTTTTTTTAATATAAGAGAATTTATATAGAATTTACGATTAAAAATAAAATAACTTGGATAATTATCAGTCATTTTTTTATAAATATCTTTATACACCCCAAGTCCCCACACATTTTCTTCATTTCCTTAGCCTTGAGTTTTAGAGAGAGAAAGATAGAGGAAATATAGCGAGAGGAAAGAGAAAGTGCATTTAAAGAGATTTTAGAGTTGATTTTATCTGTCTGGTTAGTTGGAAAAAATTGTTCGACTCGAGGTAAATTACGTTTATCCTATATAATTTTTCAATGATTTTTATTTTTACAAAATTTTGTGGATATAATTTAGATGAACTTTCCAAAAATCAAAATATCTTGGTATTTGAATATTATTGTGTAAGTATTAGTATGTTGTTATTCTTGATATTCTGCTTATAGATATGATCATATTATATATTTATCAGATATCTTAGATTTTACCAAAATTTGGGTATTTTGGCAAGCTTATAAAAATTAATTACATTGTCTATAGGACCGATCTAATGCAATAAATCTTATTTATTGTTATATATTGTGATTCATGCAAACTGAATATAATATGTTAGATTTTAGAATTTCTTTTGACTTGCTTACAAATTTGTTTATACTACTATATCTTGAAGCAAAATATTTATGTTCATCAAAATATAGATTTATCCATATTAATGTGTTTCAAAATAATTGTGTATAAAAATATTTTTGATTTACTGTTTAATTTTGAATTTTTTGTGTAAAAATTTATTGAGAGGTTCAAGGACTAGATAAAATGTATTTTTCTTGGGCGATATAAGAGCCTGATAATACATATGAAATACTTAATAGATATGAGGACCTGGTGATATATATAAAATAATTGGGAGATATAATAGCCTGAGGGACAAAATTAATATGATGTATATAATATTTTATTTCTTTCAATTATTTTATTATAATGGAAATGCTATTTTCAAATATGAAATTTATACTGTAATTCATGTTATATTTCTAAAATAAAAGATTATACTACATACTAAAATTGATATAACAAAATATTTGATATGTTAGATCAGTATATTTTGCATTTAGATCAGTATATTTTGCATCACAATACTGTTAATTTTTTTTTTTTAATTTCAAAATGTTTTATTGCTTATAATCTTATAGTAAAATTAGTATACATAGCATTTTTCTATTATATATTTAAATTTTAGGATAGGTTTTGTGTAACCTATTTAACTGTTGATGCTCATTTTTACTTGTATGTATTGATTTCAAGGATGAGAGAAAAATAACCTCTTGATTAGAGTTAAAGGTCCCGGTTCTTATTTATATATATTTTTTACTAGATAGTTATATTTTCGCAATTATATTGATATTATTTTGTTATAAATTGAGATATTTTTACCTTGATTATTAGATATAAAGATCTTTTGTTTGCATAATTTGTGATTTGATCTAAATAAATATTGATTACTTTATTTTATATTATTCTGATGATATTTGTGTTGGCTATATGTTTATAATATTTACAATGTTTATGTATATATATATATATATATATATATATATATATATATATATATGTATGTATGTATAGATATTAAAAACAATAATACATTACAAAGAAGATCTTGGGTAGTGTCTATCGTTGCATCAGAAACGATGTGACATGTTTTTTTGTAAGGTACTTGTCACTACACATTCTCTATCTTTAATAGATATCTTTATTGAGGAAAATAATTTAGCATGTCTATATCCTTTCTTTGAGAATTCTTGACTTTTTAATTATATTCTAGAGAAATTATTAGAAATTTTGCAAAATTTTAAACGATTTGTTCAATAAAAGTCATATTTTTGCCTTTTACTAGAGCTAAAAGTACAAAAAATTGGCGGTCCACTATTTGACTCTAAACAAGTTAAAGCTATGAAATGAAAATTTAATCAATATGTTGCTTTACCTTTTTCTCTATTGGCCTTGATAAGACATCTCAACTGGCTTTATTTAGGATTGCTCTGTTCAGTAGAGGACATAATAGCATTTTTTGTGGTAGTTAATTATTTATTTAAGATGACTCATTGATTGTCTTGCTCTAACCAACAGTACTTCTCATATTGCTAGATTGTTTTTTAAGGAACTTATGTACTTGTACGATTTATTTTTTTACCATTATGTCTGATCCTGTTTCAAGAATTTTTGAAAATTAGTATGCATTAAATTGAAACTTTCATATCCTTTCCATCCTTCAATTGAGAGAGTCAACCAAATTTTAAAAAATATGAGTTGTCTTATTGAAAAAAAAAAAAAATTTGCATTACCTACTTAATAAAGATTGCAATTGCTGGGTCCCAAGCCTCGGATGTGCAAAGTGGTGGGCGGCGTTAAGTGGTCGACAACTTGCATAAAATTTTTTGAAAAATTATGACATGAATTATTTAAAATCTTGTGTAAGAAGTTAGTTTATGAAACTAATATTAAGATATAATTTTGATATATAGGTACTCTCACTGGTGAATTAATAGAATTAGTTGATATTATAGTTCATAAGATTAATATTTTATATTATCAAGGAACTAAATTGGTTGGAAAAAAAGCTAAGGAGATTGATAGATAATGTTGTGAAAATTATTAGAATTTGAGATATAATTATAGCTCTAAATATTAATGTTGATGCTAAGATATTTAATGTTATAAGTGCTTATGTTCCTAGATATAGGTTCATAATAAAATTCTGAAACGATCTAGAAGAATTAAAATAAATGCTACATCTTGAAAAAAAAAATTATTGGAGGAGATTTACATGGATATGTTGGCAGAGTGGTGGAAAATTTTAGAAACATTCATGGTGGCTGTGATTTGGAGTGATTGATGAAGAAGGTAGAACCATATTAGATTTCTTTTAGTGTATGATTTTATTTTTACAAATACTTTATTTAAAAAATCATGAATATATTATTACTTATAAGAATGGATTTAGTAAAATACAAATTTATTATTTCTTATAAGAAAAAGAGTTCGTCGAGAGTGTAAAATTTGTAAGGTTATTCCAAGTGGTTATTTAAGTACTCTACATGGATTAGTTTTGGATTTTAAGATGAAGTGTTGTAAGATAAAGAATATTAGGAATCATGGTCATAGAATTAGACGTGACTGCTTAAAACTGACAGTTGAACAAATACACAATGTGGCTGATATCTCCTAGATATTGCAATTGAACGACTTCGTCAAGTACACCATAATAGCTAATCTCGCTATCTGTTTGTGTGTTTTAACAGCTACACCACAATTATGTCTTTTTCTCTTCACACTATGAACTCGTAAGAAATTTGTAACTGTCTACGTCAAATATCTGTCATATAATAATATTGCGATTAGGCCACAGGAAGATCTGGTAATATCTGATCTGTGGTTCCGTTGGTTTTATTGTGAACCTATAAAAACTTTAGAGTTACCTTTAGTGTAACTTTAAATGTGATGATTATATTACGGACATGTGTTTAGAAGAGTTGCTTCTACGTATGTATAATTTGAACCATGTTGGAAATTCTGCTTCGACCTTCCTACTTATCAGAGACTCATCTTCCATGACTAAGTTGTCGATAAATAATTTGTTCACAATATTGTTATTTGTGTTTTTGAATAAGTTAGAATATAACTAAAATTCACAATAATAAATGGCAATATATATTGAGTTTGGGGACCGTGAAGTCTACTGTATAAATGACTGGACTTCATCACAGTTCATCATGACGTACAATGCAGCTGACTAAATCTCTTTATTGCTTAGATACAGTGTACAATGTCTCCTTAATGGCTCACCTGATATTTTATATATGAATAATTCTGGTTGTGAGGACATGTCACCTACAATATGGTCTCTTTGATGGTCTTGCTCAAAATAATAGGAGCAGAATGTTATCATCGCTTGCAACAGATATGCTTCGCAGATCAATCCCTTAGGATGTGCTTTATTCTTAACCTTTCTTTTTTAATTTTATTTATGAATCTGCAACACAGGTATTTTACAGTTATTTTAGTGTGAAATAAAATACTATTTGCAATGCATGCATCGAGAATACATACCTCTTAAAGTGATACATCCATTTGTACTGCAATGGACCTCTCAAGTATAGCCTTGTAACATACATGTATAAGCAATTGCTTCATAGAGTAGAAGAAACCAGGAGGAAATATCCGCTTAAGTTTACACATACTAATGGGAGAATATTCGTATCGAGATGCCTTAACGAGTCAACATTCAGTGTATCTGCACAAAACTCTCTGAAGAACATACTGACTTCGATCAAGGGATCAATTATCGACTTTGGCATAGCATGAATTGCAATGGGTAATGAGCACTATAGAAATATATGATAGTCATGACTCTTCATGCCAAATACCTTACCTGTTCCAAAATCAAAAAATCGATTCAAATTTGAGACACAGTCACTGAGAAACTTTAGAGAATTCACCCACTCAAAAATTGTTCTCTGTTGATATGGTGTAAAACTGTATGCAGCTTTGGGCTTATGAATTTACCCCTATTTGTCTCATCAAATTCTAAGGTTCTTTTGCATTATACCTATCATATTATCTTTCTTGTTACCCTTCATATCCATCACATTGTAGAAGATGTTATCAAAAATATTTTTCTCAATATGCATAACTTGTAATTATGTCCAACAACTTAGTCTTCTAGTACAGAAAATCCCAAAATATATTGTGCTTAGTTCAATTGTTCGTGATACGAAAAATAGGAAGACGATTTGAAGTTAACTTTGGTCTCTCGGTGATCTTCAGTAATTCACTAATTATCTGCAATATTTCGACTCCAGTAATCCTGGGGTTGGGCTTGATCTCTCAACCATGTTTTTGAAGAATGCATCATTGTTCCTTCTAATGAGTGATCACTGTAAAGAAATCTTCGGTGGCAGTCAAACTAGCTGTTTTTCCTACCATGTTTTAGAGTAAATGCCTTTGACATATCCATGCGGTAAGCACTAGCTAATTTCCTGGCTGTTTCTCCAATCAGTTAGTACCTCATAGGCAAGGAAATCAATAATTGTCCATATTAGAGCCGCTCTCATTTAAAAATTTTGTTTCGTAGCAATTTCATATGTAAGCACTCATTTCCCATAACATTTGATTTTCTTCAATCAAATGATGTAAGTAGACGTTGTTTTTCACCTTTGTGCTATGTGGACCTAATATGATCAACGTCAGAAATAAAAATGACACAATCATGCACATACCGAGAGGTAAATTGTAGAGCGTAATGATCACTGACCAGCATGAGTACGAGGTTGCAACGTAACTGTACAGAGTTAAGCAATCCACACAGAACCAAAGTCTCATATTGCGCGCTTCAGCTGCAAAATTCGGGTAAGTACGATCAAAATTTCTCCAAGCCTCATCTTGCGACGAATGACTCATCAAGTTAGCTTCATCAGATTTAGTACCGTGCCAACAGCCAAGTCATCTGAGGGGCTGTACTTATGATGCATTCCTCCACTTCTACAACCAAAGGGAACTCTATCAATAAAATTTTCATCTATATCAGCATCACTGTGAACAAGATCAGATGCACTCCTTTAATTCAACCAACCAACTCGAATTTTACTAATAACATCCTTATTTATATTAGCTCACTTTGAACAATAAACCAGATCGATGCATACATTCCTTCACTTCAATCAACCAACTCTAATTCTACTAATAACAATAACCTTATATCACTATCACTTTAACAATAGGCCTTGATGCATTCCCCCACTTCAACCGTTCAACATGAGTTTTACTAATAAGATCCTCTTAATGTATTTACATGCCTAATACCTAAAATTCTTTTTTAATGAAGATCTCAATTATGTGTGCGTGGCATGTTGGTAGAACAATCTCTTTGAAGGTCGTAAGTCCCCTCAGGTCCGGGTTTGAATCCCATCTTGTTTAAGGGTATTGTACTCGAATATTTGCACGTTGCCCAGCTCCCAAAACATAACGGGGGTGGCGAGTTAGGGATGACCGGGGCTCGAATAATAACCTCCGACTATACATTTTTATTATATATATATATATACCTAACATCAAAACATCAATTTTTACTAACATACCACATTACCTACATATGAATTTCATACTTAGCACTTAATTCTTTTGTATGTACACACCTAGCACCTAAACTTCAATTTTTACATACATATCATTTAACTCTTATGTATATACATACCTAATACTACATACCACATTATGTATTTAATTATTACATATCACTCAATTCTTATGTATATACAACCTAGCACCCAAACTTCAATATTCACTAGCATACCACTGAACTCTTATGTATATATATACCTAATACCAAAACTTTAATTTATACATACATACCACATTACCTATTGATGCGATAATACACAAGACGTGATCGTGGGGATTGATGTTCTAATTAGAAAACCTTAGGTGCTATGTAAAAGCTGTGTAGTTGATGGAAATTCGAATGAGATGCCTTAAAAACACAATAAAACTGTCCTAAAGCTAGAACAAACCGAAATAATGGTAGGATAGAACATGGCGATAAAATGGATGGAGGTAAACCTTGACCCAATGCTCAACACAAACAAGAACGTTGGTATAAGACTTTCACCCTATGCTTGACGCGAGGAAAGAACCTTGGTATGATGGTAGACGCTAGAAACGGGGTGGAAATCTGTTTGATAAGTCAGGGAAGAACTCCTTGAGCGATGACCAAGAGCTCTGCTGGAATCCTAAGAAAAATCTAAGGAAAGAACCACATGCAGGTTGTTTTGCCAGTCTAAAATCTCCATTCTCATTTGAAATAAGGCCTATATATAGGTTCAAGCTTACAAGCAAGAAAGAGAAGATAAAATATCTTCTAAAAAAATAAATAAAGATACACCAAGTTGGCATGCAAGCCAATATTAAAACACAATAAAAGAACATCCAGCCATAATATATGGCTCCTTTATTCTTGGACTTCGACTAAATTGACAAATCTTCTAGGCTATTTCTCCTTAGACCCTCATGAATTGGCTTGAGTCGAAGCCTCCTTGACTAATCCATTAAGAGTTTCTTCAAACTCTTTGTGCGGCATCTAGTAATTGGCCCACATGGAACTTGAATTAAAATCTCTCTTGATATCGTGTCATTGATAACCATGCTATCATTTACATCATTCCCCTCCTCTTGAAAATGATTTGTCCTCAAATCAGTACCTGCATCAAAAGGACTTAAATTAGTAACATTGAAACTGGAACTCACATTATACTTACATGGTAGATCCAACTTGTTGGCATTGTCGTTGATACGCTCAAGTACTTGGAAAGGACCATCTCCCCTTGGAAGCAATTTGGAATGCCTTTATTTTGGAAATCTTTCCTTTCTCATGTGTAACCAGACTCAATCTCCAGGTTTGAAGATCATTTTGTGACACCACTTGTTGGCATATTTTTTGTATTGCTTTGTCCTTTGTTTAATATTGAATTGTGTCTTTTCATGTATCTGCTTTACAAACTCAGCCTTTTTCTTACCATCCAATTTAACATGCTCAGAAACAAGTAATGTAATTAAATCAAATAGCGTTAAAGGATTAAAAACATAAACAATTTCAAAAGGTGAAAATTTAGTAGTAGAATGAAAATTTAGTAGCAGAATTATATCAAATGGCCACTCATGCATAGCACGCACCTTTTCTTCATCAACCTGTATATCCTGCACACTCAAAACAAATTCTAAAAACAAATGTTTATTGATGAAAAAGTACACTTTTTTAGGTTACCAAATAACTTTTCTTTTTTAAAAACATCTAAAAGAAATTTTAAATGTTTAACATGATCCTTCAAACTTTTGTTATAGATCAGAATATCATTGAAATAGACCACAACAAAGTTTCCAACAAAAGTACACAAAACATGGTTCATTAGTCTCATGAAAGTATTAGGTGCATTAGACAAACCAAAAGGCATAACTAATCATTCATACAAACCATATTTTGTTTTAAAAGCAATTTTCCACTCATCGCATTCTTTCAACCTAATCTGATGATATCCACTTTTTAAATCAACCTTAGAAAACACACAAGATCCATGTAACTCATCTAGCATATCATCTAAACGAGGAATAAGGTGTCTATACTTTATCGTAATATTGTTTATGGCTCGACAATCCACACACATTCTCCAAGACTCATCCTTCTTAGGAACCATAATTATAGGAACAACACATGAACTCGTGCTCTCTCTCACATACTTCTTCTCTATTAGTTCGCCAACCTGCCTTTGTAACTCTTTTATTTCCTCAGGATTGCTTCTATAGGCTGGACGGTTTGGAAGGGTGGCTGCTGGTATAAAATCAATTTGATGCTCAATCCCTTGAATGCGTGGTAAACCATGTGGAATCTCCTCAGGAAAGACATCTTGAAAATCTTGCCAAAGAGAAACAATAAAACTAGGCAAAGTATTGTCACATTCATTAGTGTTTAAGAAAGCCTTTTTGTACAAAAGTAAAATCATTGGTTGGTTTAAAAACAAAGCTCTCTTGATCTCACTTGACTTTGCATAAAAATTCTTTTGTTTTCTCTCTTCTTTTATGTTAATGGCTGTTAGTTCAATTTTTTCCTTTTCTCATTTAGGTCAGCCTCGTCATGTTGATCACTCCTTTTCATTTAACAATAATCGTTTTGCAATCTCATTTGATCCTCGTAAGCCTCCTTTGGTGTCATTGGCACTAGAGCAATAATTTTATTATTTACTTCAAATGAGTATTTATTTGTGAAACCATCATGTTTTACTAGTCAGTCAAACTGCCATGGTCGGCCTAGTAACAAATGACCTACTTGCATAGGTACGACTTCGCACAATACTTCATCTTCATACTTTTCAATGCGAAATGAGACCAAAACCTGCTTGTTGACCTTTACCTCACCACTATCATTAAACCATTGCAACTTGTAAGGTCGGTAATGTTTGATGGTTTGCACCCCTAGTTTTTCAACCAAAATAGTGCTAGCAGCATTAGTATAGCTTTCTCCATCAATGATCATACTACATACCTTGTTTTGTACATGACACCTAGTGTGAAATATATTTTCTCTTTGAATTCCCTCATCAACCTTGGCTTGCACACTTAAAGCCCCTCTCGTGACTAACAATTCTTTTGTGACCGCATATTTTTCACCTTCAATGTCCTCTATTGGTGGTATATAGTCAATTTCTAATTCATCATCAGTCTTAATCTCTCCATTGTCCCTTATCTCCATGATTCTTTTGTTAGGACATTGGCTAGGTATATGATCCCTGCCTTGAGATCCTTGGCTGGTAGTCTCTCGTCTTGGCTCAGCTTTAGACTGTGTGATTGGCTTATCCTCTTTTTTTTTAATGAAAATTCGGCTTACATGAAGAACCCACACAGTTTGACACACGTGGGCTATCTCTCTTGATTTGTTGCTCCACTTTGATGGCCACATGTAACATGTCCTCCAACTCCACATAATGTTGCATTTTCACTCTATCTTGGACTTCTGGGTTTAAACCATTTAAGAATCTAGCCATAGTGTCTTCTCAGTCTTCTTCTACATTAGCTCGAATCATAGCAATCTCCATCTCTTGATAGTAATTTTTTACACTTTGATTACCTTGTCTGAGACTTTGTAACTTCTGATACAATTGTCGATAGTAATGTCTTGACACAAATCGCTTCCTCATGACAACTTTCATTTCTTCCTATGTTTCTATGAGACGTTCTCGATTTTTCATCCTACTCAACATTAATTGATCCCACCAAAAAATAGCATAATCAGTAAATTCATTGGCGACCAATTTCACCTTCTTTATTTTGGAATAGTTGTGACAGTTGTACACTAATTCTACATTCTTCTCTCATTCAAGATAGGCTTCAGGATTATTTTTGCCTTGAAAAGAAGGAATACGCATCTTAATACTCTTCAAGCTATTATCGTCTCTATTCCTAATGTCTCTAACTTGCCCACCACAACGGCTCTTCTTAACAAATGAATCCCTATTCTTTTTATCATCAAATCTAGCCTCATAATATTCTTCATCCTCCTCTCCCACTCATTGGAACTCTCTCTTTGCCTGTTAGAAATATTTCGTGGCTGTTTTTCTTGAATTCCTCCCTCTACCCTTTCCAACCTTTCATGAATTTGATCAAACTCAGCCCTCATCACTCTTCTCATCTCCCCACCAAAGCTTGAAATTGGATATTAGGAATTGCTGGTTGCCTTTTCTCACCTTCAAAATTCAGTTGGGACATGATTGAAGATTTAAAAGGAGGGTAGGTAACCAAGAATCCGAAAATCAGCAACTTAAATGAAATTCAAGATTACCACAAATAAAAAAATGAAATGCTAACAAATCATTGGGATGATGATCATGAAGTACAAATTTTGATATCTTGAATCAATACAAAAACACAACTAAACTTATGAAAATAATAATATCAACAAAAGAAATGAAAATAACAAGATCACATCAAGAATAATATTTATCATAAACAATATCAAGAACAAGATGATTTTGAACATTAACAAAAACACTGATTTGGACAATAACAAGAACAAATGATATAAATAATAATGATGTGAATATTAAGAGGAAAATGAATATGAATAGTAAAGATTGCAGCGAATTGGACAATTAGTTTTGAAATAAAATAATAAATTGGATTACCTAGTGAAATTCAGACATAGAAAAAAAATTCAGACAAAAGCAACAAGAACATAGCTAATCTCATCCATTACCCATAAGAAAAAAGAAAAAAAAAAGAAAAAGAATCCAACAAGAACACGAAAAACCCAAAAATAAAAATGTCTTCAAGAACCGTGAGGCTCTGATACCAAATTATGTGAATATACACAAGATGTGATTGTGGGGATGATGTTCTAATTAGAAAACCTTAGGTGCTATGCAAAAACTGAGAGTAGTTGATGGAAATTCAAATGAGATGCCTTAAAAACACAAGAAAATCGTCCTAAAGCTAGAACAAACCGAGATAATGGTAGGATAAAACCTGGCGATGAAATGGATGGAAATAAATCTTTGACTCAATGCTCAACGCAAACAAGAATGTTGGTATAAGACCTTCACCCTATGCTTGACGCGAGGAAAGAACCTTGGTACGTTGGTAGACGCCACGAACGGAGTGGAAATCTGCTTGATAAGTCAGGGAATAACTCCTTGGGCGATGTTCAAGAGCTCTGCTGGAATCCTAAGGAAAACCTAAGGAAAGAACCACATGCAAGTTGTTTTGCCAAAATCTAAAGTCTCCTTTCTCATTTGAAATAAGACCTATATATAGACTCAAGCTTACAAGCAAGAAAGAGAAGATAAAATATCTTCTAAAAAAATAAATAAAGCTACACCAAGTTGGCATGCAAGCCAATATTAAAACGCAATAAAAGAAGAAACATCCATCCATAATATATGACTTCTTTATCCTTGGACTTCGACTAAATTGACAAATCTTCTAAGCTCTTTCTCCTTAGACCCCCATGAATTGGCTTGAGTCGAAGTCTCCTTGACTAATTCATTAAGAACTTCTTCAATCTCTTTGTGCGACATCTAGTAATTGGCCCACATGGAACTTGCATTAAAATCTCGCTTGAAGTCGTGTCATTGATATCCATGCTATCATTTGCATCATTAATGATGCGAATATACACAAGACGTGATCGTGGGGATTGATATTCTAATTAGAAAACCTTAGGTGCTATGCAAAAACTGAGAATAGTTGATGGAAATTCGAATAAGATGCCTTAAAAAACAAGAAAACTGTCCTAAAGCTAGAACAAACCGAAATAATAGTAGGATAGAACCTGGCGATGAAATGGATGGAGATAAACCTTGACCCAATGCTCAACGCAAACAAGAACGTTGGTATAAGACCTTCACCCTCACCCTATGCTTGACGCGAGGAAAGAACCTTGGTACGATGGTAGACGCCACAAACGAGGTGGAAATCTGCTTGATAAGTCAGGGAAGAACTCCTTGGGTGGAATCCTAAGAAAAACCTATGGAAAGAACCACATGCAAGTTGTTTTGCCAAAGTCTAAAGTCTTCTTTCTCAGTTGAAATAAGGCCTTTATATAGGCTCAAGCTTACAAGCAAGAAAGAGAAGATAAAATATCTTCTAAAAAAATAAATAAAGCTACACCAAGTTGGCATGCAAGCCAATATTAAAACGCAATAAAAGAAACATCCAACGATAATATATGGCTCCTTTATCTTTGGACTTGGACTAAATTGACAAATCTTCTAGGCTCTTTCTCCTTAGACCCCCATGAATTGGCTTGAGTCGAAGCCTCCTTGACTAATCCATTAAGAGCTTCTTCAACCTCTTTGTGCGGCATCTAGTAATTGACCCACATGAAACTTGAATTAAAATCCTTCTTGAAGTCATGTCATTGATATTCATGCTATCATTTGCATCACCAATGCATTTAATTCGTACATATCACTCAATTCTTATATATATTTGTATATACAAACCTAACACCAAACTTCAATACGCACCACAAATAAATGAAAATAGTGCCACAAGTAGACTCTCCTTCTTCAATGTTTTCTGATTTGAGTGTAAGCTCGAACTGCCGGATGACTTTACCTTCCCAGCTTGCTCTAATGGCGACTGTATCGTGAAACTTCATTCGGGAAGGCGATGGGTTTGTGTGAAACCGAAAGGGAGAGGGAAAGGGAGAGGGAAAGGGAGAGGGAGAAGGGAGGGGGAGCTTCTGAGGGTTTTGGGCAGACAGCAAGATTGGAAGAGAGCGCGAAGAGAGAAATAAACAGGCGCGCGAGATGTGTAAATTAGGTCAAATTCCTTCAAATATTGCTTCAAATTGATTTACCCTTAAAACAGATCATGCGTAAATGTTACACGTTTCTTTATCTCCATTCATTCCAGCCAAATGTAACATGACATAAGGATTCAACTATGTATTTTACTCAAATTTTCTGCTTTTTTCATGAAATTTTTGGGTTGGACCCCTCTAATTATTCAAACATTTTGCTGCTTTTCTTCCACTGCGCTCATCACACAAGGATTCAGATCTATTTTAAGTCAGCTTTGTAAATTTTACTCTCCATTTATTTCTGTTACAAATTCATCCCCATTGAATATGACATAATATGTGTAACCAAATCTTTTTTAAGCAAAGCAAATCGTTTTTAAGCAAACTATCTGCTTTCTTTTTGGTTTTCTCATAACAGCAATGCTAATTTGTGCTTTTTTGTGAATTGATGTTAAACTGCCACTCCCCTTTCAGGCTTTTACAGAGTTTGAAAATTCTCGCACAACCGACGAGTCTCCAAAGCCTTCTGCATGCAGGCAGATGCCAAGAGGCGATCCTACACTAACTGCAATTCTCTCCATGGATGCGTCCTCTCGAGCTTTAATTCTTCGAAGCAGCATAAGCTCGTTCGAGGAATCGAGCACCATCTCAAGAGCAGACTGCCTGTGGCTATTCGCCCTCTCAGCTACTGTAGATGCACCACTGAATGTTGATACTTGTGCTTCTATGAGATGCCTGCTACGCAAGTGCTCCAGCCTTCTTGCTGCAAAATCTAGAGTTGATGATGAGGTTTCAATGCTCAGCATTTTGATCGCTATAGCAGGGAAATACTTTGGGCAATCTGATAAACGATAGATTTTGGCATATGGCTGGCCCTCTTTGTTGATTTTTTCTTTTTTTTTTTCTCAGTTAGGTTGAGCTCTCAAAGCATACATCGTAGAATATTATACTTTATTTCTGATCAACATACTAGACATTCAAATATTATTTATGAAGTTTTGTACAAGGACTTTTTCCTCTTTTAAGCGCTTGTGAAGTAGTGGATGGAAAGACTAAAAATTGTAGTTATAATATTTTATAATATATATTTTAAATAAACGATGGAATTAATGCATTTAGCTCGAAATTGATTGCTTTTTGACAAGTGAGCATTGAAATCGTAAAATTGTTATCACCCTTAAATCCTTAATCAAGCACTTAGGGTTGAATTAAGCTAATTTGGTTATGTCGTGTCTGTCGTCCATCTTATTTCATTGTTGTTTTGTTATTGTTTGTCCAGCATTTTTCGTTATTTGCTCGATCTTTTAGTGATTTTTGATTTGATGGTTTACTCAAGATTTAATCAGGACATAGGTTAATTATGTCCCGACACTTTTTGACATAAATTTTATAAATTTTTGTAGGAAAATTTACATGCTTTGTCACACAATTCTTGTATTTAAATATCAACATGCACAGTTTTAACATTTATATTTATGACATTTTGGTGTATAAATCTATATATAATAATGTGTATTTCATTCCTTGAGAGATGATAGTTGTGATATTTTGTGATGTTAAAGAATTGTTTGGCACGCATATTGTTGAATCCAAAAGTATTATGTGGATCAAACCTAAGAAATGAAGCGGTTAATGGATTAGAAGAATAGAGAGTAGAGTGCACAATAACGTAGGTTTTTTAAAAATATATTCTATAGCTGCATCTTAAAGAAATGACCTTTCTATATATAGATCGTATAGGTGTGGAAGTTACATGTTTCTCTGTTTTATTATATTAATCTATCGTTACACCTTTATATATCTGTAACTGACAGCGATTCTTTTATATTCATAACTATCATTTATATCGTTTCATATTCATAACTGTTTGAAGCGGTGGATTAATAATTCAATGATAATAGTTTTCAGTCGTCTGATAATCTTTCTGTTGGCTGGAAGGTCTTTGGTCAAATTTTTTGAGACAACTCCTTATAGAGACCATATCATTAGGGTGAACTTAGACTATCAAACTGAGGGCATGTCATCATAATCTAATGGGCAGCTTTCCTTCGGACAATAGATCTTCACAAAGGATTGTAAAACTGTATTCTAAGATGACCATTGGCAATCGTTGTGAAGAATAATGAGTTGCGAGAGTTGGCTACACACAGCCGACCCTCAGGGTGAATAATATTTCTTTGTTCTGTTGCACCTTCCTTCGGTAGAACCATAATTCCGACTGAATAAAACGTCCCTTGACACCTCTGTTTTTCGATCATCCTATTGCAGTCTTTTGATATCTTCTTAATGAGTTCCGTTGAATTTCCTTGAGGTTTATGCAGTCATATTTTTTATGTACATATTTAATTACACGATTCTCTGACTTCTTGAACATGACAATTGTGATAAGAATAATAAAATTACATGTATATTTTGATTCACTTTATTGAGTAACAAGTACTAATAATTAAACTCCCGAGATTTTTGTGCATGTTTTTCTTATAAATAAAGAATAGTTTCTGTAAACATATACAAATTTTCTCCCCTTCAAACGGTTTTTGACAGAGAACAATAATGGTGAGCGACAAGAAACCTGCGAGCGAAGAAGCTATGTTGAAAATTTTCAAACTTTAGATTGAAAAGCGTCACCATCCCATGGGCGAGAAAGAGAAGAAGCTCGAGAGTAGCCCACTCCCAAGAAGAAGCATGTGGATGAGCGACGAAAGGCAGGAAAGAGGTCAGAAGATGAACAACGGCCTATCTGCTCAAAGAAGCCAAGAGAATGGATCCGACCAGAGGGGTCCAAGCTCATTAAGTAGCAGTGCTGAAGAAACAAAGGGTTGAGGAGATGACCAAGCCGTTCGACTCGTTGTCACTTCATGAGGAGGGGGTAGGACTGATGTGCACATCGCTGGTGCAACAGTCCTTGCGCTAGATTCGTTCCACTGGTGGCAAGTTTATCCATCGACACAATAATAGGTGTAGACAGCCTTAGCGACACATCTCCAGCCACAGGAAGGTGTAGCTCTCCCGCGTTTGGTCGGTGAGGTAAGCCAGGCAGGTGGATTACCGCCTGCTGGTCAGAGATAGAGAGACTAATAGGTAAGGAAATCTCCTGGGTCAGAGCAGAAGAAGAGGGTATAAAAAATTTTAATTTTGGGGTGTGTGATTAAACATTAGTATTTGAGTCGGGGTCTGGAGCAGCCCGAGGTAGCTGAGGACTCCTCTGTAAAGATCTTTTATATCATAAATAATTTTTTTATTTTGTCAAATTTTCAAAATTTATCTTCATTACGTTTTCTCTATTTTTGTGCCCATTTTGATGTGGATTTTTGAAGTCTGAGGCACAAATTTGAGGTGTTTCAAGTTTCTTGGATACCTTTTATATAGGATTAACAGAAAAAATGGTTTTCACTTTTTTATTTTACACTCCTTCCCTTTGGTCAGTTTCGTTTCTGAGCTCCCATGACTTCCAAGTATTCTGACGTAGTTTAATGTTGATTTGTTGGATGACACTTGTTTGTATGACACAAGCTTCGTGCTAAGTAGATGGAGCCAAAGGTGTGGGCGACTGACTAGTTGGGAGATGACATGATTTTTTATCGAGTCTAGTTCCAGTGGAGTCGCCAACTACCCTTTTATACAGAGATTCCGTTAATACTCAACTATTATGGTGTCATTCATGCCCATATTAAGCCAAACTAAATTGCTGCAGTGAAAGATTATGTTATTTACTAGCGTCACATGGAAATTCCATGGTTTTAGAAGTTGTTCTCTCAAACGTTTTCCTTCAGGGTGGAGATGGATGGAAATGTTGTCTTTGGCATGACTCAAAAGTTCCAGCTGATTGATTTAGAGAATAAAATAAAAGATTTGAAGCTTTGATTTCTTCATGGTGCCTATGAAATTTGGGGAATTATCCCAGGCCGACCATATGGCCTTACAAGAAAAAGAAGGGGCTTCCACATCGGCTTAAGGCACTCAAGTCAACCATCTTGGGCAAGAATATTCCAATGATTTAGCACACTAACCCTGTGACAGTTAACTGGGTACTGAACCATGCCAAGTTATGATCGATGACTCTTGAGTTGTGGGTCTCCTCTAACGAGGTGGAGTAAAAAATTTAGTTCAACAAGGTGCTTGGCTTTCAACTGAAGTGTCGAGGAAGAAGAAGAAAGTTGAAGCTTCTTCTTCGAGAGTAGAGGTCAAGGAAGAGGAGGATGACCCAAAAGGTGGGATAGCTCCAGGTTCAAAATTAATCCACCCTGTCTCCAAAACCTTAATTGTTATTCAGAACAAAGTTACTAGAGAGCTAATACTGATGAACAAAAACTTTCTTTATTGATCTTAATGGATTTAAGGGGCCACTTTATAGAGGAGTCAACTCCTTCCAGCCTTACATAGGATGATGTTGACCTCATTTTTGTTGAGGTCTTTTCTCTTCTCTCTCCTTAGTATTTAGGATCTAGCCTTAGGTTTTCCCTTTGGCTATCCTAGAGGATTAGAGATGTCACCCATCATTTAGAAATTCAAACACCTCTTAACTCCCTGCAAACCCCATAAGTTTGATTGTAAACCCCTAAGTCACTTGGAGGGTTAAGATAAAATGTGGAGGTTTAAAGGATGAGTTCCCTATAGGACTCTTTGGCCTTAGGACTCACCCCAGGTGGCTCGGTCCAGTGAGGGTTGACCTGCACACATTACACTTTCACACACATTCCAAATCCTAAAACCATTCATACCTAGCTTGACTTCCTAACTCATGTAGGTAACTCATATGGATGGACCTTAATCCCTAAGCCCTTGGCTAAGAGTGTTAGGAACAACATAGTGAATGCCTCAAATGAGTCCTCTCATGGATCTTATGGGCTTGATATGGCTTCATGGCTCAACTAAAGTGATTCCATTCTACTCAAACTTGATCAATCTTTATTTTTTCAAAATTTCAATTTTTGACCCCGAGGGCCCTACACCCGCCAAACCTACCAAATGCCCTTGAAACTACACAAAATTTGCAAAATCACCTAAATTACCCAAAATTCCTCAAAACCAATCCTAAACATTTCCCACCATTCAAATTGATCATCCTTAGCCAAATATACCAAAATTTCCAAAAATACCTCTCAATACCCTCCAAATACCCAAAATGCCCTTTTTAATAAAAAAAATCCAAAAATTCCAAAAATTCCCAAAAAATTCTAGAAAATACAAATATTCCCAATTTCATTTTGTTCAACTACACCATAAGCCAATTTTGTTAATTTAGCCCACTTTTACCAAAACCCCCAATTTGACCCATTTTTAACCCAAGTGAACCCAATGTCAAACCAAACCACTCCAATTAACCTCAATGTTGATCCAATTCAATTATAAACTTCAATTCCATATCACTAATATCAATTTAGACCAAATCCAAGCCCAATTTGATGAACATTTGGATCCAATTTCAATTTGAAGCTTAAGGCCCAATTTTGGCCCATAACCTAAACTTAGCCCAAACCAACACAATTCAACTCCAATTAGCCCCAAATCTTTTCCAAAACCTTCCTAATATCCCCACAAACAAAACACTAACTTGATTTGTCCCAAATTTGAACCTAAACTCCACCCAAACCTAACCCAAATAAAAAATCCCCAATTTTGGCCTAAACCCACCATGAACCCAAATGGGCCCAAATCCCAACATCAAAGCCCAACCAAAGTTTAAAACTCTTTGTAACACTCCCATAAACATTTCTAAACATTAATTTTACATAAAATCTAACAGTAGCCCAACCTTAGCCCAAGTTAGCCCAATTTGACCCACTTTGGCCCCTTTAGCAAAAAAGTCCCAAATCAAACCCAATTCAATTCCAAATCATCTTAAATTTGTTTCAAATCACTCATGATACATCCCTAAACTAAACCCAACATTTGTTTGGCCCAATATTTCACAAAATTTCCATCCACCAATTTGTTTTTATACTTAAAGGCCCACTTTCTTAAACCATTCTAAAAGCCCATTTTCACCAAATCCAAAAGCCCAAAAATCCATTCCCAAGCCCACATGAAACCTTTTCTTCATCATTCCTTTGATAATACTATTTGAACAAAGTCTTAAATCATCATGAAATCAACCCATTTGTAGCATCATGACAAATCCCATCAAAAGAATCCAATGTTTTTAAAATTCCAACTAACCCACTTTCATGTAGATGAGCCAAGCCATGAGCCAAGCCATGGAGCCATGCCCAAGCCATATGTAAGCCATGAGGAGCCATAGACTTGTCATCACTCCCAAAATGGCAAAAGGAGGAGATCCTTTAAGCACTCCCTAAAAGTCATTAACCCATTACATGATTCCCCCTAACCTAAATTTAATCCAAAAAATCCTTGATGGGGACTTCACCACACATGTGAGGCTGACCCAACTGATCCCCGTCAGCACAAATCAGGTCATGGGGGGGGGTTAACCTAACCCAAATCCATAGGTTGACCCATTTGGACCCAAAATCACCCCTCTCCCCATGCCACTTAAATCCAATCCTTTACACATGTCCAAAGGCAATTGACTGCACCAAACCCCAGCCCTGACTCCCCTGAGTCAGATGGTGACCTGACTCTGGCCGGCCAGCCACCAGGCTTCCGGAAAATGCCATGGCCGAGGAGCTTGGAATGAGACAAATTCCAAATTCTCACATGCTGAGCTGCCCCACTCCAATTGGCCACCACAGCTCTTCATCTCCTCCCCTAGGCAGCTGAGCCCAGCCATTAATTGCCCCTAGGAAGCCCTGGCCATGGCAATTTAAACCAGCCACCCCCTCTCGTCCAAAAGGTTGGCTGAAATCAACCTTCATAGAATCCCTCCAAACTCCTCACAGAGCTTCCCCTAGCCAAGAGCAATCCATCCCCACAGTTCTCCTGCCCTAAATCCCATTGATTGAGCTCAATTCTCAGGCCAGAACATGACATCTCTCAAACCTCCACCAAAATCAAATTAAACTCACCCACACCTGCACAGGACCAAGAGAAGGAGTTCCCCAGCCAAAGCCCCCTCTCCGAGCCACCCAATTGCTCACAGCCTCCAAAGTCCGAAACGGGCCTCGGTCACTTTCATACTTAGATCTTTCACCAGGGCCAGAGGCTTCATCCCTAGGCTCTTCCAGCTCCAACGAACGTGCCGAGCACATTCAGTTGAGGCCTCACCTCCTGAACTAAGGTATGGAGACTTCTCTTTAACCCAAGTTTCCAGCGATTCTCCATTTCGTTTGAGTTAATTTCATAACATGTAAACCGTATGGATGTTTTCATCTCTTCAAGACGAATCCATTGAGTATAAGAACACAAAAATCCATTAAGAAATGAGGGAGATATTAGGGTTTGAGTGTGGAAGGTTACGGGTGCACACCAGTCGGAGACGATGACCAGCCGCCGTTGGATCGAGCGTGTATCGAATGGATGGCTCAGATTACGTCGGGCCAGGGAACGGTACGTGAACCGCGGGCCGCATGGCGCTGAGTCGGATGGCGGCGGTGAATGGGAGCGCACCGCGTGGAGCTTCAGAGATGCTAAGGTTGCTGTGGCGTTGAGTCAGATAATTAGGAAAATATGGAGTTTATGATTTAATTAAATGCATGAAACTTAGAAAATCCATATCTTTGTATAGAAAAATCACAAAAATAAAATAAAAAATACCCTCTTGCTCAGTGAACAGAGGAGAATAACGTGGAAAAAGAATTTAGTTAATTTGATGAGTATTTTTTTAATTAATTATTTACTCATTTCAGTATTTTTATTCTCCATTTGCATAGATAATTCACTATGGTATGAGATCATAGGGCTTTTGAAGCCTCTGATCTTGGGAAAATTCCCTGAACTTTTCAAGGTCAGAGGCTATCTCTATGGCAAGTTATGTATTTTTCAAGTTTATGTCACTGTATTTGGTATTTTAATCCCATTAATTAGCATATTGCTTAGAAAATTCTAGGAAAATTTGGGGAAGTTTCTTAGGACCAGAGGACCCTAGGATAATTATGTTTTGAGTTAATTCATTAAGAATAACCCTAATTAGCCTAATTACTCAAAACTGAACTTTAATTAATTAGAGTTAACCACACATCAAAAGAACTTGAAAACAATTCTCCACTGAGTTTAGGATCAGAGGGACCTTAGATAAAAGTTTGAAATCAATTGAAAATGTTTAACCCCATTAAATGGATTAATTAGGTCACATGAGTAAAATTAAACTTTGAAAATTCATAAATCCAAAAATACATTTTAAAAATTCACCAAATTAGTTTTAGGACTTCTCTGGTAATATAGGAGTCTATGAAAATTAAAATTAGAATTTTCTAAAAATCTTCATTTTTCACCATATTTTAATATTTAATAATTTAAAAAATAATAAAAATCACAAAAATATTAAAAATCATAAGAATGTCACATTTTAACTCCTAATCACTTAGGAACAAACTAAGTATTTTTCTCAAGTCCCTAGGATAAGATATTGAATTTTAAAAGCCCTAAAACTATTTTTAATATTAAAAAATAAATTTTCTAACATTTTCACTAAATTAATTCTAATAAATAAAAAAAAAATAGAAAATTATAAAATTTGTTTCTCTAGACTTCTTGAGGTCAGAGAGATTTAAGAAAAATATAAAATCCATTTTTCAACTTTAATTTTATTTTATAATTGATTAATACTCCAAAACTTAAGATAATTATAATAAATAAAATATAATTAAAAAAATCACCAAAGTTGGTCCAAGTGGTTCACTGGTCATTAAGAATATCCCATAATTTTCTTGTGGATAAAAATGTTGAATTTCCATTGAAAATCCTTATTTTCTATTAAAATAAATATATAAATTAAATTAAAAACAGAAAAATCACATTTTCTCGTCTAATGTCTTAATTAACATGTGAGTGTAGTGAAATAAAAAATTTCAAGATCATTTGAGCTCAATTTGATAAGTTATGAAATAATTAAGCTTACAAGGGCATATTAATAATTAAGAATTTTAACCCCTAATTAAAACTTTAGGTTTAATCAAAATGGGGGTAAAATATTTGATCTTAATTCTTTCTTAGATGATTGAAACTTTGGAAAATAAAAGGGTAGGAACTCATTGATCACTTTTAATAAACCAAAAAAAATGAAACCTTAATTAATTAAATAATTTGAATTTTGGAAGAATAATTAAAAAATTTGGATTATTAAAATAGGGATATAATTTAGAGAGACTATAATCACTTAAACTAAAATCCCCAAATGAATCACTTTAATTATATTTAACTCTTAATTAAACATAAGATGATAATTGAAATTAATATATTAATAATAAAGAGAAAGTAACCCTTAATTAAATTAAAACTTAAAACATTAAATAATGATGATTAAATTGAAATAAATTTAAAATATTAAAAAAAAATTAATTTCAAAAATCACTTGAAAGCAAATTTAAAACAAACTCGAAACATCAAAATCAATTTCAAAAAAAATAATTCTTAATTAAAAAATCAAACCAATTAAAAGTTAATCTAGAATATTGCAATTAAATTAAAATTAAATCGTTAAAGTCTAAATTAAATAATTTAAACTCCTCTTTCAATTCAAATAGTTTAAAACACTCAAGAATAAAAAAACTTGAACACTATTCCATACTTAAATTTATTAAAATTTTATAACTAAATTAAATCACCTTAAAACATTAATTCTAATTTCAAATCATTGAAATTCTTAATAAATTGATTTGCCCCTTAAGACTTTTATCATTATAACTCTTAAATGGAGCATCAAGTGAGGTGTCACTTCATTCATGGGATAATCAAATGTCCTAAGTTCACTAAGCAAGAGTTAAAACTTAACAAAAAATCTCTGGATGATTGATTCATCTCTACAATAAAAATTTATTTAGGCTCGAAATAGTCTCAGAAGTATTGAAAAGATGTTTATAACCCGTTCGAAGAACTTCCTCAATACAATGATGTGTTTTAAGAAGAATAATTAAACTTAATTGTTCTTTGGTGAAGAAAATCATCCACAAAATATAAATAACCTAGACGTCATAGGAATCGACTAGCGACGGGATTAGGATCTTGGTAGACAACCAAAACCTTTCCCTTAGCTTTACCTAGGTACTTGTTGCAAATATTTAAATGTTCTAACATGTGTTTTAAGTGCAGTTTGGAATGATGAGAAGAACCTCCAGGTAGGCTTTTACTTTATTGCAACTTATTTACCTGCACTTGTCTTTACTTTTCTTGCATGATAAACAAGATTGTTGCATGAAAACTGAAACCTTTAGGATAGCCACAAAACTGAAACCAAAACTAAATTAAAAGCCACACAAGATAAAATTCACCACCACAACATCTAAAATATAAAACAACTCAAAATTTAATCACAAACAAATTAACAAAACCACAACGTTAACTAAATTAAAATGTCTCGTTGAATGATCCGGAATACCTCGGATGATGTAACCCACGTGTTGCTAATAGGATTTCCCACGGTCTAAATGAAAGTGTGGAACTCATTTAGTTGAGTTTAGCAAATTCATCTGGACTAAGTGAATTCGATGAAAATAACGGTGCCGAGATGACGGAACCGTGAGATCTTAATCAGTTTTGTTTAATAAACTTTAAGATTTGTTTTAATTAAAACACTAAAGACATTTGGACTTTAAGATTTCTCTAAACCAAGACAGTTTTCTCATCCCCTGATTTTCACCTTCTAAAACTAAACCTCTGCAACAACAAGGAGCTTGGAGCACAGTGGGCAGCACGACCATCGTCATCAGCAAAACTTGGATCGACATCAGCAAAACCATTCTTAGAATTAAACAACCAAGCCATAGGACTTCGAGGTAGTTTTCCTAGTGCAACATAAATCCTCAACTCTTCGTTAGGCATTTGCATAATCATGTTATGTAAATTAAGCCCTAACCAGTTTTAGGATTCCGAGGTAGTCGTTTGGTACGACATAAACCCTCATATCTTTGAGGCTATTTGTATGATCATGTCGTACAAATATAAGTCCTAATTAATTAAAATTGGCAGGATGAAACATTAAATAACATCTTCTCAAATTGAAGCCAAACCATAGGATAGTTGGGAAGTCTCCGAAGTTCACTTCGGGTTCGTGACATCCTCTACTTCTCTTCCTTTGGACTCTTAAAACAAACTGTTCCGAATTTGAGCCATTCCCTATTGAAACTTCCAAAACTCAATCCTTTGAAACCTTAAACTTTAAAATTCTTGAGAGCAAAACCACTGATCATTATCGAGAGTTTTCTTAAGTGATTCCCGTCACTTAGGATGTAATAAACTTTAGGGGCTTGCCCTTATAGGGAACTTTAAGAACCCAGGTAATATAAACCCTGCTTAATTCCTTTATATTAAGCAGGGGAACTTGTCGGCTTATAAAAATTGGTTCACAGATCAAACGGATGTCACAAATCTTCTAGTTTATTTAATTGAGCCCTATCATCAAGCAGTGTGTCTATTCTTCGGGATAGATGCATGGTTTGTGGTGTGGTGCTCGTTTATATAGACTATTCGGGATGTGAGATCAGTTTGATTTCATATCTTAAAATTTTCAAACTTAAAATTATTTTCAAAATCAAATGCTACTTTCTAAATTATTTATATTTAAATTAAATTTAAAATCTAAAAATTCATCGACAATTTCTGTAGGCAACCCCTTTTCAAAACACGAACCTAAAAATAATGCCGACAACTTCTGGGGAGTCCGCTGGGGACTGGTTCCTCTCTCCATTTTGATCATATGGTTTTGCTTTCATAAATCGGTAGTGTATCCATGTCCTTAGTAGAGCAAACTACCATTCTTTCCGTTGGCATACCACGTTCATTTCTATCTTGAACGGGTATAGCCAACTTCTCTCGGATTTAGGAGCCACTTGTTTAGACACCCCTAAACGAGAGGTTCCGAAATCCTTTTACCTCTTTTCTGAGGTGGGGTGGACCCCCAATAGGTGTTAGCTTAGGAGCGGTCCTTCGGGTTGAGAAGTCTTACGAGACTTTCTCTTCCTTTCCAATTTTGAATCGGGTCCTTTACCTTTACTATACCTTTAATCATTTTGTTCTTAACAAACAAATCCTCTGATAAACAACCTTCTAATAAACGAATTCTCTTAAAAATCACAAATACATTAAGATAAACGAGAATGTGTTCGAACTCTTTCTTTTTCGTTCTAAGTTTTGTGATGAAAGGAAGTATAATTCGGGACTGACATTCGGAATCTACACTGCAGAAAATGACTGCACCAAAGTTAATTTTCTCCTTCACCAATGGAATGGACTTCGCCGTCTATAAGCATGAACTGCCCGACAATGGAATCATCTGTTTTGGACAAGGATTCGATAATACAGATATTAAGTTTGCTGACGTCACCCTCTTCACACTAATGGACAAAGTGCCAGAAACTGAGGAGCCCATAATTGAGTTCAACCTGAAGTCGACTCAAGAATTCCCTCCCCTGCAAAGGGTTCCAGCCGAAAGAAGTACTGCTATTCATAGGAGGGCTGTTGTCACTACCCCCACAGTTCTAGTCATCTCTGCACCTACCTCGGCTTCGCCAACCGAGGGGAAGGAAATCCAAGTCCGTGATGAGCCCGTCCTTCGTGAAGGGTACGAGATTTTGCTAGAATACCATATGTTTTTGAGATTGGGTCCAGTTCAAGAGTTTCACCCCTAACTCGGACTCAAAGGATAAATAGAAGCATAAAGATAGCCAGGATTGAGAAAGCCAAGGCCGCTGAAGTTGCTTTCCTGGAAGAGATCCCTGAATTGCCTGAGTATACACCTATGTTGGAAGGAAGTAGGTTTCACCCTCTTTCTGCTGCATCAGATGAAGAAGATGTCCAAAGGATTGCCGCTACATTACCCCGACTTACATACTATAGTAACTACAAAAGAAAAAGGGTTAAGACTACGCCATTTGCTCGGCTACAAGCTGTGATAGAAAAATTGGCAAAGAAAGCAAGATGCCCCATGTCAGAAATCCTAAGAAGAATGGGACGAGTGCCAGCTAGATCCCGCCTCAGACCGTGAGTAGAGCCTGTCACTGCCGTAGAGAAACCAAGGAAGAAAATGAGATCTAGTTCACCTGTTGTTGTATCGGGCCATCATATTAGGGAGGACACCACCTACCAACATATAGCCGATAGACCGTCCGGTCCTAGGCCTTCTGCTGCAAGAAGGATGGTGTGGCTACCTATTATTACCGAGCCGAGACCAACACAATATCCTGAGAAGAAAAGCCTCGTCAAAGAGCCTGAATCAGAAGAAAGTGCTACTGTAATAAAAGAAACTCCCGAAAAAGAAGTTCAACAACCACCACACGATAACCGCGAGACCGTCTGGAAGAGACCCCTCGAGGATGCTATAGGAAAGCTAAGGACGGATATCCGACGGTTGGCGAAAAAAAGAGGAGAAAAGTTGGAAAATGAAGTTGATTCATCAGAGTTCATGGATGAGGAGTATGTCGAGATCAATATGGTTGAGACACGAGCATCATCTGCTTCACAAGGTACTCCGGCAGCCGCTGAAAGAGATGAAACGGAAGTAATGAGAGCACAGCTTCTGGAAAGAGATGACACAATTTCCCAGATGGCGGAGAGGATGGAAGAGATGGTCTGCTGCTTTAGCCACTCTCCGGAGTCGGGTACAACCTCGAAAGAAACACCCCGGAGATCATCCATATTGCAGATGGAGGAAAAGAGATCACATCCGTCAACGGAGATGAGCCACCAAAGAAGGATTCTACACAGAATATGATTCCCGAAAAGGACATTAAAACATTGTAGAACAGCAGGTGCGAGAAGCCTTAGCACAATCTAAGAGCGAAGCATTTATTCATATGGGTAGACCTTACCCCGAAGAGTTCGATGCAGTCCAATACCCGAAAGGCTTCGTACCACCTGTGTTTAAGACTTTTGATGGAACGGGAAACCCCGGCAGCATGTCGCACATTTTCATGCTAGTTGCTGCAATGCCGGTGGGAGTGACGCTTTACTCTTCCGTCAGTTCGTCAGCAGTTTGTCAGGGATCGCCTTCGACTGGTACGCAGAATTGCCAAATGGTTCAGTTAAGACCTTTGCAGAATTGGAAAACCTCTTCGTTAAGCGGTTTGCCGGGGCTCGGCACCACATCACCATCGGTGATCTAGTGGTGGAGCACCAGAAACCGAATGAGACTTTAGTGGATTACATACTTCGATGGAGGAACTTAAGCATGAAGTGTGAACCACAGCTTCAAGAATAGCATGCAGTCGGCATCTTGCTTAAGAGTATCCATGGCCCGATAGCACTTCTCCTTAAAGGATTTACAATCAAGACGTTCGAGAAGTTGCTTAGCAAGGCCGGGAGCATACAAGAAGAGGCAAAGCAGTTAAGTTTCATGGACAAGAACGATAAGCAGAAGCCCATAAAAGCATTTGAAAAGAAATCTGGAATCATCGCGGCAGTAGATAAGGGCAAGAAGCCGGTTCAGATACAGCCAGAGCGGCCACAGCCTAGTTATCAACCACCGCAACGGACATACCAACAACTCAACAGATCTATCAGCAACCTCAGTAGGGTTATCAACAGCCTCGACTGAACTATCAGTCGCCTAAACATTATGAACAACCGCCTCGTCCACAGCGTACCCTGAAAGATTTTTTGAATAAGGAATATCCATTCAAAACTGAATCAGTAGCAAAGATGTTCCGCAGTTTAATGAAGACACCAGATTTTCAACTACCGGAGCCCAAGAGGCCAGAAGAAGTCAACAAGAAAGCTCATCCAAACTATTGCCTTTACCACCGGATGCTCGGGCACAAGTAGAGGATTGTATCACTTTTAAGAGTTGGCTTGACGACAATCTCCGGAAAGGGAACATAACGATCCCGAAGGAATACATGAAGGAATCCCAAAAAGGAGGTTCCGTCAATGTTATCTCGACGGATCCTATTGTTCCGATAAACCTGTATACGACTGATGATGGATGGAGTACCGTCTGGACAAAGTCTTTAAAGAAAATTTTAGATCACATCCAGACCGCTTCGGTACGTGCTTCAACTCAGAGTTTAAAACCTGCCAAGCCGACACTATCACTTGAGATCGAAGAACCGCCTCAGAAGGAGCAGAAGATCATAGAAGAGAAGAAGATCGAGGCTCCAAAGGGTAGACTAGGGGCTGCTTATCCTAGGATGGTTATTTCCGATTCGGGGGAAAATCCCTCGAACTTCTGATTCTGTATGATTATTTGCTCGCCCCGGCGGGATCTTATAATGATAAGCCTTATAACGTTGGCTACGTTTTAACTATTTATAACGATTACGTAACTAGCGACAACGGACTTAATCCAGATCTCAACTCCAATACAAATAACGATTCTCAAATCATACACAACCTCGATGACCACGAAGAAGAAGATGTTCACTGACCCACTTTTAATATGTATGCAATTTATGTTTATAGCCATGGAACCAAAAACTTGATCTCGCTTTAAATATAGGAATATGATTTAATGTATAATGTGGATTCTACGTAAGTATACGTATCGTATCAAGTAATACAGGGCTCTAGTGAAGTCCTGGTTATCGATCCCACAGGGAAGTTTTTAACAGAAATGTTATCAGCTAAATTTAAAGGAATTACTTAATAAAGTGAATAGAAATTCTAAGTAACTATAATAAACTAAAGTAAACTAATGCTTGAAATAAGTTGATTACTTAATTCAGAAAAAGTATCATTCTCCTTGTTTTTAGAAAATTAAGTGAACTGATGAATTTAAATAGAATTTTTAAATTGTATTGTGACAAATAGGAGCATTCCTATTCTTTACCCTTTGGTCCAGGTGCAAAAAACATTGACTAATCCTATGTTTGATTACTGAATCTGCGGCTAGGCTGAGAGGATATCGGCTGCCACTTCAGAGCTCCCACGTTCCCCTCACCTGAGGGCTAACATCTACACTTCAGCTCTCAAACAGTATGATCAAATTAAGTATTTTAGTCTGTCTCACTAAAATATCCAATTCTACGCCCGATAATTAATATTTCCCTATTTATTTGCACCCGCCTTCCAAGGCTTTTGACTTCCCTGAATATTAGATGTAATTTTTACTATAGTTGATAATTCAATATATTTTAACTACTCAATTGGCCAGATTGAAAATAAATTAAGTTTAAAGTAAAAATTATCACAATTTATTTATATTATATTAAGTGCCTTTATTTAATTTCATCAAACCACATAATTTTCATAAACAAGGAGAAAGACTAAGAAAACTACTCAGAATGCATGAGAATAAAACAAAGCATGGATTTCATTTAAAGTTAAAAACAATAAACAAAGATACTTATCTTAATTTCCTTCCCAAGCAGACTCCTTGAAGTTCCTTTGACTTTTCCTTCTAGTACAGCAACTAAATAGCACTCAATTAAACTAATAAACTCACTAAACTTACTCAAACTACACTTAAGACACTAGGAATAAACTTACAGAAGACTCAAAAGACACACACAAGACACTAGAATTCGGCCTCTATTTATAGAGGTAAGCAAAGGCCCAAGGGGTGCTTAAACACCTCTTCAAGAAGTGTCCAGGTTCAATGTATATGCATTTTGAACTAGCTCGCCGTCGGCGGGAAACAACCTCGCCGTCAGCGGGGCTTCTAGAAGGTCTTCAAACCGCGCGATCTCGCTGTCGGCTGGCTCTGGCTCGCTGTCGGTGAGGTAGTTATAATTCCTTCAGAAATTTCTCATCACAATCTCGCCGTCGGCGGCCTCGATCTCGCCGTCGGCGAAGTAGTTATATTTGCATGAATTTCCTCCTTTTTAATCCAAATTTGCTCCATTTCATGCATTTTGCTTCTATCACCAATAAATCTTCATTCCTGCAATAAAATAAAGAAAATACCTTTCTTTAAAGTGCAATTTCATCAAAAATAGGCATGAATTTCTTAACATATTTTTCTGTGATCAAAATCCCCCAAACTTAATTATTACTTGTCCTCAAGTAATTTTAATACTAAATAAAAATAATGATTTCTATAATAGAATTTTTCAACTCAAATAATATATGAATTAAGTTTAAATAACATTATAGTAAAGTTAAATAGAAATATTTCTAAGTAATTTAAATTAATTTTATAGAGATAAGATTATTTAGTTATTAGGTCTAAGATTTCTAGCTTTCTATTTATTTCAGGAATGACTATATTAAAAATAACAAATTACTTAAGATATTTAGATGATAGGAAATTCAAGAAAACTCTATTTAGTAAAATACCAATCCATAAATATAAGTTTAGAAATATAGTTAAGTTTTACCCTTTAGGTTGAATCCATTAAAGCCAATTTTTGATAAGGCATCTCCTCAAGTTTCTCCTCACTTATATTTTTCTTTTCTTTTCTTTTCTTTTCTTTTCTTTTCTTTTTCTTTTCTTTCTTTTTCTTTTCTTTTCTTTTTCAAGTGAGGATTACTGTATCTGGAAAGTCTGTTAATAATTTTGAACTTCAATTTCTCTTCCTAAATTTGAAACTTAAAATACTTCTTTGCTTATATATATTTCATAATTTTTACTTCATTAAGTTTCTATCCTTTCTTTTTCGTCTATATACTTAAGAATTTCCAATTTTTAGAATATAGTTTCCCTTACTTTAAATAGTTTACTATATTCTTATTCCTTTTAACCAAATATCTTATTCTATTAATTAATTGAATCACTAGAAGTATTTTCTTTAACTTTATATAATAATTAAATAAAGCAACTCATATTTATTGAATTGAAAATTACTATAGAAAATCATTTAATAATTTTTTTTTGAAAATAGAATTTGAGAACAATTTAATAATTAAATTTGTATTTTTACCTTCCCCCAAACTTAAATTTTTTCTATCTATACTACATAGTGAAAAAGAGAAAGTATATAAATAAAATTCATCATACCTTTGAACTTTTTAGGTATTTCTTTTCTTTGAAATTTTTGCAGACGTTTTCATTACTTACAGAACCTGTACTGTTAGTATTCTTCCATATATAATATTTAAAAAGAAAGTGCATGGATGGAAAATTTTAAAATAAGTATCAACATAACAAAGAAAACTTAATCTATTACTACACATATATTTAACTAATCTATTTTAAAACATATTAAAACAATCTAAATAATGTTTAACATTCATAACTTATAAAAACTTTAAAATAACATCCTAAAAAAAATTTTCAAACTAATTTAACACACATAAGAAATCTAATATCACAGCTCAAGCAAACAAACAATTATCAAATCCAAATTCCACAGAAAGTACTAAAATATTACACACAGAAATAATAAAGTTTGCAAAACAACAAATCTAAACAAACAAATACTCTAATCTTCTACATTAAAATCCCAAACTATGTCGTCTCCCTGATCTCCAGGCTGCAAAGACTGAGCAGGCTGGCACTGTGTATATCGGGGGCACTCAGGAAAGACAACATCTAAATCACCACTCCTATAACGACGCTCAGCTTCATAGTATGCAATCTCGTACTCTGAATGTCGCTGGAGATATTCACTATCATAATCGTGTCTTCTCTCCAAGCCTCCAATTCTTTGATTTATATGCTCAAATCTTCTTTCCATATTTTCTCCAAATGACTCAAAACTTTTTCTACTCAGGGTTAATTCATTCATCAGATCTTGAAGGGTAGGAGTAGTGTACTTAGGGGGTGGTTCATAACTTGTAGAGGGTACATCTCTACTTAAAGAAGGTACATAATCCCTTGTCCCAGATCTTCATCCTTCATGGGATTCATATTTCTTTATATTAGCCTGAGTAAGGGGTTTCATAGGCTCTATCCATTCCTCATCATCTCTTGCCTCTACCCCAGATAATTGGCAAAGTGCATAGATAAGACCAGGATGTCCTAGTCCTCCTCCACTTTCATTTCTAGCAGTGGTTAATATGTTTTTATAAATAACATTTCCCACATTAATACTCTTCTGGTTCTGAATACGAAATTCGAACGACTCATCTCTTGTTACCTAACTATGGTGGTAGGTAGGTAACAAAGTAGAGCAAATAAAATAATGCCAAGCTTTTGATGTTGCATTTAGCATAGAAAGAGGGAAGTTTACCCATTCTCGCTGCTTTATCTTCCAGACTCCTTTCCCATCAGTGAGAAAGTCAATCACCTCTTCTAATGGTCCTTCCATAGTTCTAAAAGTTTCATATTCACTCCAGGTGTCTTGAACTTCATAATATGTGTTTATTCTAGCAGTCTTTGAAATCTACGAAAAATCCTCTAACTCTAACCGGTGCATCTTACGCTCGTGTTAAGTTTGTATAAAATTCCTTCACAACTTCTACAGCTGCTCTGTTGGTAACGAAGCAGAAGTTTTCCCATCCTCGCTCCTTTATAACTCGCTCTACTTCTCCTCCTGGATTCTTGAAAACTCGATCTTGTATGCACTTTCTTGCTTGAATATTTTGAAAATATCGTGTTTGTGCTCTCGCATTAATGAATCGAGTTTCGTCAAAATCTAATCGTCGCTTTTGTCGTGGAGCCATTTCTCGATCTCTGAAATTTACAAAAATTTTTAACTAAACTCCAAAATATTACTAAGAAGGCTTCTCACAACAACTAAATTCCATTTAAATCGATTTCTATGAAATTCTTCCAAGTATCTTTTTCACATTTCAAAATTTTTCAAAATATCCCAATGTAGAAGAAATCAATGGTGAAAATCAAAAATTTTTGCATAGGAGTGAAGCTCTTACCAAGGGAAGATGAAATCCGGTGTCAAAAATTGTTGAAATCGCTTCAAATCCAAGATCTCTCAAGCCCTAGGTCGGTTTTTTTCAAAAATTAGAGGAAAGGGATGATGAATAGTGTCAGTTGACCGGTCAAATATAGGTCTTTTCGTGTTCTCGCTGTCAGCGAGGTTTTTCTCACCTTCGGCGAGCTAATTAATTCCATAAGGCAAAAGTTTCGGGAAAAATCCGCCGTCGGCGAGCTCGGTATCGCTGTCAGCTGGTTTTCTCGCCGTCGGCGAGGTCCCAAAAAATTTCAATTTTTGAATTTCGTCAATCATTTTCAACCTCGAATTGCCCTTAATCAATCTTCCGATCACTTAATTTGAATATTAATAAGAAGATTAGGTACTATACTCACAAAAAGTCACACAAAACAAACAAAATAACTTTATAAATGAAATCCATCAAACTGACAAATTTCACACTAAAAACTTCACGCATACTTAAATTAATAGTTTAAATTCATACTACTCAGCATCGCAATACAAACCACAACACTCTAAGTGCTGAGACATAACAATTTACAAATAATCTCAACAAATATGAGATGATCAAATCAAAGTTCGACTCATAATAAAACTTAAACACCTAAAATCAAACACACACATATACAAATATAACATAAACAATATAAATCCTTTCTACTCTTCAGTATCTGAACTAATATCTTCTCTGATATTTCTGATGCGACGCAGGTGCACAAATAAATTGTAGAAAGGCTTGAAAGGGAATTCTGTAGTAGATTCTTCATTAATCCATCCTTTCTGTCTTAGTAGATGAATAAAACTAGCCTCCAGATGTCCAGTATGATCAAAGTGCTCCTTCATTCTCTAATCAATATGATCAAACATATCAGAGATATTGTCAATGAAATTCATCACATTTTGCAATTCTTTCTCCAATCCTTTAATCTTCTTGAGAATAAAATTAGTCTTATCAGTAATAGGTCTTGCTAAAGGATTATTCTGTGATGCTCTGTCAGAAATAACAGTGATCTCATCATTGTTATCCAAAGTGGGAAACATATCAGTAGGATCCAGGGGTTTCCATGGTAAAAGTACTTTTTCCCAAGCCTCATAAGAAACTTGGTACTGATTGCATAAAGTAAATATAGTAGATGGGTGTCCAAGTCCATGCACTGACCCATGCACAATTAATCCCAATGCAGACTTTACTATTATTGATCCAACATCGATAGGTAATCCAATTTGAATACAATAGTTTAAAATAGCGCATTCCTTTGAAACTTTATTTACTCTCATGGTAGGTAATAATTTTGATGATATAAAGAAATGCCGAGTCCTTTGAGACGGGGTTTAGAAGTGAAGCGAAAAACTAACATACCCGTCTTCTCGTAACTCCCAATCATCCGGTTCATCAGTCAGATATCTATAGATCTCGTTCATATTATATCTTGAAGGCACAAAGTTGGAATAGTGACAAACAGAGGTATTTTCTATAGAAAACAATTCATTTATCCTTAAAGGAGTAAATGTTACCCATCTTCCTCTGACGTACACATTTTCATGGTTGATCACATGTAAATTAGAGTAAAACTCTTTGACTACTGGTATAACTACAGCGGAAGTTGTATAACAAAATACCTCCCAATGCCGCTGTGCGATCATTTCTTCGATTTTTGTAGTAGCATTCTCTGCTCCTCTATTGACGAATCCTCTTTCTTTGATAAGTCTTTTCTTCATCAAGCCTTTTTTAAAGATTCGTTGCGCCTCCGAACTAACAAATTTTCGCCGGTTGAAAATTTCAGTTTTTGTGGTTTCTAGGAATTTTGAGGCCATTTTGGATGGAATGGATTGGTCTCTAGTCGTTCCTAAGGAAGAAAATGGTGTAAAATCGGATTTGGAATAATGTCTTACGAAGGAATGGCTTAGATCCGTCCAAAACCGCACGAAAAATCCTTAAGAAACAAAATTTTCAACTGCCTCACCGTCGGCGGGAAGTTCCTCGCCGTCGGCGACTTAGTTATAAAACTGAATTAGTAAATGGTCCACGATCTCGCCGTCAGCGGGATCGGGCTCGCTGTCGGCGAGATTCGTAAAAATTGCCCGTTTTCACTCTGGTCTGAATATTTTCTGATGTCATCTAATAAATTCAATTTTGTGATGATTCTAAATAAGAATTTGAGTAGTAAGATTTTATTTTAATAATATTGACTCACTAATATGTAGATATATATAAATAAAAGACTACTATGGGTTGCCTCCCATAAAGCGCTTGGTTTAACGTTTTCGACTCGACTGGTTCGAGTTAGTGTTCGAGTTGACTAAGCATTAAAACCTCTTTAAAATTTGGTCGTCTATTTTCAAAATATGGTTTTAATCTATGTCCATTTACTTTAAATCTATGTCCTGTTTTTGGGTCTTCAATTTCTATAGTTCCATATGAAAATATTTGAGTTACGGTGAAAGGTCCTAACCATCGAGATTTCAATTTCCCAGGAAATAATTTCAATCTAGTATTATAAAGCAAAAACTTCTTGTCCTGGTTCAAAATTTCTCTGATTAATCTTCCGATCATGCCATAATTTCATTTTTTCTTTATAAATCCTATCATTATCATATGATTCATTCCTTAATTCTTCCAATTCATTTAATTGCAACAATCTCTTCTCACCAACTTCTTTCATATTATAATTAAATTCTTTAATCGCCCAATATGCTTTATGTTCTAATTCAACTGGTAAGTGACAAGTTTTTCCATATATAAGCATGTAAGGAGTCATTCCAATCGGAGTTTTATAAGCGATCCTGTATGCCCATAATGCGGTTGTCTAGTCTTATAGACCGATCCGATCTATTAGGATTCTGACGACTTTTCTAATATACGCTTAATCTCTCGATTAGAAACTTCAGCTAATCCACTAGTTTGTGGATGATAAGCAGTCGATATCTTATGCATAATATTCTACTTTTCCACTAGTTTGTGAATGTATTTGTTTCTAAAATGAGTTCCTTCGTCAGTGATAATCACTCTCGGCATTCCAAATCTCGTAAAAATATTTTTCATTAAAAATTTTGAAACACTTTTAGCATCACACCTAGGTAAAGCTTGTGCTTCAATCCATTTGAAAACATAATCAACAGCTACTAATATATATGAGTTTCCAAATGACGGAATAAAAGGTCCCATAAAATCTAATCCCCAAACATAAAAAATTTCAACTTCTAATATAAAATTCAGAGGCATTTCATTTTTTCTTGAAATGTTTCCTACTCTTTGGCATTTATCACAAGTTTTGATATATCTATATACATCTCTAAATAGAGTAGGCCAGTAGAATCCAGATTGTAGAATTTTATATGCCGTTTTATCTGTCCCAAAATGTCCTCCAAAATTAGAATCGTGACATTTTTGAAGAATTGGTTCAATTTCTTCATAAGGCACGCATCTTCTAATAATTAGATCCTTACATTGCTTATATAAGTATGGTTCATCCCGAAAATATGATTTAGTATCCTGAATGAATTTTTTCTGTTGTTGCGAAGTTAACATAGGTGGTAGAATGCCACTTACAAGATAATTTGCTATGTCAGCATACAAAGGTATTTTCAACTCATTAATATTATAAAGTTGTTCATCAGGAAAACTGTCTAAATTTTCATTATCAATATTAGATAATTCATGATTTTCTAATCTTGATAAATGATCGACAATTTGATTATCGGCTCCTTTTTGTTAACTATCTAAAAATCAAATTCTTGCATTAATAATATCCATCGATTAATCTTGGTTTAGAATCTTTCTTTTGCATTAAATATTTTATAGCAGAATGATCGGTATGCACTGATGCATTTAGTTCCTATTAGATAATGCCAAAATTTATTAAAAGCATATACAATCTGCTAATAATTCTCTTTCAATAACTCGTATAATTTATTTCGGCATCATTTAGAGTTTTACTAGCATAGTATATAACTTTGAAAATCTTATCATATCTCTGCCCAAGAACTGCTCCTATAGCATAATCACTAGCATCACACATAAGCTCAAATGGTTTCTCCCAGTTAGGTGAAACTATTATAGGTGTTGTAATTAATTTATTTTTTAATAATTCAAAAGCATTTAGGCATTCAGTTGTAAATTCAAATTTCTTGTCCTTTTCAAGAAGTTGGCATAGAGGTTTAGTAATTTTTGAAAAATCTTTAATATGTAAAATCTGACGATGTCCCGAGAAAACTTCTTACCCCTTTTACCGTAGTTAGAGGTGGTAATTTAGCTATTACTTGAATTTTTGCAGGGTCTACTTCCATGCTTTTTTCTGAAATTTTATGCCTTAATACAATGCCGCCTGTAACCATAAATTGACATTTTTCCCAATTTAGAACTAAATTAGTTTTCTCACATACTTCAAATACCTTTTCAAGATGATTTAGGCATGTGTCAAATGTTGTTCCAAATACAGAGAAATCATCCATAAATACTTCTATTCCATTATCAATTAATTTACTAAATATAGACATCATACATCTTTGGAATGTTGCAGATGCATTACATAATCCAAAAGGCATTCTTCCAAAAGTGAAAGTTCCATAAGGACTAGTAAATGTAGTTTTATCTTGATCCTCATGAGCAATTTGTATTTGATGATAACCGGTATATCCATCTAAGAAACAAAAATATTTATGTCCGGCTAATCTATCTAACATCTGGTCTAGAAATGGTATAGGGAAGTGATCTTTTCTAGTGGCTGAATTTAATTTTCTATAATCAATACATATTTGCCATCCAGTAACTTGTCTTATAGGGATAAGATCATTATTTTCATTAGCTTTGACAGTCACCCCTCCTTTTTAGGTACACAGTGAATTGAGCTTACCTGAAGCATCTGTCGAAAATAGGATATATAATACCATTATCTAACCATTTTAAAATTTCTTTCTTGACTACTTCCTTCATTATCGGATTTAATCTCCTTTGTGGATCGGCTTTAGGTTTATGTTCATTATCTAAAATAATTACGTGCATACGGATTGAAGGACTAATTCCTTTAATATCTGCTAAAGTCCAACCAAAAATTTTCTTATACTTTTTTAACGTATTTAAAAGTTTTTATTCTTGAGATTCATTTAATTCAGATTAAATAATAACTGGTAGAGTTGAAGAATTACATAAGTAAGCATATTTTAACTGATTAGGTAATATTTTTAATTCAAGTTCAGGAGGTTTAATAATTGATGGAACTATATTCTTTTCAGTGTTTTCTGTGTTATCCAAAAATTCAAATTTTTCTTGAATTTAATCTAGTTCTTCATTTATCTCAGATTTTTCAATTAATTCAATATTTTATTTTTCTAATTTCTCTTCATAATATTCTTTAAAATGTTCATTTTGTAAATGATCAAGTACTTCCATTCTAAAACACTCATCATCTCTTTCTATCGCAGGATATTTCATTGATTTAGAAATATTAAAAGTTACTTTTTGGTCATTTACTCTCATAGTTAATTCTCCTTTCTGAACATCAATCATAGCTTTTCTAGTGGCTAAAAATGGTCTTCCTAAAATGATAGGAATTTCTTTATCTTCTTCCATATCTAGAACAATAAAATCTACAGGGAAGATAAATTTATCCACTTTTACTAAAACATCTTCAATAACTCCCTTGGGATATGTAATAGAACGACCAGCTAACTGAAGAGTTACTGAAGTAGGTGAAATTTCTCCCAATCATAATCTCTTAAAAATTGATAGAGGCATTAGATTGATGCTTGCTCCTAGATCACACAAAGCTTTTCCATAGAATTTTTCTCCAATAGCGCAGAGTATAGTGAAACTACCAGGATCTTTTAATTTTTTAGGAAGTTTTTTCTGAATAATAGCACTACACTCTTCACTAAGTGCAACCATTTCATTATCAATAAATTTTCTTTTTTTATTTAAAATATCTTTCATGAATTTTACATAGTTTAGCATCTGTTCTAAAGCTTCTACGAAAAGAATATTTATCGTTAATTTCTTCAAAATTTCAAGGAATTTAACAAATTGTTTGTCTTTTTTATGTTGAATTATTCGTTGAGGAAATGGTGGTGGAGGTTTTTCAATAGGAATTTTCATTGGTATTAAAGGATTTTCTAAGTTTTGATTTTGTTGATTCTTTTCCTTTTCAATTTCCACTTCCTCTTTTTGAGTTTCAAGTTCTTTATGAATTCGAGGTTCTAATTCTTTTCCACTTCGTAATTGTATCACTTTAATTTGTTCATTTCCCTTGTCTTTAGGATTTATTTCTACATTACTAGGAAATGTTCCAGGTATTCTATTATTAAGTGCAGTAGAGATATGTCCAAGTTGATTTTCAATATTTTTTATAGCTGTTCCTTGATTTTGTAATTGATTTCCTTGTATTTGTAATTGATTTCCTTGATTTTATAAATGTTGACCCATATTTAATATTAAATCTTCTATAGTTAATTTCTTATCTTTAAATTGAGGGTTATTAATATTAAATCCAGGTGGATAATTTGGTTTATAATTTGGATTTCCTTGATTAAATGGATTTCCTAATTGTTGTGTCATATTATTCATCCATGGTTGATTAGTTGTATTATTATTATTCCAATTAAAATTAGGATGATTTTTCCATCCAGGATTATAATAATTTGCATAAGGATTATTGGGTCTATTGTTAATTGCATTAATTGATTCATATTGAGATTGAGATTCTATAAGTTGTCCAGATGAATTTTCTTCTGTTATAGTTGGAGAGTAATTCATTCCAAAATGATCTAATTTTTTAGATATAGCAGCAATTTGTGAAGCTAACATAGATATTGCATCATTTTCATGAATACTAGCTATTTTTTTCGGATTCATTCTATCAGCAGGCCATTAAAAATTATTTTTTGCCATTTCTTCGATTATTGCATAGGCTTCATCAAATGGTTTTGACATTAATGATCCTCCAGCAGCAACATCGATGATTGATCTTAAAGATCCTACTAATCCATTATAGAAAGTTTGGATAATTAACCAATCTAGTAACACATGATGTGGGCATTTCCTAAGAAGTTCTTTAAATCTCTCCCAAGATTCATATATTGACTCTCCATCAAACTGACTAAAAGAAGTTATATCATTTCTAAGTTTAGCAGTTTTAGATGGTGGAAAATATTTGGATAGAAATTTTTGTGATAATTCTCCCCAAGTTTTAATAGATCCAGGTGCTTAACAAATTTAACCACATTTTAGCCTTATCCCTTAAAGAAAAAGGAAAAGTCTAATTCGATAGCATCGTTAGATACTCCTTCATATTTAAAAGTAGCACATAGTTCTAAAAAACTAGCAAGATGTAAGTTAGGATCTTCGGTAGGTGAACCACTAAATTGATTGTTTTGTACCATTTGGATAATTGCAGGTTTAAGTTCGAATGAATTAGCAGCTACATCAGGGTTTTGAATAGTTAAATGAATTTCATCTAATGTAGGGTTGACATAATCTCGTAATGGTCTTGGTTGATTGTTATTTTGATTTTCAGGTATATTTGCCATTTGTGTTAAATTTATAATTTTTCTTTTTTGTTTTCTAATTCTTTTAATTGTACGCTCTAATTCTGAATCGTAAGGTATTAAATTTTCATTTCCAAATTTTCGCATATAATTTTTAAAATAAATTTTTAACTTAGTCCGTTACTTTAGTAAATAATTTCTTTACTTCCCCGGCAACGACGTCAAAAACTTGACCCACTTTTAATATGTATGCAATTTATGTTTATAGCCACGAAACCAAAAACTTGATCCCGCTTTAAATATAGGAATATGATTTTATGTATAATGTGGATTCTACGCAAGTATATGTATCGTATCAAGTAATACAGGCTCTAGTGGAGTCCTGGTTATCGATCCCACAGGGAAGTTTTTAACAGAAATGTTATCAGCTAAATTTAAAGGAATTACTTTATTAAGTGAATAGAAATTCTAAGTAACTATAATAAACTAAAGTAAACTAATGCTTAAAATAAGTTGATTTAATTAATTCAGAAAAAAGTATCATTCTCCTTGTTTTTAGAAAATTAAGTGAACTGATGAATTTAAATAGAATTTTTAAATTGTATTGTGACAAATAGGAGCATTCCTATTCTTTACCCTTTAGTCCAGAGTGCGAAGAACATTTACTAATCCTATGTTTGATTACTGAATCGCGGCTAAGGTCGAGAGGATACTTGTTGCCACTTCGCAGCTCCCACGTTCCCCTCACTCGAGGGCTAACATCTACACTTCGGCTCTCGAACAGTAGGATCAAATTGAGTATTTTAGTCTGTCACACTAAAATATCCAATTCTACTCCTAATAATTAATATTTCTCTATTTATTTGCACCCGCCTTCCAAGGCTTTTGACTTCTCTGAATATTGGATGTAATTTTTACTATAGTTGATAATTCAACATATTTTAACTACTCAATCGGTCGGATTGAAAGTAAGTTAAGTTTAAAGTAAAAATTATCACAATTTATTTATATTATTTTAAGTGCCTTTATTTAATTTCATCAAACCACATAATTTTCATAAACAAGGAGAAAGACTAAGAAAACTACTCAGAATGCATGAGAATAAAACAAAGCATGGATTTCATTTAAAGTTAAAAACAATAAACAAAGATACTTATCTTAATTTCCTTCCCAAGCAGACTCCTTGAAGTTCCTTTGACTTTTCCTCCTATTACAGCAATTAAATAGCACTCAATTAAACTAATAAACTCACTAAACTTACTCAAACTACACTTAAGACACTAGGAATAAACTTACAGAAGACTCAAAAGACACACACAAGACACTAGAATTCGGCCTCTATTTATAGAGGTAAGCAAAGGTCCAAGGGGTGCTTAAACACCTCCTCAAGAAGTGTCCAGGTTTAATGTATATGCATTTTGAACTAGCTCGCCGTCGGCGGGAAACGACCTCGCCGTCAGCGGGGCTTCTAGAAGGTCTTCAAACCGATCGATCTCGCTGTCGGCGGGCTCGGGCTCTCTGTCGGCGAGGTAGTTATAATTCCTTCAGAAATTTCTTCTCACGATCTCGCCGTCGGTGGCCTTGATCTCGCCATCGGTGAAGTAGTTATATTTGCATGAATTTCCTCCTTTTTAATCCAAATTTGCTCCATTTCATGCATTTTGCATCTATCACCAATAAATCTTCATTCCTGCAATAAAATAAAGAAAATACCTTTCTTTAAAGTGCAATTTCATCAAAAATAGGCATGAATTTCTTAACATATTTTTCTGTGATTATTCACAAAGGAGGCTACGAAAGCTCAACAAGCAACGAGGCCATTTGTGAATTTTGAGGAGCTCCAATCGTGATAGAATTAGAGTTATCGGATTCTGAAGCAACTCCAGAAGAGCCAGTCGTTCCAATTCAAGGGGAAACATTGACAAATCTAGCACAAGACTCAAAACAAGTAACTGAAGTCAACCTAAGAAGCGGAAAAGTTCTAACTCTGAGAATGGGTCAAAAGGATAAAGGAAAGCAGGTGGTTGCTTAAGAGGAGCCAACCCCAGCAGAGGAATTGCCCATTCAGGAAGAAACCGAGGAACATGGTAATAAAGTGGACTATAACGTGCTAGCCCATCTTTGGAAGCTACCAGCCAAACTGAGCATATACGACGCTCAGATCCTGTCAAAGGAGTTGAGGGAATCTCTGATCAAGGCTCTACTTGATCCAGAGATTTGTTTAGCTCAAATGGCCGGTAATTCCTTCGACGAGGTTTGCTCGTTAAAAGAACAACAAGGTGTTACTTTCACAGACAATGATCTATTACTGGGACCAGCTGATCACAACCGACCGTTGTACATTTCAGTAACTATTGGAAAGTTTACGCTCTCCAGAGTGTTGGTTGATTCGAAAGCATTAATCAACATAATGAATCTTTGGACACTAGCATATTTGGAAATTGATGCTCGTGAGCTTGAAATAGACAAGATGTTATTGAAAGGCTTCAATCAGAAAGGAGAGAGAGCTCTCGGATCGATTACTCTGTTAATGAAAATCGGCGACCTAGCAAAGACAACCGCAAAATTCCATATAATTGATTCTGAGACATCGTTCAATGCTCTACTAGGTCGGCCATGGATCCATGAAAGCCAGATGGTACCATCATCTCTGCACCAGTGCATAAAGTATTACGATGGAGGAGAATAATGTATCAAAGGTGACTTACAACCATTCTCCTAACACGAGATTGGAATTCATGAAGATGTAGCCTATTACGTGCCTCTGAAGAAAATAATATTCTCCAGAAATGTCATACCAAATGAAGCAAAAGAAGTGCAAGACGATGAAGAGCCTGAAATTCTAGTCCAACAATTACTCATCACTCCCTTACGGCGAGATGGTGAAGGTTTCTCCAGAACTCGCACCCGAGGTCGAGGCCGGGGATGAGGTCATGGAAGAGACATTGAAACAATTGGACAGAAGAAACCAGTCATCGACGTTGATTGGGAGAACAGTTCCGAAGAAGAAGAAATCAAGAAAGAAGCAGCGGCGATAAGTCAGAAGAAATCCCAGTTCAAGATCTCTCTCGAAGATGAAAAGAATGAAGAATATAAATCAATGTATGAGAAGATTAACCACTATATACATACTATGACCCTAACCCCGATCCACCCTAATAAGGTCGAGGGTATGATGGTCAAGGAAGTGCATGGTGGTGGTACTAAACTAATCAAGTTTTACCGTGGTGCTTCTTCTTCCAAAACTGAAAATGATGTACAATTTGAAGATGTTGCTTCATCTGAACTAATGGAAAGACCTTTTGAGTGGTACTCTCCCTGTGTTCAAAATTTAATTCAACGTGGTGTCTTACCTCGACGATGGACAAAAGGTCAATCACAACATTTTGAAAAATTATGGAATAATGCCAACCGGCCTCCCAATTCAAAACATGGTCTCGGATTCGGCACGGTAGGATCAGTTGACGATACGGGATTTTGCTTGGTTGTCACTTGCGATCCTAATGAAGACTGCTTGGAAGCTTCAGAAGATCTCGAAGATCTACCAATCGGAGAAGCTCCGCCAAAATTAGAAGAAGAAATTAAATCTACAATAGACGAGTTAATGGAAGTTAACTTAGGTACTAGCGAAGAGCCTAGGCTGATGTTTGTTAGCTCCTTACTCAATAAAGAAGACTCCGAAAACATAATCAAGCTATTAATGGAGTTCAAAGACTGTTTTGCTTGGAGTTACGACGAAATGTCAGGATTAGCTCCAGAGGTTGCAGTTCACAGGCTAGGAGTGGATCACACTGTTGTTCCAGTCAGACAAGCTCCGAGAAGAATGCATCTAGAGATTGAACAACAAGTAATAGTTGAAGTTAAGAAGCTAATAGACGCTAAATTTGTCCGTGAAGAGCAATACCCGACTTGGTTAGCCAATGTGGTACCAGTCAGAAAGAAGAATGGTCAGATCAGAATCTACGTGGATTTCAGAGATTTGAATAAAGCATGTCCAAAGGATGAATTCCCACTACCAATTCTAGAATTGATGATCGACATCACTTCAACACATGAAATCTTTTCTTTGATGGATGGATCTTCGGGATACAACCAGATAAAGATGACATTGGAAGATGAAAAGCTCACAGCCTTCAGAACGCCAGTTGGAGTGTACTGCTACACAGTGATGCCATTTGGATTGAAGAACGCAGGAGCAACCTACCAAAGAGCAATGATGAAGATTTTTGATGATCTCATTCAACACCTAGTCGATACGTGGATGATGTGGTCATCAAGAGCAAATTAAAGGAAGATCACTTGTATGATTTGAGAATTATTTTTGAGCAATTAAGACAATTTAACCTTAGGATGAATCCCCTTAAATGTGCCTTCGGCGTCACCTCTGGGAAATTCTTAGGATTTGTCATCCGAAATCATGGAATTAAAATCGATCCGGAGAAGATTAAAGCTATCATAGAAATGCCACCTCCTAAAACCTTGAAATAACTACGGTCCTTTCAAGGGAAATTAACATATCTTAGACGCTTTATTTCAAATTTGTCAGGAAGGTGTCAGCCGTTTTCTGCTTTAGTTAAGAAGGATGCCAAGTTTACTTGGGACTCCAAATGTCAACATGCCTTCAATGACATCAAACAATACCTAATGACACTTCCTGTCTTAACAGCCCTAGTCTCGAGACGACCGTTGATACTTTATACCTTGGCTTTAGACGACTCTCTCGAAGCCCTGTTAGCCCAGGTCAATGATGAGGGAAAAGAAAACACGCTCTATTACCTAAGCTGTCGTCTAATTCCGACGGAAGTAAAGTATTGTTGACCTCATTTTTGATGAGGTCTTTTGCTTCTCTCTTTGGTACTTAGGATCTAGCCTTAGGCTTTTCCTTTGACTAATCTTAGAGGACTAGAAATGGAACCCACCACTTAGAAATTCAAACCACTTCTTAAATCCCTGTAAACCCCACAAGCTTGATTGTAGACCCCTAATCACCTAGAGGGTTGGAATCAAATGTGGAGGTTTAAAGGATGAGTTCCCTATAGGACTTTTTGGCCTTAGGAATACCCTGGGTGGCCTGGTCCGGTGAGTGTTGACTTGCACATACATTACACTATCACACACATTCCAAGTCCTAAAACCACACTCTCACCCAACTTGACTTCCTGACTCATGTAGGTAATTCATTTGGATGGTCCTTAACCCCTAAGCCCCTGGCTAAGAGGGTTAGGAACAACATAGTGAATGCCTCAAATGAGTCCTCTCATGGCTCATATGGGCTTAATATGGCTTCATGACTCAACCAAAGTGATTCCATTTCACTCACACTTGATCAATCTTCCTTTTTTTAAAATTTCAATTTTTGACCCCTAGGGCCCCGGACCTACCAAACCTACCAAATACCCTTGAAATGACCCAAAATTTACAAAATTTCCTAAATTACCCAAGATCCCTCAAAATCAATCCTAAACACTTCCCACCACCCAAATTGACCATCTTTGACAAAAAATACCAAAATTTCCAAAAATACTCCTAACCCCCCCCCCCCAAATTACCAAAATACCCTTTTACCCCAAAAATCCAAAAATTTGAAAAATTCCCAGAAAATTCCTGAAAACCCTAAATATTCCCAATTTCATTTTGTTCAACTACACCATGGGCCAATTTTGCTAATTTACCCCACTTTTACCAAAACCCCAAATTTGACCCATTTTTAACCCAAGTGAACCCAATGTCAAATCAAACCACCCCAATTGACGTCAATTTTAATCCAATTCAGTCTTAAACTTCAATTCAATATCCCAAATATCAATTTAGACCAAATCCAAGTCCAATTTGATTAACATTTGAGCCCAATTTCAATTTCAAGCCTAAGGCCCAATTTTGACCCATGACCTAAACCTAGCCCAAACCAACCCAATTCAATCCCAATTGGCCCCAAATCTTTTCTAAAGCCTTCCTAACATCCCCATAAATAAAAAATTAACTTGATTTGACCAAAATTTGAACCTAAACTCCACCCAAACCTATCCCAAAACCAAAATCCCTTAAATTGTCCTAAGCCCAAACCTAACCCAAATGGGCCCAATCCCAAAATTAGAGCCCAACCAAAATTGAAAACTCTTTGTAACACTCCCATAAAGATTTCCCAACATTAATTTTACATCAAATCCAACATTAGCCCAACCTTAGCCCAAGTTAACCCAATTTGGCCCACCTTGGCCCCTTTACCAAAAAAACCCAAATTCAACCCAATTCAATTCAAAATCACTTTAAACTTGTTCCAAACCACTCATGACACATGCCTAAACTAATTGCAACATTTATTTTACACAAACATTTTCAAAATTTTCATCCTAAATTTACTTTAAATCCAAAAGCCCACTTCCTTGAACCACTTTAAAAGCCCATCCAAAATGATTTCAAAAAAGCCCAAAATCAATCCAAAGCCCACATGACAAATTCTTCTCATCATACCTTTAATTGAAATCATCCCTAAGTCCTAAATCAATAATCAAGCCATTCCAAATCAAGCCACATGCCAAATTACCCTTAAATGCTAAAAATTTCTAAAACCCTATTTCATGAAACAAGCCAACCTTTTCCAAGCCAAATGTAAGCCAAATTTGAGCCATTTACAAGCCATATGAAGCCATGAGAGTTTTGACACCTCACCATGTAATTTATGGCAAATGAAGGGGCCCCTTTATTAAGCCTTCCTTAAGCCTTTTTAACCTCATCCATGATACACACTAAACCATGCTTAGCCACCTCACCATGGATGGAGACTTCTCCGCTCCAATTCAGCTGAGCCATATGATTCCCTTCAGCCCAAATCAGGCCTTGGAGGGTGCACCAAACCTAAATCCATGCCTTTGACCAAACCCAGCCCAAAATGATCCCTTCCCCCTTTTTAATGAAGACACTAGATTTTCAACTGCCAGAGCCCAAGAAGCCAGAGGAAGTCAATAAGAAAGATTATCTGAACTATTGCCCTTAATACCGGATGCTCGGACACAAGATAAAGGATTGCATCATTTTCAAGAGTTGGCTTGATGACAATCTCCGGAAAGGGAACATAACGATCCCAAAGGAATACATAAAGGAACCCCAGAAAGGAGGTTCCGTCAATGTTTTTTCAACGGATACCATTGTTCCGATAGACCCGTACACGACTGATGATGGATGGAGTACCGTCTGGACAAAATCATCGAAGAAAATCTTGGATCATATCCAGAACGCTTAGGTGCGCACGTCAACTCAAAGTCTGAAACCTGCCGAGCCGGCACTATCACTTGCAATTGAAGAACCGCCCTAGAAGGAGGAGAAAATCGTGGAAGAAAATAAGACCGAGGCTCCAAAGGGCAGACTAGGGGCTGCTTATCCTAGGATGGTTTTTTTTGATTCGGGGGAGAAATCCCTCGGACCTCTAACTGTATGATTATTTGCTCCCCCCGGTGGGATCTTATAATGATAAGAGTTTTAGTGTTGGCTATGTTTTGACTGTTTCTAACGATTATGTAACTAAAGACAACCAACCTAATCCGGATCTCGATTCTGATACGATAAACGATTCTCAAATCATACTAAACCTCGATAACCACGGTGAAGGAGAAGACGCTCACAATGATGGCTACGAAAGCTCAACCAGGAACAGATTTATTTGTGAATTCTGAGGAGCTCCAATCACTATAGAACTGGAGTTATCAAATTCAAAAAAAACTCCAGAAAAGCCAGTCGTTCCGATTCAAGAGGAGACACCGGTGGAGTCACCACCAGATTCAAAATAAGTAACGGAAGTCAACCTAAGAAGCGGGAAAGTTCTACCCCCAAGAATGGGTCCAAAGGATAAAGGAAAGCAGGTGGTTGCTCAGGAAGAGTCAACCCCAATAGAGGAACTGCCCATTCGGGAAGAAACTGAGGAACATGGTAATAAAGTGGACTACAACGTGCTAGCCTATCTTAGGAAGCTTCCAGCCAAACTAAGCAGATACGACTCTCTGATCCTATCAAAGGAGATAAGGAAAGCTCTGATCAAGGCTTTACTTGATCCAGAGATTTTTTTTAGCTCAAATGGCCGATAATTCCTTCGACGAGGTTTGCTCGTTAAGAGAACAGCGAGGTGTTACCTTCACGGACAATGATCTATTACTGGGTACAGCTGATCACAACCGACCATTATACATTTCAGTCACTATTAGAAAGTTTACGCTCTCGAGAGTGTTGGTTGATCCGGGAGCATCAATCAACATAATGAATCTTCGGAAGCTAGCATATTTGGAAATTGATGCTCGCGAGCTTAAAGCAGACAAGATGTTACTAAGATTCTTCAATCAAAAAGGAGAAAGAGCTCTTGGATCAATAACACTACTACTGAAGACCGGTGATTTAGCAAAGACAACCACAAAATTCCACATAATTGATTCTGAGACATCGTTCAATGCTCTACTGGGTCGACCATGGATCCATGAAAGCTGGATGGTACCGTCGTCTCTGCACCAGTGCATAAAGTATTATGAAGGATGGGAACAGTGCATCAAAGATGATTTGCAACTGTTCTCCGTGCACGAATTTGGAATTCATGAAGATGCAGCCTATCACGCGCCTCCAAAGAAAACAATCTTTTCTAGAAACACCATACTAAATGAAGCAAAAGAAAGTCGAGACGATGAAGAACCTGAAGTTCTAGTCCAACAGTTACTCACCACTCCCTTACGGCGAGACGGTGAGGATTTCTCCAGAACTCGCACCCGATGTCGAGGCCGGGGACGAGGACGTGGAAGAAATGTTGGAATAGTTGGACAGAAGAAACAAGTCATTGATGTTGATTGAGAGAACAGTTCCGAAGAAGAAGAAGAAATTGAGAAAGAAGAAGCGACAATAAGTTAAAAGAAATCCCAGTTCAAGATCTCTCTTGAAGATGAAATGAATGATGAATACAAATCAATGTACGAGAAAACTAACCATTATGTGCATACTATGACTCTGACCCCGATCCATTCTAATAAGTTCGAGAGTATGGTGGTCAAGAAAGTGCATGGTGGTGGTACTAAACCAATCAAGTTTTATAGTGGTGCTTCTTCTTCCAATACTGAAAAAGATGTACAATTTGAAGATGTTACTTCATCTGAATTAATGGAACTACCTTTTGAGTGGTACTCTCCCTGTGTTCAAAATTTAATTCAACGTGGTGTCTTACCTCGACAATGGAAAAAAGGCCAATCACAACACTTTGAAAAATTATGGAATAATGCCGGTCAACCTCCCAATTCAAAACATGGTATCGGATTCGGCACAGTAGGATCAGTTGATGATTCAGGATTTTGTTTGGTTGTCACTCACAAACCTAATAAAGACTACTTGGAAGCTTCAGAAGACCTCAAAGATCTACTAATCGGAGATGCTCCACCAGAATTTGAAGAAGAAATCAAATCTACTATAGACGAGTTAACGAAAGTTAACTTAGGCACTAGCGAAGAACCTAGGCCTACCTTTGTTAGCTCCTTACTCAATAAAGAAGAATCCGAAGACATAATCAAGCTATTAATGGAATTTAAGGATTGTTTTGCTTGGAGTTACGATGAAATGCAAGGATAGCTCCAGAAGTCGCAGTTCACAAGTTAGGAGTGGATCTCACTGCCGTTCCAGTTAGACAAGCTCCTAGAAGAATGTGTCTGGAGATTGAACAACAAGTTATAGCTGAAGTTAAGAAGCTAATAGACGCTAAATTTGTTTATGAAGAATAATATCCAACTTGGTTAGCCAACGTGGTACCAGTCAGAAAGAAAAATAGTCAGATTAGAATCTGCGTAGACTTCATAGATTTAAATAAAGCATGTCCAAAGGACGAATTTCCACTGCCAATCCCAGAACTGATGATCGACATTGCTTCGACGCATGAAATCTTCTCATTCATGGATGGATCATCAGGATACAACCAGATAAAGATGGCACCAGAAGACGAAAAGCTTACAACTTTTAAAATGTGTTGAAATCGCTTCTAATCCCAGATTTATCAAGCCCTAGGTCAGTTTTTTGAAGTTTTAAGGAAGGGGATGATGAATAGTGATGGTTGACCGGTCAAAATATAGTACATTTCGCGATCTCGCTGTCGGTGAGAAATTTCTTGCCGTCGGCGAGCTAATTTATTCATCAAGGCCAAAGTTTCGGGAAAATCTTGCCGTCGGCGGGGTCGATCTCGCCGTCAGCAGGATTTCCAAATTTTTAAAATTTTTAATATTTTCAATTATATTCAATTTAATTAAGCCTTGTTCTAATGTTCGGTCACTTAATTTGATATATATTTTTTTAAAATTAAATACTCTACTGACTCATATAAGGTTTACACAACATAAACATTATAACTTTAATAAATGAAATCCATGAACTTACAAACTTCAAATATCACAAAACTAACAATTGACTTAGCAAATTAACCAAAACACATCTAACTCAGCATTGCAATCCACACCACGATACTCTAAATGCTGAGACTAAACAAACAACATACAATCTCATCTAAACTGAGATCATCTACGTAAAATCCAAATTATATCAAAAACTAAATTCAAATCAACACACATACATATAATATGAATAGAAATTTCTGCTACTCAACGGAATCTAAACTTATCTCTTATGTTATGTTTACAATAGAACGCAGGCGCACAAACAAATTATAGAAAGGCTTGAATTTATCAAAAGCATAGACAATTGCTAATAACTCTTTTTCAGTAACTGTATAATTCATTTCAGCATTATTAAGAGTTTTACGAGCATAGTATATAACTTTGAAAATTTTATCATATCTTTGCCTAAGTACTGCTCCTATAGCATAATCACTAGCATCACACATAAGTTCAAATGGTTTCTCTCAATTAGGTGAAATTATTATAGGTGTTGTGATTAATTTATCTTTTAATAATTCCAAAGCATTTAGGCATTTAGTTGTAAATTCAAATTTCTTGTCTTTTTGTAAAAGTTGGCATATAGGTTTAGTAATTTTTGAAAAATCTTTTATGTAGTGTTTGTAGAATCCAGCATGTCCAAGAAAACTTCTTACCCCTTTTACCATAGTTGGAGGTTGTAATTTAGCTATAACTTGAATTTTTGCGGGGTCTACTTCCATGCCATTTTCTGAAATTTTAAGCCCTAATACAATTCCTCCTGCTACCATAAATTGACATTTCTCCCAATTTAGAACTAAGTTAGTTTTCTCGCATACCTGTCGGCATATTTTTAGGTTATATGTTTTATTTTGAAAAGGGGTCGCCTAATAGAAATTGTCGGCGAATTTTAGATTTTAAATTTAATTTAAATATGTATATATGGTTTAGAAAGTAGTATTTGATTTTGAAAATACTTTTAAGATATGAAATCAAACCGATCTCACATCCCAGATAGTTTATATAAACGAGCACCACATCACAAACCGTGTATCTATCCCGAAGAATAGACACACTGCTTGATGATGGGGCTCGGTTAAATAAACTAGGAGATTTGTGACATCCGTTTGATCTGCAAACCAATTTTAAAAGCCGACAAATTCCCCTGCTTAATATAAATGAATTAAGCAGGTTTTATATTACATGGGTTCTTAAAGTTCCTTATAAGGGCAAGCCCCTATAGTTAATTACACCTTAAATGACGGGAATCATCTAAGAAAACTCTCGATAATGATCGGTGGTTTTGCTCTCAAGAATTTCAAAGTTTAAGGTTTTCAAAGGATTGGATTTTTGAAATTTCAAAAGGGATTAGCTCAAATTTGGAACATTTATTTTCAGGAGTCCAAAGAAAGATAAGTAGTAGAAGCTGAGGATCCAAGAAGAATCTTGACAACTTCCCAAACTATCCTATTGTTTGGCTCGGATTTAAGAAAATCCTAATATTATTTGATATTTCAATCTTACTAATTTTAATTAATTTGGACTTATATTTGTATGATAAAATCATATAAATAGCCTCGAAGATATGAGGGTTTGTGTCGTACCAAACGACTACCTCGGAGTCCTAAGACCTGTTAGGGCTTAATTTACATGACATGATCATGCAAATGCCTAACGAAGAGTTGAGGATTTATGTTGCACTAGGCAAACTACCTCGAAATCCTATGGCTTTGTTGTTTAAAGCTAGGAAAGGTTTTCTTTGGAGTAGACCCGAGTTTTGCTGATGACGATGGCCTGCTGCCCACCATGCTCCGAGCTCTTTATTGTTGCAGAGGTTTAGTTTTAGAAGTCATAAACCAGGAGTTGAGAGAAGTGTTTCGGTTTAGAGAAAATCTTAAAATCCAAGTGTTTTTAATGTTTTAATTAAAACAACTCTTAAAGTTGTTTAAACAGAACCGATTAAGATCCCACGGTTCCATCATCCCGACATCAGTTATTTTCATCGAATTCACTTAGTCCGGATGAATTTGCTAAACTCAACTAAATGAGTTCCACACCTTCATTTAGACCGTGGGAAATCCCGTTAGCGACACGTGGGTTACATCATCAGAGGTATTCCCGATCATTCGAGGAGACGTTTTAATTTAGTTGTAATTGTAGTTTTGTGTTACTGTTTGTGATTAAATTTTGAGTTGTTTTATATTTTGAAATGTTGTGGCGGTGATTTTTATCTTGTAATGAATTTTAATTTAGTTTTGGTTTCGGTTCGGGGACTATCCTAAAGGTTTTGGTTTTCATGCAACGGTTGTTTATCATGCAAGAAAAGTAAAGTGCATTTGCAATAAAGTAAATTGCAATAAAATAAAAGCGTACTCGGAGGGTCTTCGGGTCATCTAAGCTGCACTTAAAACACATGTTAAGGCATTTAAATATTTCAACAAGTACCTAGATAAAGCTAAGGGAAAGGTTTTGGTTGTCTATCGAAGTCCTAATCCTATAGCTAGTCATCTCTTATGACGTCTAGGTTCTTGTATTTTGGTTTAAGGACGATTTTCTTCATCAAAGAACAATCAAGTTCAATTTTTCTTATAAACATCCTATCATATTGAGGAAGTGCTTAAGACGAGTCTTAAACATCTTTTCAATATTGCTGGAATTGTTCTAAGTCCAAATGGATTTAATTAATCGAGTGAAGTAATCATCAGAGGTTTAAGTTTTGTTCTTTTGCTCGGTGAACTAGGATGTTTGAATATCCTATGAATGAGGTGACACTTCACTAAATACTCCACTTAGGAATTATGATAACAAGAGCTTTTAAGGGCAAATTGATGTTTAAGTGATTTGTGATTTAATTTAATTTTAATTAATGGGTTTAAGTTTGGAAAAGTGTTCAAGCTGTTTTAGATTTATTTTGAATTCTTTATGTCTTGAGTGATGTTATATTTAATTCAATTCAATTTAATTTAATTTAATTTAATTTGGTTTAGTTTAATTTTAATTTAATTTTATTTTAATTTTAATTTAATTTTATTTTAATTTTAATTTAATTTTAATTTTATTTTAATTTGATTTGATTTTTAATTTAATTTAATTTAATACGTTTTAATTTAATTTAATTTAACTTGAATTTACTTTGATTTAATTTTAATTTGATTTAATTTTTTTTATTTTTAATGTTTTTAAAGATGATTTAATTTAATTGTTAAAGTATTAATTTAATTGAAATTTTGATTTAGTTTAGTTTAAATGTTTTAATTTTAATTTAATTTAATGATGAAGTCTTTTAGTATTTTAAATCTTGAGTTTGGATTATCATTTTAATTGGGAATTAAATATTATTGAAGTGATTAATTTAGGGACTCTTAAATTAAAGAATAAATGTCTTCTTAATAATACCCCTATTTTAATAATTTCAATTTTTTTATTAATCTTCCAAATTTAATTAATTAATTGATTAAGGTTTACTTTAATTAATCTTAAAAATGATTGATGGGTCTCTACCCTTTAATTATTTAAATTTCAATCATCCAAATCAGATTAGGATCAAATATTATATTCTCTTATTTTATTAAGCCTAAAGTTTTAATTAAGGGTTAAAATTTTAATTACCATTTTGCTTTTCAAGCTTAATAATTCCATAACTCACTAAATTGAGCTTAAATAAATTTGAAATTTTTATGTGACTTCACTCACATGTCAATTAAGACATTAAAGGAGAAAATGTTATTTTTCTGTATTTAATTAATTTATATAATTATTTTTTGTGGGAAATAGGGATTTTCAAGGAAAATTCAATAAGATGACCAAGGGAATTTTTCTATTCTTAATAAAATTATGGGATATTTCTAATGACAATTTTGGTGATTTTTTGAATTATATTTTATTTATTAGAATTATTTTGAGTTTTGGAGCATTAAATAATTTTTAAATAAAATTAAAGTTGAAAAATGTATTTTATATATTTTTTAAATCTCTCTCACCTCAAGGAGTTCAGAAAAACAAATTATATATTTTTCCAATTTTTCTTTGATTTATTAGAATTACTTTAGTGAAAAGGTTGGAAAATACATTTTTTAATATTGAAAATTACATTAAGCCTTTAAAATTCAATATCTCACCCTAGAGACTTAAGGAAAATATTTGATTTGTTCCTAAGTGATTAGAATTCAAAATGTGACATTTTGGTGATTTTTAATATTTTTATGATTTTTATTATTTTTTAATTATTAAAAATATTAAAAGAATTATAAAAATCAACTTTTTTTAGAAAATTACAATTTTAATTTTCCTAAGTTTCTCTAATATCAGAGAAGCTCCAAAACCATTTTTGTGAATTTTTGAAAAGTATTTTGTGAGTTATGAATTTTTAAAGTTTGATTTTACCCATTTTTGCTTAAGATGCTTAATCAACCCATTTGGTGGGGTTAATCAAGTCCGATTGGTTTCAAATTTTTATGTGGTGTTCTCCTATCCCTAGAGGACAGTGGACAATTATTTTTAAGTTAATTTGATGGATGTTTAACCCTAATTAATTAAAGTTCAATTTTGGGTATTTAGGCCAATTAGGGTTGTTTAAAGTGAATTAACTCAAAACTTTTTTTTCCTAGGGTCCTCTGGTCATAAGAAACATCACCGAATTTTCCTAGAATTTATTTATCAACATGCTAATTATTGGAATTAAAATACTCAAAACAGTAACATGAACTTGAAAAATCAATAACATCTCATAGGGATGACCTTTGACCTTGGAAAATTCAGGGAATGTTTCCAAGTTTAGAGGCTTCAAAAGCCCTATGGTCTCATGCTATGGTGAATTGTTTACATGCATGGAGAATTAAAATAGTCCAGAGAGTAAATAAATCATTAAAAATAAAATACTTGATGAAATTACTTGATTTCTTTTCCACATGATTCTCCTTTGTTCACGGAGCAAGAGGGTATTTTTATTTTATTTTTAGGATTTTTCTACACAAAGTTATGGATTTTTGAAGTTCTGATAATTAAATAAATAGAAAAATAGCCTATTTATCTACTTATCCATGCGGCGCCACGCCATCCTCGGCAGCTCCGAAAGGCCACGCGGCGCGCTCTGATTCAGCGCCGCCATCTGACTCATCCGTCCCGGGACCCGCCTTTCACATAACCTCTTTTGGTCCGACGTGATCCGAGCATTCCATCCGATACACGCGCGATCCAACGGCTCCCAGTCATCTTCTACGACTGGTGTGAACCCGTGACCGTAGACCTTCTAACCCTAATTTCTGACTCGATTCTTAACTGATTTTTGTGTTCTTATTCTCTATGGACTCGTCTTGAATAAACGAACACATCCATATGGTAAACATGCACTGAAATTAACTCAAACTAAATGGAGAATCTCTGTAAGCTCGGGAAGAAGAGTGAGTCCATACCTTTACTCAGAGAAGTGAAGCTTCAATCTGAGGGTTGTGTCACGTTCGATTGGGTCAAAGCAAGCTCCAAATGAAGTCCCTTGGCCTGGTGAATTTCCTAGGTACAAAAGTGACCATAGCCGATCACAAAGCTTGGAGGCTGGAAGCAATGGCTGGCCTGGTGAGGGGGCTATTGCTGGGAAACTTCTCCTCTTAATCTGGTGAAGGTGTAGAGTCAATCAATTTGAGGATTGACTCACTGTGGTGGAGTGTCCTGGTTTTGGGCTTGGATTTCAACTCTAAAATTGAGCTCACAGAGAGGAAATGGCAGGGGGATTTCAGTGGGGATCAAGTTCTCTATGTGTAGAGAGTGTTCTGGGATGATTTTGGCAGGGTTTCAGTGAGGTTCGGTTCAGCACCTCTCTTGGCCGAGAGGAGGGGGTGTTTAAATAGAAGAGGCTGGAGGGCCTCCCAGGGGGGTTCAAGGCTTAGGATCAGCTGCTCTGGTGAGGAGAAGAACAGCTGCAGTGGCCTTTTGGAGTGAGGCAGCTCAGCAAGGTGGAATTCCAAAATTTGGCTCCTCCCAAGGTCTCGACCATGGTGTTTTCCGGCGATCCAGGCGGCTGGCCGGCAGGCATGGGTCACCCTCAGGTTCAGGTGAGTCAGGGCTTGGGTTTAGTGTAGGCAATTGGGCTTTGCCATGTGTAAAGAACTTGGATTAAAATGGCATGGGGGAGAGGCCATTTTGGCTTGATTTGGTCCAAGCCATGGTTTGAGTTGGGTTCACCTTCCCATGACCTGGTTTTAGGCTGAGAGGATCATGTGAGTCAACCTACTAAAGGTAGTGAAGTCCACATCAAGGATTAGGTGGCAAAGTATGGTTTAGAGTGTATCATGTTTAAGGTTAAAAAAGGTTTAAAAAGGTTTAAGAAAGAGATCCCCTCTCTTGCTACTTTGGGTCTGGTCACATGTCAAACATCCCATGGCTTCATATGGCTTGTACATGGCTTGTCTTTGGCTCACCTATGGGTTGGCAAGAGCTTGGTCAATTTCATAAAAAAGGATTTTGTGAATTTTGGCATTTTGATGGGGATTTTTATGAGGCTTGATTTTGAATTGTTTAATTGATAAATTAGGACTTTAGGAATGATTTTAAATTGAATGTGTGATGAGGGAAAGTGTCATGTGGGCTTTAGATTGATTTGGGCTTTTGAATTTGGTGAAAATGAGCTTTTAGGAAGGTTTAAGGGAGTGGGCCTTCATGTTTAGCAATGGGCTTTTAGATAAAAAAATTTTTGCAAAGGGCCATGCAAAATTAATATTGAATCTAGTTTAAGGATGTGTCTTGAATGATTTGAAGCAAATTTGAGGTGGTTTGGAATTAAATTGGGTTGAATTTGGGTTCAATTGGTAAATGGGCCAATGTAGGTCAATTGGGCTAATTTGGGCCAATGTTGGGCTAAGGTTGAAATTGATGTAAAATTAATGTTGGGAAATGTTTATGGGAGTGTTTCAAAGAGGTTTAAATTTTGGTTGGGTTTTAGTTTTGGGACTTGGGCTTATTTGGGTTAGGTTTGGGTTTAGGTCAAAATTGGGCTTTTTTGGTTTTGGGTTGAATTTGAGTGGGGTTTGGGTCCAAATTTTGGGCAAATCATGTTAGTTTTTTGTTTGTGGGGATGTTAGGGAAGGTTTAGAAAAGGTTTAGGGTCAATTGGAGTTGAATTGGTTTGGTTTGGGATAAGTTTGGGTCATGGGTCCAAATTGGGCTTTAAGGTCAAAAGTGAAATTGGATTCAAATGTCAATCAAATTGGACTTGAATTTAGTCTAGATTGATATTGTGGATACTAAATTGAAGTTTAGAATTTAATTGGACCAAAATTGGGGTCAATTGGGTAGATTTGGTTTGACATTGGGTTCACTTGGGTTAAGAATGGGCTAAATTGGGGGTTTTGGTAAAAGTGGGGTAAATTGACAAAATTGGACCATGGTATAGTTGGACAAAATGAAATTGGGAATATTTGGGATTTTTTGAAATTTTTTGGGAATTTTCCGAATTTTTGGATTTTTTGGCTAAGAGGGGCATTTTGGGTATTTGAAGGGTATTGGGGGGTATTTTTGGAATTTTTGGTATTTTGGGCTATGGATGGTCAATTTAAGTGGGGGAAAATGTTTAGGACTGATTCTGAGGACTTTTGGGTGATTTGGAGATTTTGGAGGACTTGAGCGATTTCGAGGGCTTTTGGTAGGTTTGATAGGTGTAGGGTCCCAGGGGTCAAAATTGAAATTTTGGAAGAATGAAGATTGATCAAATATGAGTGAAATGGAATCACTTTGGTAGAGCCATGAAGTCATATTAAGCCTATATGAGCCATGAGAGGACTCATTTGAGGCATTCACTTGTTGTTCCTAACCCTCTTAACCAGGGGCTTAGGGGTTAAGGTCCATCCATATGAATTACCTACATGAGTCAAGGAGTCCAGTTGGGTATGGTTGTGGTTTTAGGATTTGGTTTGTGTGTGAGAGTGTAGAGTATGAGTGTAGTGAGTGTGTAAGTCAACTCTCACCAGACCAAGCCACCCAGGGTGGTCCTAAGGCCAAAGAGTCCTATAGGGAACTCATCCTTTAAACCTCCACTTTTGATCTCAACCCTCTAGGTGATTAGGGGTCTACAATCAAGCTTGTGGGGTTTGCAGGGAGACAAGAAGTGGTTTAAATTTCTAAAGTATTGGTCCCAATTCTAGTCATCTAAGATAGTCAAAGGAAAAGCCTAAGGCTAGATTCTAAGCACTAAAGAGGGAAGAGAAGACCTCATCAAAAATGAGGTCAACAATCCTCTAATACTTTTTCAAAATGATTCAAGCATGCGTCAAATGATGTTCCAAATACAGAGAAATCATCCATAAATACTTCTATTCCATCATCAATTAATTTACCAAAAATAGACGTCATACATCTCTGGAATGTTGTAGGTGCATTACATAATCCAGAAGGCATTCTTCGTAAAGCAAATGTTCCATAAGGACTAGTAAATGCAGTTTTCTCTTGATCCTCATGAGCAATAGGTATCTGATGATAACCGGTATATCCATCTAAAAAACAAAAATATTTATGTCTGGCTAATTTATCCAACATTTAGTCTAGAAATGGTAATGGGAAGTGATCTTTTCTGGTGGCTGCATTTAATTTCCTATAGTCAATACATATACGCCATCCAGTAACTTGTCTTATATGTATTAAATCAATATTTTCATTAGTTTTAACGGTCACTCCTCCTTTCTTAGGAACACAGTGAATTGAGCTTACCCAAGTACTGTCCGAAATAGGATATATAATACCATTATCTAACCATTTTAATATTTCTTTCCCGACTACTTCTTTCATTATTGGGTTTAATCTCCTTTGAGGATCTACTCTTGGCTTATGTTCATTATCTAAAATAATTCTGTGCATACAGATTGAAGGACTAATTCCTTTAATATCTGCTAAAGTCCAACCAAAACTTTTCTTAGATTTTTTAATGTGTCTAACAGTTTTTGTTCTTGTGATTCATTCAATTCAGCTGATATAATAACTAGTAGGGTTGAATGGTTGCCTAAGTAAGCATATTTTAAATGATTAGGTAAAATTTTTAATTCGAGTTCAGGAGGTCTAATAATTGACGAAACTATATTCTTTTCAACGTTTTTAGTATTATCCAACATTTCAAATTTTTCCTGTATATAATCTAGTTTTCATTATCTGTTTCTTCAACTAATTCAATATTTTCTTTTTCTAACTTTTCTTCATAATATTCTTTAAAATGTTCATTTTGCAAATATTCAAGTATTTCCATTCGAAAACATTCATCATCTTTTTCTAAAGCAGGATATTTCATTGATTTTGCTATGTTAAAAGTTACTTTTTGATCGTTTACTCTCATAGTCGATTCTCCTTTCGAACATCAATCATAGCTTTTCCAGTGGCTAGAAAGGGTCTTCCTAATATTATGGGAATTTCTTTATCTTCTTCCATATCTAGAACAATAAAATCTACTGGGAAGATAAATTTATCCACTTTTACTAACACGTCTTAAATAACTCCCTTAGGATAAGTCACAGAACGATCAGCTAACTAAAGAGTTACTGAAGTAGGTGAAATTTCTCCTAATTCTAACCTTTTAAAAATTGATAGAGCCATTAGATTGATGCTTGCTCCTAAGTCATATAAAGCTTTTCCATAAACTTTTTCTCTAATAGCGCAAGGTATAGTGAAACTACTAGGGTCTTTTAATTTTTCAGGAAGCTTTTTCTGAATAATTACACTACACTCTTCGCTAAGTGCAACAGTTTCATTATCTGTAAATTTTATTTTTTTATTTAAAATATCTTTCATAAATTTTACATAATTAGGCATTTGTTCTAATTCTTCTACAAAAGGAATATTTACTGTTAATTTTTTTAAAATTTCAAGGAATTTAACAAATTGCTTATCTTTTTTATGTTGCTTTAGTCATTGAGGAAATGGTGGTGGTGATTTTTCTATAGATATTTTCATAGTGATCAATGGATATTCTAAGTTTTTATCTTGTTGATCCTTTTCTTTTTCGATTTCCACTTCCTCATTTTTACTTTCTGTTTCTTTTTGAATTTTAGTTTCTAACTCTTTTCCACTTTGTAATTGTATCGCTTTAATTTATTCTTTTCCTTGGTCTTTAGGATTTATTTCCACATTACTAGGAAAAGTTACAGGAATTCTAGTGTTAAACACGGTAGCAATATGTCCGAGTTGAGTTTCAATATTTTTAATTGTTGTTCCTTGATTTTGTAATTGATTTCCTTGAATTTGTAATTGATTTCCTTGATTTTGCAGGTGCTGACCCTTACTTAATATTAATTCTTCTACAGATAACTTCTTATCTTTAAATTGAGTGTTATTAAATCCATGCAGATAAGAAGGTTTATAATTCGTATTTCCTTGATTAGGTGGATTTCCTATAGAGTTGTTCATCCATTATTGATTAGCTGTATTGTTATTCCAATTAAAATTTTGATGATTCTTCCAACCAGGATTATAATAATTTGCATAAGGATTATTAGGTCTATTATTAATAGCATTTATAGTTTCATAAGGAGATTGAGAATCTATAATCTGTCTAGATGAGTTTTCTTCTAACATAGTAGGAGAATAATTCATTCCAAAATGATCTAATTTCTTTGATATAGCAGCAATTTGAGAAGCTAACATAGATATTGCATCATTTTCATGAACACTGGCTATCTTTTTAGGATTTATTCTTTCAGCAGGCCATTGAAAATTACTAGTAGCCATTTCTTCGATTAACACATAGGCTTCATTAAATGGTTTTGACATTAATGCACCTCCAGAGCATCAATGATTGATCTAGGAGATCCTACTAATCCATTGTAAAAAGTTTGTATAATTAACCAATCTGGTAACGCATGATGTGGGCATTTCCTAAGAAGTTCTTTAAATCTCTCCCAAGCTTCATATATGGATTCTCCATCAAACTGACCAAAATATGTTATATCATTTTTAAGTTTTGCAGTTTTTCAAGGAGGAAAATATTTGGATAGAAATTTTTGTGATAATTCTCCCCAAGTTTTAATAGATCCAGGTGCTAATGAATTTAACCACATCTTAGCCTTATCCCTTAAAGAAAAAGGAAAAGCTTAAGTCTAATAGCATCATTAGATACTCCTTCATATTTGAAAGTAGCACATAGTTTCAAAAAACTAGCAAGATGTAAATTAGGATCTTCATTAGGTGAACCACTAAATTGATTGTTTTGTACCATTTGTATAATTTTAGGTTTAAGTTCGAATGAGTTAGCAGCTATATCAAGGTTTTGAATAGTTAGGTGAATTTCATCTAATGTAGGGTTGTCATACTCTCTTAATGGTCTTTGTTGGTTTATATTTTCAATTTCTGGATTCTTTTCCATTTGTGTTAAATGTATAATTTCTTTTCTTTATTTTCTAATTTTTTCAATAGTTCGCTCTAATTCTGAATCGTAAGGTATTAAATTTTCGTTTCCAAATTTACGCATATAATTTTTAAGTAATATTTAAAATAGTCCATTACACTAGTAATTATTTTAATGATTCTATTAATTACCTTAATAATTACTTTACTTCCCCGATAACGGAGCCAAAAACTTGACCCACGTTTTGATATTTATACTTACAACTATGATATAAAAAACGGCACCAAAAACTTGATCCCGCACTAAATATATATATACTGATGATTATGTTATGGAATTTATGATTTATATTGTGGATACTATGCAAGTATACGTATCGTTATCAAGTAATATAGGGCTCTAATGGATTCCTAGATATCGATCCCATAGGGAAGTTAGAGAATTTCAAAAATAATTTAAAGTAGACTTACTAAATTAGTAGACGAAAATTAAGAACACTTAAACTAAAACTATTGCTCAAAAAGGTTTAAATATAAGATTCTAATTTAGAAAAAGCATCTTTCTCCTTGTTGAGAGAATTAAGTGAATGATGAATTTAAGTAGTTTAGAGTTTGTATTGTGCCAAATAGGAGCATTCCTATTCTTTACCCTTTGGTCCAGGTGCAAAGAACATTGACTAGTCATATGTTTGATTACTGAATCTGCGGCTAGGCTGGGAGGATACCGGCTGCCACTTCAGAGCTCCCACGTTCCCCTCACCTGAGGGCTAACATCTACACTTCAGCTCTCAAACAATAGAACCGAATTGAATATTTTAGTCTGTCACACTAAAATGTCTAATTCTACGCCCGATAGTTAATATTTCCCTATTTATTTGCACCCTCCTTCCAAGGCTTTTGACTTCCCTGAATCTTGGATGTAATCTTTACTATAGTTGATAATTCAAAATATATTAAAGAATCAATTAGCTAGATTGAAAGTAAATTAAGTTTTAAGTAAAAGATTATCACAATATTTAATAATTTTAGACACAGTTACTTTTATTCATCACTTTACATAATCTCAACAACAAGGAAAAGACTAAGGAAACTACTCAGAAAGCATGGGAAAAATAACACAAAGCATGGATTTCATTAAAGTTAACAAACAATAACAAATATACTTATCTCACTTCTTCTCCCCAAGCAGACTCCTTGAAGTTCCTTTGACTCTTCCTTCCAGTACATCACACTTAATTAAACTCTCCAAGACATACAACACACTTAAACACTCTATATAGAAACTAAAAGACTCTAGAATTAACACTTAATTAACACTCAATTGACACACAATTGACTAGAATTCGTCTCTATTTATAAAAGGAGTCAAATCTTCAAAGGTTGCTTAAGCACCTCCTAAAAAAGCCTCCAGGTTCATTGTTATTTGGCTTTTTTCAACTGTCTCACCGTCGGCGGGCTTCTAGAAGTTAGGCTAACCACGCCGATCTCATTTTCGGCGGAATCGATCTCACCGTCGGCGAGTTCCTTATAATATGTTCAAAACTTTTGGGAAAAACTCGCCGTCGGCGGCCTTTTCCTCGACGTCAGCGAGATAGTTCAATTTTCATCAAATTGAGTCCTTTTTACTCCAAATCTGCTTCTTTTATGTTTTTTGCTTTCTGTACTTAAAAATATTCATTCCTGCAATAAAACAAAGAAAATACCTTTCTTTAAAGTGCAATTTCATATAAAATTGGTATGAAGTTCTTAATATATTTTCTAGTGATCACTGAGTAAGAAGATTTTTATTGGAGGTTGACTGAAGATGATTCTGCTCTTCTTTTCAAGGCACCCTCTTGCATTGTAGAATAGATAGTTGAGACTAAAGTATCACCCATATAAGTGCCCAAGGGGAAGAGTTGGAACATAGCCCTAGGACAGAGAGTGGACCAGTAGAATTATATCCAGAACATGAAAAACCTAAGGAGAACCCAACCCAAAACTTAAGAGACCTTGAATTAACGTATAGGGATCCATTTCTTGCAACTTGAGAGTAAAACACTAGTATACTAATAAGGGAGTTAATTGGGAGGAATTTGGACATAAAAAATATTTATAGGAATGATCATCTGGATAAACACCTAACATACCCTCTAGAAGACTGCTATTAAACTGAGAAGAAAAAAGTACAAGAATAATTAATTTTTGAGGGGACCAAGTAAAAACTACATGAACAATAAAATATTGGGTGATTGATCAGGATTACTAAATTGAATTTTAATTATAGAGGAAGCCTTTTTTGCTATGTTAAGGACGTTAAACTGAGCATTATCTTGGGAGGCAACTTAAGTGTTATCTAATGTGCACATTTTTATTTTTTTACATTTGTTTCAAAATTAGTTTTAAAATTTGCTTGGAAGCTCGCTTTGAAATTTACTTAGAATTTTGCTTTGAATTTTCATTTGGATTAATCTTGATTCTTGACCCTCTACAAAGTTTTTAATCCCCGATGGTGGGGTAAGAGTGAAGAACCCCTATTTTTAATTCTAGTATACATTTTAACCACTTCAAATTATTGCATTGTTACATATTTTACATACTTGTATTCTGAGCTTATTGTGACCGCTCATGTATTTACTCTTTCCAATACTTACTTGTTGTACCCATATTTACTTTTATCAACATGTTAAATGTGTATGGAAAGAAGCAAGTTTGGGGTGAAAATATTTACCTTTTTGTGAGTCTTAGAGTTTTTCACATAACTTATTAAATGACTAAAAATGTTAATAGGATAATTCCTGCTAGGAATTTTAATTAATTCAACTTACTTATCAAAAGTACTTTTAAAATGCAATAAATGCCATTTTAGAAAAAATAACCTTAATTCTTTAATAGTGAGGTTTTAGAAGTTAATAACTTCGAATCTCAGGATAATTAAACAGATGTAATTAAAATATTGAGTAATGGTGTTTTAAGTCTTTTTTATTATTTGGTTAGTCAGAATAGTGTTGCCATAACTTTTAGCTGAAAGATAACATGATGGTGTATCATTAAAGAATCAGTTTTTGAGACTTATCACTTAAGAGATGATAACCTCCATCTTATTTAGAAAAGAAAAATAAATAGTTGTCTAACTAGATATAATATTTTCGAGGAGAAAAATAAAAAGTGAAAAAAGAACTAAAAAAAGAAAAAAGAAAAAAATAATGAAAAAAAATAAAAAAAAGTAAAAAAGTAAAAAATCCTAAGAAGAAACTTGAGGTTTGCACAAAAAATGAATGTAAAGCTTCGAAGGGGACTTAGTTGAACTTAAGTGATAAGAGTTTTTCCCGATTCTTTAATGAAACTCATTTTTTATTATCTTTAAGAAAAATTTTAAGTAGTATTAAGTTGGCAAACTCTACTAAAATTGCTTTAAAACCATTTAAGGTTAGCTAAGATATTTTAAACATCACCAATTCAGGAATATTTGGGATTTTCTAAGGATAGAATGAAGGGACTTAAGAAAAAGATCAAATTTCTATACATAGAATAATTGACTTTGAAATAAAAACTTAAACACTTTAATTTGACTTCAATAAATAAGTTGAATCATTTAGAAACCTACATGAGGATCTATTACAGTTCCATAGAGCCTTAACTAAGCTATAAGGTTTCTTGAGGGTAAGTAATGTAGTATGTTTGGGGCTTTGCATGATTTAATTTTACATGAATTTATATGCATGTTATCATTATTATTACTTTTTTATTTCACTTATTTATTACAATTTTATGCTTATGGAAGATTCTTTGTGCTATTTTGGATATCATTAATGTCTAACATGCAATACAGAGTCAAAACACATGAAATAGTGTTGTTTGGCATAGTCATGATAGATTTGACTGTGACCCTGCCAGTTTCAACTGTGGTCCCTCAGCGATACTACCAGATATAGTTTTGAAAGGTAAATGGGGAAGCTAGGGCACAAATAGAAACACTCTTTTGGGGGAGGAGACATCAGGAGGCAGCATGGGCACCAAAATTGAGGGTTTTTGATAATTTTGCTTAGGTTTCCTCTTCCTCTCTTTGGGTTGACATACTAAGAGATTTTTTTAACCTTTTCTTTGTATTGTTCTTATATTTTTTGAGAGGTTTTTGTATGATAAAGGAGTTGACAGCTGTTGAAGAGTGAACAAATCATTTAACATAAGTATTTTCTTTTTATTTTTCCTTGCAACAATGGTTTTATGGGATGTTTTTTCCAGATTTTTCCAATCATATATAGAAAAACTTCCTTTCACACCTAAATGATTTATGAGATCTATTTTTTTATCAAATGATTTCTTTTTATGTATCCTTTTCATGAGAAATCAGTGCTTTTCATAGTTGTGTTAACCATAGAATTTAAATTTAACCTTAATTTGAAAAATTGGGAAGTTAACATATTTCGTGATCTGTAACTCCTACCCATTGCAAAAAAGAACAAAATGGTTAACCACAAATCTGAGTAACAATAGATATATTTTTTCATGATCCTACAACCTAGAAAGACGATTAGAACAAATCTGAAGGATGCCATGGGAATTGAGAAGCCTCAAATTCATGGATTTATTATTCTTTTGACCTAAACACAGGCTTGAAGAGGACTTTCTATCCCTATTTACAACTATCAAATAGAGAAAAGTCTAGAAAAATCACGACCAATCACATTACCTAAATCACAGAGGCACGCACCTCATATATCTTTAGTAATAGTAAGATTTATTTGCCACCTTTTTCCATCCTTTCTGAACGTGTTATCTTTTATTTATCCCTTTAAGAAGAAGTTTAGGAAACCATCTCCTATTTGTTATTGTGTTGAACTAAGTTTAGAAGTATAGTAAACTAGATATTCACTCTCCAGAATGATTCTTAACACTTTCCTCATGAGATCAATATATAGTACTCGTTAACCGCTTTATTACTTGTAATATACTTGCGTTGTGTGGCCGACTTACTTCGCAGTAAGTTTTGGCATGTCAATATTCTAATTTTGTCTGGACAAGGAATGCTAATAGGTAGGGTTTAGAAGAATAGATATCTTGTCTAGGAGCCTTACCAATCATTAAAAAAAATTGGAAAAAAGATAAATTTTGAATACACTATTTGTATAAACATGTAGTATCTAAGAATTTAAAAATTAGAATTATTATTTATCAAGAGAGGTTAAAAACTACTCTTACTCATGATTGACAACAAAATTTTAATATAAAAAACACATATCTAAAGAATTTGACTATACAAATTATAAATTCAAAATTCTCTTGCATTTTAAATATTTTCATTTTAAAGGAAAAATGTTAAAAAGTTACTTTTGAAAATTCTAACATTTTGATAAAAATAAAGTTTTAACCTATTGTTTAACATTGTTATTGGATAATTACAATTTATCTTCATGGGAATGATCTTTTACTCAAAATCATTATTGTTGCATGTCAGAGAATTCATGGGGATAAAGTGATAATTTAACATTTTATTGGCACGAAGACCCATGATAAACACAAATAATAGAAATAGTATGAAGAGATTCTAAGTGTTTTACATAAAAAACTCAGGAAAGAAAAAAATCATGGGGACTAGCCCAGTAAAACTAATTCCTATGTAATTGTAATTACATAGGTTCACTCTTCTCTCAAATTAAAGAAGATGGAAATGCAATGATCATAATTGCAAATATATAATAGCATTTGAGCTATAATAACCATAATTGGGCCACAAAAAACATATTTCTTGGTTATAATAATAATATTTAAACATAAATTCTATAACTAGTTGCTACAAAGGTAGCAGTTGGTAACTACAATAGTGCTCGCTACCCATGTAGAATGCACTAGCATCATTTAGCCATATATGCCATAATTGCAGTAGTAGTTAGCCATATAGGCCGTAATTGGTCACAGAGGTCATAATTGGTTAGTGTAAAATCATTTGTTGGCCACATAGGTCATAGTTAGTAACTGCAACATCGTTAATTGGCCACATATATCTTAGTTGGAGACTAAAATAGCGTTAGTTAGCCACCGAGGACATAGTGGTAAGTTAGTGTAGTAATTGGCCACAGAGGCTGTAGTCACATAGGCCATAATTGTTAATTACTATGACATTTATTTGTCATAGAGGCTATAATTAGAAGTCACAATAACTGTCAAGCATATAATTCATACTTGGTGACTAAAATATTGTCCGTTGGCCACATAGACCATAATTGGTGACTTCAATAACATTGGTTTGACAAATGAACCTTAGTTAGAAGCTGTAATATCATCAATTAGATACTTAATTCATAGCCAGTGATTGCAATAATATTAGTTGGTGACTAAAGGCCATATTTGTTGATTGTAATAGTGTCAGATGGCTATAAAGATCATAGTTGGTGACTTAATATTTTTAGTTGGCCACATAAGATATAGTTAAAAGCTATAATTGTAACATCACTTAACTAGAGATGCTATAATGAAAAGTTATAATGGTAATTGGCCGCATAGGGCATAGTTGATGCTACACTGGTAGGTAGTTGCAACATTCTCTTGAGTTTTTGTTTTAATCCAAAGACAAGACTTGTAAGTATAAAGTGTATAGAAAGCTTTAGGAGAAAGGAAAAGGTCACTATATAATGAGTAAGATGGCCATATCTAGTTTTCATCTGGAGTTATCACTGGATCATCAATATGGTGACATTTTCTTACATCATATTTTAGATATATTTTTACATCATAGTTAGGATACATGGATGCATTGTATTCAAGATATTTCTTTATAATGTATGTCTTTACAATGTATTTAAGATACATTGTTAGATAGAACAGTTCATAGATAGTAGTGAATAAAGACTACCAAAAATGGTAAACAATAGTTAGTGGGTGATGGTCGATTGTTGTCGGAGGGCACGAAGGCTAAAAGTTATTGTTGGCATTTCAATATGACTTTATTCATTACAAAAATTCTTAATAAATCATTAACTAAAAATGTTTGTAAATGATAGTGAGCAATGGAAGCCAACGATAGCCAACAGTGGCCAGTGGGTTGTGGTCGAGAGTGGTCGAAATCTACAGAGGCCATGAGTTAACATTGTAACTTCAATATGAAATTATTTTTTTCACAACATGCGATATGCTGTTACACTGTATTTAAGATAATTCATAAGTAAATATATTTTACCAATGATGTGAACATGGTGAAATGGGCAGTGGTCGGTGGTAGCAAGCATGTGATTGTCAACAGTGGTCATCAACCATATAAGCCAAAAGTTATTGTCCTATTTTTTTTAGTCCAAAACAATTGTGAAATTAGTACTTTTCCTCTCTCTCTCAACTAAAGAGAGAAGGAATATTTATAACCTTTAAGGGATGAGCATTTTGGTCATTAATTAAATAAATCTCATAATCTCCTGATCAGACGACTCATATTGATCCCCCATTAACATAGGGTTTTTCATTGATATAATGAACTTCATGACCTCAGAATTAAGTGAGCATAAGATCATTGTATTCTTCTCTTAGAGACATTCAAGTTGACTATAGGTATGTTGAATATTAAATTAATGATCTGAACCCTCTAAATATACTTTATTGGCTTGATATGAACTTAATTAGACAGGGATTGAACCAATTTTAGTTTTGTCATTCATCTTGTCTAGAAGATTAATCAAAGCCATAAATGATCTTGAATTTGAATTTTTAATATTTATTGTCTAAAAAATACAATGAGATTTGTGCCAAATGATAATTTTGAGTGATGTTGTTGACAATGTTCATATATATAATCTCTTCAAAAATTGTATTTTGAGGAATTCTTAGTTTTCTTGTGTACTCTACAAACTTTGGACCAAATTTTCATTGACACAATTGATGGTAGTTGAGCAGTTCTGATCTAAAGATGATGGTGGCTGCGAAGCAATGTTAACCCAGTGGAGGCAGCAATCATAGAAAAGCTATTAGTGTATGAAAGTGAAGTCATGCATGCATGAATGCATGTGCTTGTTTTTTTAAGAAAAGAACAGCCAAAAGTATGTATTTTGAATGTAGTGGGGTTAACGGATGAGTGCTTACATGAGTAGGGACACAATGATATATGCCAGGACAAGTCCGTGTGTACATTGTTGCAAGTGAGCACAAGCGGACAAGTAAGGGCATGCACTGACACCTACTTGTATGACTAGGCTCTTTGTGTATTGCAGTAGGAATCAAATTAAGACAAGCACTATTGAAGTTGGTGAAGAGAAAGCTGGGATATTTTGATAAATAGAGCGGGAAATTTTGCATGGTGCTTGAGTTAGGTTAGGTTGCAAGTAATGTGTTGGCGACAGTTTTGTGGTATGGGTTAAGCTAACATCTACTTCCATTTGGAGTAGGAGATGCACGACTATGCACATGATCCCGCCTGAGTGAGCACAGAAGTGAGGGCATGTTTGCATGCTCACATGAGGGCATGTTTGCACGCTCACATGAGTCATACAAAGATAATGGTTCAAGAGATTTCTTTTCTTTATCCGAGATAACTATTATAGTGGAAGGTAAAGAAACATGAGAACTAAAAGATACAAAAGGAATCTCTATCTCTTGAAGACCTCTAATCATTTTTGATTCTCTATTTTTCATTTTCTTTTCTTTCTTGAAAGATTTTGTAAATTGTAAGTCCGCAAGGATCTTTCAGAAGCTTCACCTTGAGCAGTGTCGTCTTTGTCTTTGATGGGTGAATTAGGAATAAGTTTATCGACCGAAATCATTTTGACTGAACCTTTTTAGGTTCTTTCAGATACTCTTTTGGGATTACTATATTCCATTCTTTAAAGTTGTCCTCTAACCAGTCTTTGAAGAAACATTCTTCAATTTTATGTCCAATCATCCTGTGATGAGAACAATAAATGGGATTGTCCTTCATGCCAACCTCTCTTGGCCTTTAGCCTCAAGCAACATGAACTCTGGTATCTTTAGCATGCTACGAAATATTTTGCCAACGCCCTCTATTTTGAATGGGTATTCCTTATTCATTTTTTTAATCATCGTTGTATTGCTTTCGGTACTAAAAATGGTTGTTGAAATTGTACTTGAGTAGATGTCTGTTGTGACGGTTGGTTTTGTCGCTGTTTTTGTTGTTCAGGATGAACTTGCATCACTTGTTTACCCTTTTCTGTAACATTTTTTGGTTTCTTCTCAAAATTTTTTGACAGACTTTATATTTTCTATCTTTTCCATTACACTCATCTACTTAGCTTCTTCCTAAAGATTGGCAATTTTACTGAGCAGTTTTTCAAATGTCTTTATATTGAATCCATTAAACATGAATGCTATAGGACCATGGATATTTTTAAGTAAGATTTTGACAGCATGTCGTTCCTGGAGTTGTGGTTCACATTTCCTGCTAAGTTTTCTCTAGCGCAAAATGTAATCCACCGGATTCTCTACGGGCTTTTGTTTTTCTACCACCAGATCACCAACTATTGTATGGTGTTGTGCTCCAGTGAACTGGTAAATGAAGAGGCATTCATGCTCTACAAAAGTTTAAACAGACCCATTAGGAAGTTCCACATACCAGTCAAAAGCAACTCTTGTGAGACCGTTAACAAATTGACAGAAAAGAAGAGCGTCATTTACTCCTGCATTGCAGCAAATCAATCAAAATTGTGCAAGATACTAATGAAGATTACAAGTCCCATTAAACATTTTTATGAGAGGAGTAACAAAACCATTGGGGTATTGGACATAATCAAATTTCTTTGGATAAGGTCTACCCTTTGGAATTAATTATCTAACCTTTACCTGAGTTATTGTTTCTTTTATCTTTAGTTCTACGAATTATGTGATTTCTTTTTCTGGAATTCTACTTTGGGGGAATCTTTTTCTTTCAAGTTCATTCTTGAATTTCTACTGGCTCTCTTTTGTCCTCTAGAATGTGTATTTTCACTGGCCTAATAATTTCAACGACAAGCAATGGATTTGTTGGTGTGTTTTGTAAAGCTCTCACCAATTCTTCCATTATTTGTTTGAGAATATTGATTTGTTCATCCTGTTGTCAGATAATCACTTATAATTCTTCTGTCATATCTTCTTCATTTAATTCTCGTGCTAAAAAGGTTGATCACATTTTTACTATGTTTATTTTAGTGACCACATCATTGGTACTATTTGAAGAATCTTTCTTTATCCATATTAGGAATTGTTTAACATCATTTTTCAACTTTTTAAATCTTTACTTGAACGACTTTATAGGACATTCTCCACAATTTCTTTCCTTAGAACTGTCTGCAGAGGTACTCAAAATGTCTGAGATTCCTCCCGATGATTCTGATTTCCATACATTTTTTTATGTATAGTACGAGATACCCTGGTAAGTATATCATCGTGTTGTGAGTAAGAATGATCTCCACTTTGTAACATTTGGACCAGAGCCATCCTTTTAGAAGATGTGCCTTCTGCTTCTGATATTAATTTGTTATGTTTGGTACTATCTTTTATGAAGGTTACATCTTTTACTCTTGGCCCCAGACGGAGTTTCACTGGTACCCGAGTACACTGATTGTCTGATGGGAATTGCTGATCCTTTTCTTGATATGTAGGATTTTCATTTGCAAGAATTTTTCTTTTCATTATCTAGAGACTGCAAATCCCATTTTATCTAATAGTCGAGAAATTGAACATATCTATCTTTCTGTGATAATCTTTTAAACATAGAATATATGGTGTGAATTGATGGAGAATTTTTTTTGGTTGGAAGGTATTATCCTCTTATTCGACATGTATTGGAAAATATTTGTTTTCTTTTGAGAAAGAAGGTTGACCGAAAACACTTTGTTCAAATTCAGGTGTCTCAAAATCGTCATTTTCGTTCTAGTTTTTCTTCATTTTAAGAAAACAAGCTTTACTTCCCTATTGGGAACGAGTTTTGGAACATTTTTGTAACAAGATCCAAATTCATATATGGATGGTGGTAGAATATCTCTTCTTGTTCAATACAAATTTTCATTCCTTTTCTGTCAATTTGTTCTTCCATTTCCTCAAATGTATATTGTTCAACAAGAATGTCTTGAGGTAAGTCTTCTGTAAAGTGAAGAAACTCTTCATAAGGTTCCATATTGAATTTCTCAAAGGATTGTATATCAGTTTGAAATGGTTATTTAGTGCAAATTCAGTTTCTTCAAATAATCCAAAGTCATTCTAAAAAAAGTATGTGTTTTCATAAATTGGTGTATTGAGATCTTGAATGTAAGAAAAGACTGAATCTGAGGATTCCATTGCAACTTTATTGAAAATTTAAGGAGAATACAATGTCATGGACTCATTTAGAAATTGGGAATTTTTCTTTTTATTTTGTATTATCTTGTCATTATGAACTGTCAAGAATAACTCTTCAAAGAGTTAGATTTGAAAAAAGAGGTCCTATCTGTAAAAGTACAAAACATCTTTTTGAAAAAAGTCATTTAACAAGAGATGAGAACTAGCGGAGTTGCCAATAAAATCTCTTGGTGGCATCCAGAGTTGTGGGATCTCAGCTTGTTTCCAATCCGTAGTCGTCGAGATTCTCTCGTGTCGATATGAGGTGTGAAATATCAATGCCATTGTTTGGGAGAGTCGCCACTCTGTTTATTTATAATATCGCTCTATCTTCAAGAAATTTTAATTTTTCGGATCATGTAAAGGATCCTTAAATGTTAAGAAATTTGAAGAAAATAAGGGCTGATAAAATAGAAGACAGTATAATAAAAAATGTTAGTGATAATCCTTATAAAAGGGGATTCTAGGATGCTTTATTCTAGAAATTTTTATATAAGGAGGACCAGATGTAAAATTTTGATAATCAGAGATTTCTAGGTGCCTGAGTTCTTAAATCTCACATAAGTGCAAGCTCTTATAGTAAATTAAATCTTAGACAATTGGAGTTGTCTAAAAAAACCTGATCAATGTTAACACTTATTTTCTAACAAATTTCAAGAACAAAGAAAAAAATATTGATGTTCAATCATAGAGGTAATATGTTTCTAAGTATTACATACTACCCTAAATGTTCGATTTTGTCAATGTCATTTAATATATCGGTTTTATTTTTGTTTTGTTGTTTGTCATTTTATTATCGTTTTATCTTGTAGTTTGTTATTTGTTTTGGTGGCTATCCTATAAGTTTAGGTTTTGTGATTATCCTGTTGTTTGTCTTGATTATGTGATTTTAGTTTAGTTTTTAATATCATTTATGTCATTTTTATTTTATTGTTTTTCCCTTCATCAAAATATCACCCTACGAAATAGAATTAGCACACCCTAATAATATGCAAAGTAAATTTAAAGTTGAACTCATCTTCAACCTGCAAGAAAACAGTGTCAGAGTGATTCTTACAAAAGACGTAGTGTTGATTTTAGTTGATTTTTAGACAATTTGGTCAATGGTATGAATTAAATCTTAAAGTCTAATTTAAGTAAGACTTTTTATATTCGATCTCTTTTGAATTCAAAAGTGTTATATCTAACATAGATTAGACTTAATTTTTGATGAATTCTAACATAAATTAGACTTTAAGATTCTAGATTCGATGTCTTTTGAATTTAGAGGTATTTAATTTTTTAAGTCGAATATGAATTAGACTTGTCATTTGGATAAATCCAACATAATTTATTTTAGATTCACTGTTGTTTCAATCTAAAAATATAGTTGAGTTTAGATTCAATATAGGTTGAACATAAAGATCTTGACTTAAGTATATTGAACCTAAGTAAGATTTGAATTAGGTTCAATGTAGGTTGAACCTAATTTAATTTTGGACTAGGTTCAATGAAGGTTAAACCTAAGTTAAGTTTAAGTTAGGTTCGATGTTGGTTGAACCTAACTTAAGTTTGAGGTCGGTTCAATGTAGGTTGAACCTAAGTTAAGTTTGGTATAGGTTCAATGTAGGTTGAACCTAAATAAGGTTTTGGGTTTGGTAGAAATTAAGTTGAACCAAAGTTTGGTTTGAGTTAGGTTCAATGTAGTTTTAACCTAAGTTTAGATTAGGTTCATTGTAGGTTGGAACTAAAAGATTTATGCTGAAGTTAGGTTCAAATTAGGTTGAACATAAGTATAAGTTAAAGTTAGGTTCAATTTCAATTATGCTCAAACTGGTTTGAAGTTAAGTATAGGTTAAGGTTAGGTTCAATGTATGTTGAACCTAAAAGGATTAATTTTGACTTAGGTTCAAGTTTTGTTGAACCTAAGTATAGGTTAAGATTAGGTTCAATGTATGTTGAACCTAAATGGTTTATGTTTACTTATGTTCAAGTTGTGTTGAACCTAAGTATAGGTTAATGGTAGGTTCAATGTGTGTTGAACCTAAATGGTTTAGGTTTGACTTAGGTTCAAGTTGGGTTGAAACTATATATAGATTAAGATTAGCTTCAATGTATGTTTAACCTACATGGTTATGTTTGACTTAAGTTCAAATTGGGTTGAACCTAAGTATAGGTTAAGGTTAGGTTTAATGTGTGTCGAACCTAAACAGTTTATGTTTGGCTTAAGTTTAAGTTGGGTTGAACCTAAGTATAGGTTATGATTAGGTTCAATGTGTGTTGAGCCTAAATGGTTTAAGTTTGAATTAGGTTCGAGTTTGGTTGAGCCTAAGTATAGGTTAAGGTTAGGTTCAATGTGTATTGAACATAAATGATTTAAGTTTGACTTTGGTTCAAGTTGTGTTGAACCTAAGTATAGGTTAAGATTAGGTTCAAAGTATGTTGAACCTAAAAAATTTAAATTTAACTTAGGTTTAAGTTGGGTTAAACCTAAGTATAGGTTAAGGATAGGTTCAATGTGTGTTGAACCTAAATGGTTTAGGTTTGACTTACGTTCAAGTTAGGTTGAACCAAAGTATAAGTTAAGGTTAATTAAACCTAATTTGGACAAGTTTTAATTGATTAATTAGACTTAATTCTGGTTAAGTCTAATTAGGTTAAAGTTAATTAAACCTAATTTGGGTAACATTTAATTGATAAATTAGACTTAATTGCAGTTAAGTCTAATTAGGTTAAGTTTAATTAAATCTAATTTAGGTTAGGATTAATTGATTAACTAGAAATAATTATGGTTAAGTCTAACTAGATTATGGTTAATTAAACCTAATTTGGGTAAGGTTTAATTGATTAATTAAACTTAATAATTGTTAAATCAAATTAGTTTAATGTTAATTAAACCTAATTTAGGTAAGGTTTAATTATTTAAATGAACATAATTGTGGTTAAGACCAATTAGGTTGGGGTTAATTAAACCTAATTTAGTAAGTTTGAATTGACTAATTGGACTTAATTATGGTTAAATTCAGTTAGGTTAAGGTTAATTAAACTTAATTTGGATAAGGTTTAATTGATTAATTACTTAGTTGTGGTTAAGTCTAATTAGATTAAGGTTAATTAAACCTAATTTGGATAAGGTTTAATTGAATATATAGACTTAGTTGTGGTTAAGTCTAATTAGGTTAAGGTTAATTAAACCTAATTTGAGTAATGTTTAATTGATTAATTATAGTTAACTGTGGTTAAGTCTAACTAGGTTAAGGTAAATTAAACCTAATTTGGGTAAGGTTTAATTTATTAATTATACTCTATTGTGGTTAAGTCTAATTAGATTAAGGTTAATTAAACCCAATTTGGGTAAGGTTTAATTGTCTAATTAGACTTAATTATGGTTAAAACTAATTAGATTAAGGTTAATTAAACCTAATTTAGGTAATGTTTCATTGATTTATTGGAGTTAATTGTGGTTAAGTGCAATTAGTTTAAGGTTAATTAAACCAAATTTAGGTAAGGTTTAATTGATTAATTGGACTTAATTGTGGTTAAGTCCAATTTGGTTAAGGTTAATTAAACCTAATTTTGGGTAAGGTTTAATTCATTATTAAACTTAATATTGGTTAAGTCTAATTAGGTGAAGGTAAATTAAACCTAATTTGGGTAAGGTTTAATTGGTTAATTAGACTTAATTATGGTTAATTCTAATTTGGTTAAGGTTAATTAAACCTAATTTAGGTAAGGTTTAATTGATTAATTGGACTTAATTTTGGTTTGTGTTAAGTTCAACTTAGATTGAACCTATGTTTAGATTAGGTTCATTGTAGGTTGAAGCTAAATGATTTAAGTTCAACTTAGGTTTAAATTAGTTGAACATAAGTATAAGTTAAAGTTGGGTTCAATGTATGTTGAACCAACTTAGGCTCAAGTTGGGTTGAACTTAAATATAGGTTAAAGATAGGTTCAATGTAATGTTGAACTTAAAAGGTTTAACTTTCAATTAGGTTCAAGGTTGGTTGCACCAAAGTATAGGTTAAGATTAGATTCAATGTATGTTGAACCTAATTAGTTTATGTTTGACTTAGGTTCAAGTTGGGTTGAACCTAAGTATAGGTTAATGTTAAAATAAATGTGTGTTGAGCCTAAATGGTTTAGGTTTGACTTAGGTTTCAAGTTGGGTTGAACCTAAGTATAGGTTAAGATTTGGTTCAATGTATGTTTAACGTAAATGATTTAAGTTTGACTTAGGTTCAAGATGGGTTGAACCTAAGTATAGGTTAAGGTTAGGTTCAATGTGAGTTGAACCTAAAGGGTTTAGGTTTTGACTTAGGTTCAAGTTGGGTTGAACCTAAGTATAGGTTAAGGTTAGGTTCAATGTGAGTTGAACCTAAATGGTTTAGGTTTGACTTAGGTTCATGTTGGATTGAATCTGAGTATAGGTTAAGATTTAGTTCAATGTATGTTGAACCTAAATGGATTAAGTTTGACTTAGTTTCAAGTTGGGTTAAACCTAAGTATAGGTTAAGGTTAATTAAAACTAATTTAGATAAGATTTAATTGATTAATTAGACTTAATTGTTGTTATTTCTAATTAGGTTAAGTTTAATTAAATCTAATTTGGTTATGGTTTAATTGATTAATTAAGCTTTATTGTGGAAGTCTGATTAGGTAAAGGTTAAATAAACCTAATTTGGGTAATGTTTAATTGATTAACTAGACTTAATTGTGGTTAAGTCTAACTAGATTAAGGTTAATTAAACCTAATTTTGGTAAGATTTAATTAATTAATTAGATTTAATTATGGTTAATTGTAATTAGGTTATGGTTATTAAACCTAATTTAGTTAAGGTTTAATTGTTTAATTGGACTTAATTGTGGTTAAGATCAATTCAGTTATAGTTAATTAAACCTAATTTGGTAAGGTTTAAATGATTAATTAGTCTTAATTGTGGTTAAGTACAATTTGGTTAAGGTTAATTAAACCTAATTTGGATAAGGCTTAATTGATTAATTATACATAGTTTTGGTTATGTCTAATTATATTAAGGTTAATTAAACCTAATTTGGATAAGGTTTAATTGATTAATTTTGACTTAGTTGTCGTTAGGTCTAACAAGGTTAAGGTTAATTAAACCTAATTTGGGTAATGTTTAATTGATTAATTAGACTTATTTGTGGTCAAATCTAATTAAGTTAAGGTCAATTAAACCTAATTTGGGTAAGGTTTAATTGATTAATTAGAATTAATTATGGTCAAGTCTAATTAGATTAGGGATAACTAGAACAAATTTGGGTAAAGTTTAATTAGTTAATTAGACTTAATTATGGTTAAATCTAATTAAGGATAAGGTTAATTAAACCTAATTTAGTTAAGTTTTAATTGATTAATTTGACTTAATTGTGGTTTAAGTCCAATTAGGTTAAGGTTAATTAAACCTAATTTAGGTAAAGTTTAATTGATTAATTGGACTTAATTTTAGTTTGAGATAGGTTCAATGTAGATTGAACCTAAGTTTAGATTAGGTTCATTACAGGTTGAAGCTAAAAGCTTTAAGATAGACTTAGGATCAAATTAGGTTTAACTTAAGTATAAGTTAATGTTAGGTTCAATGTATGTTGAACCTATTTAGGCTCAAGATGAGTTGAGCTTAAGTATAGGTTAAAGTTAGGTTCAATGTATGTTGAACCTAAAAGGTTTAACATTGACATAGGTTCAGGTTGGGTTGAACCTAAGTATAGGTTAAGATTAGGTTCAATGTATATTGAACCTAAATGGTTTAAGTTTGACTTAGGCTCTGGTTGGGTTGAACCTATGTATAGGTTAAGATTAGATTTAATGTATGTTGAGCCTACATGGTTTAAGTTTGACTTAGATTCATTTTGGATTGAACCTAAGTATAAGTTAAGGTTGGGTTCAATGTGTGTTGAACCTAAATGATTTAGGTTTGACTTAGGTTCAAGTTGGGTTGAACCTAAGTATATGATAAGATTAGGTTCATTGTGTGTTGAACCTAAATGGTTTAAGTTTGACTTATGTTCAAGTTGGGATAAACCTAAGTATAGGTTAAGGTTAGGTTTAATTTAAGTTGAACCTAAATGATTTATGTTTGACTTAGGTTCAAGTTGGGTTGAACCTAAGTATATGTTAAGATTATGTTCAATGTGTGTTGAACTTACGTGGTTTAAGTTTGACATAGATTCAAGTTGGGTTGAACCTAAGTATAGGTTAAGGTTAGGTTGGATGTGTGTTGAACCTAAATGGTTTAGGTTTGACTTAGGTTCAAAATGGTTTGAACCTAAGTATAGGTTAAGTTTAGGTTCAATGTATGCTGAACCTAAATGGTTTAAGTTTGACTTAGGTTCAAGCTGGGTTGAACCTAAGTATAGGTTAAGGTTAGGTTCAATGTGCATTAAACCTATATGGTTATGTTTTACTTAGGTTCAAGTTGGGTTGAACCTAAGCATAGTTTAAGATTAGGTTGAATGTTGAACCTAAATGGCTTAGGTTTGACTTTGGATCATGTTGGGTTGAACCTATGTATAGGTTAATGTTAATTAACCTAATTTGGATAAGGTTTAATTAAATAATTAGACTTAATTGTGGTGAAGTCTAATTAGGTTAAGGTTAATTAAACCAATGTTCTAAGGTTTAATTGATTAATTAGACGTACATATGGTTTAGTCTAATTAAGTTATGGTTAATTATGTCTAATTTGGGTAAGATTTAATTGATTCATTAGAGGTTATTGTGGTTAAGTCTAATTAGATTATGGTTAATTAAACCTAATTTGGGTAAGGTTTAATTGATTAATTGGACTTAATATTGGTTAAATCTAATTGGGTTAAGGTTAATTAAACCTAATTTAAGTAAGCTTTAATTAATTGGTTGGACTTAATTGTGGTTAAGTCCAATTAGGTGAAGGCTAATTAAACCTAATTTAGGTAAGGTTTAATTGATTAATTAGACTTACTTGTGGTTAAGTATACTTACGTTAAGGTTAATTAAACCTAATTTGGATAAGGTTTAATTAATTAATTAGACTTATTGTGGTTAAGTCTAATTAGATTAAGGATAATTAAACCTAATTTGGATAATGTTTAATTGATAAATTAGACTTAGTTGTGGTTAATTCTGTTTATTGCAATCTAATACCTTACAACTAAATATTGCACTAGTAAGAGAATGGTGGCATCAAATTCTCTTGGGACTTATGCATGTGACATTATTTAGTTTTAGAGTAAGTCCTTTGGAGGCTAATAGCCCCTTGAGATTTTTTAGTATACATGTTCCTTCTAAGGCGTATAGTCCTCTTAAGATTTTTGAGTGTACCTATACCCTTCGAGACATATAGCCTTCAAAATTTTTTTGGATGGAGATCCTATCAACCACTTGATTTCATGGAGACTTTCTACTAAAAATCCTCTCCACTACTATCTTTAATCGAGGCTACTTCAATGCAATTCAATGGAATTAGTAGAGACCTTGTTTGTCATTTGCCCTTGACAGGTTTTTCTAGTGAGAACTGTGTCCCCTAGTAGCGTCTTATAGAGATGACCTCATTTGCATGTCTTACAAGGTTATAAGTGGAGACTTTCTTTACCAGCTGACTTCAAATGGGATTTCTAGTGAGAGCTATGTTCTTTCTTATATTTTCATTGATACTACCTTATGAACATGTGTTCTAGGAGTACAAATAGAAAATACATTTGTCATTAAGAATATTTGATTTTTCATAAACTGTTTACTAAGAGCATCCATGCGACAAACATTGTCAAAATTGGAAGAGGTTGATTGTAATACATCAAGGATTTTAGACTCGTTTTAAGTTATTTTTTTTGGAGGTGCTTTATGGTGTTAAATTATTACAAACAAATTCATATTATAATTGAACAATGATTTTTGACATATCTTAAGTTGTTAGTTGAAAATTATGCTTAAAGGTTGTAGCCAATTTTGGAAGAGTTCAAGGAAGTACACAAAGGATTTTTGACCTATCCTATGTTGTTTAGGTGAAGGATTTGCTCGGTGATCATAGACAACTTTAGAAGAGGTCAAATCAAGTCCCTATGAAATTGATTAAGCCTAGAATGTGGTGATATAAATTCTCTATATTTCTCAAGTTTGAGGTATAAGTTAAGATGGAACATACTTTTTCTTGAAAATAGTGTTATGACCATCTTCAAAAATGATATTTGGTAACTTGCTGTTAATTATGAATTTTTTTGCTAATGTGGGGACATCGTCTACATGAGCCTGATAATTTTATATAAATTAGGTCATGTATTGAATATAAATGAGGTCAGTTTCTTGTTCTGGTTGAGGAAGAACTCCACTACGATGTGAGGGTACTGAGAGCATTTTCAAGTTGGACATCTACGGTTGATGGTAGATCTAGTTGTTGTGTTAAAATGTTAAACGAGTGCCCTCCTAAAGTTGTGAATAAAATTCCTCTTCAACCTAAAAGTATTTCACATGATGCGATGCAAGAAAACTACCTCACTATAATCATGGCCAAAATATTGATGTAAATGAACTTTTAAGATTGTTGTAATATTTATACCCTAACTTAAAATTCGTTCACATTTACTTGAAGTCTAAATGAAATGTGGAAATGCTTACCCACTAGAATCATCATAGAATATTAACATGAATGAAATTTTGAGAGTATAGTGAAGATTTTCCCCCACAGCAAGGAATTCATCAAAAATAATCTTAAAGAGGTGAGAGGATTACTTAGCTATCATTTAAATTGAAATGAGTTGTTTCATAAACAATTTAGCAAGCTCATCAAAAGGTATGACAGATCCATCTTGGAGTGAATAAAACTAAGTATGTACTAGAACTTTAAAAGTAGCAGAGAATAATTAATAAAAGAGCATTTCAAAAGCACATTGTATGATTCTTTGATTATTTCCTTCATACGGATTATATGTCTCCTCATAAGAATTATTGCTTGGAAACTTAAAACAATGTTGGAATAGTACATGAGTCAATTTTACATAAAATTGCTTGCATTGTAACATTCCTTTTACTTCTTAATTCACCTCATTTATCATGAATTTTTACTCGTGGATGGTTCTTTGTTCTATTACAGGTTAAGGGGGTCAAACACATAAAATGGGGTCAAAACATGCCAAAAAGGACTATTTGGCATAGTCAACTCTGATCTGGGAATAACCACTGATCCTAGATATTTCTACTTTGTTATGATTTATATAAATATGATATAATATTCAATTCTCCTTTAGTAATATTTTTTTTCTTTACAATAGCACCAAAAACTTGATTCCTATGTAAATAAGAATTCAACAATTAAATTTAAATTTATGGATTCTACGCAAGTTTACATATCGTTATCAAGTAATATAGGACTTTTCGATTAAGCCCCAACATATTGAATCCACAGAGAATCTTGTAAATTTTTAATAATGAATTAGATCACAAAATCTACTGAGAAAAAGACACATACATAAATAGTTTAAGCTGTCAGAAGATTGAAAATGCGATTCTTTTTGGCAATTTTGAAATAAAGTAAACAATTAACTGACTATAACGAGATTTTGTAAGATAAAAGAAGTATAAATAAAAAAAAATTTTTCCTTATCATGAATAAGTAATAAGTATAAGAGTTATATTGTGGAAGTATGCAAATTGTGTTGTGCCAAATAGGAGCAATATTATTCTTTACCCCTATTAGAGATGATATAAAGAACATTGGCTATTTTAAAGTTTGAATAGTCTTGAAGACGGGTTATGCAGAGAAGATATTTGCTCTCACTCTAGAGTTCTCTCATTTCCCTCCACTTGGGAGCTAACATCTCATATCAAAACCTAAAACAATAAACTAAATTGGGGTCTTCATTCTGTCACCCTAAAGTCCTCTAATTCTACACCCATGAAAGTATAATTCTCTATTTATTTGCACAAAATTATATGAATTACATTCTCATTCATACAATCTCATGTGATTTTTATCAATAATTGACTGAGACAATAGCATCACGGATCTTACATGTTCTTACAATAAATGCTAACATCCTAATTGGCCAAATTAAGAAGTAAATAAAGTGCAAGGATTAAATCATCGCAACTTATCCTACATTAAAGATCAATACTTCCACAAATTCCATCCAACACTTAATTTCATGGATAAAACACAATAAATTTTAATTTTAAAAGTAGAAATATTGTAGAAACACAAGAAGTCTCAATTAAAACCAAATGAAATACAAAGATGAAAACTTATATTAAATTCCTCTCCACCAAACTCATAAAGTTTTTTTTTAAATCTCTACCTTTCTCTTACAAGCCTCCCTAGTACTATTCGCCCAACCCTAGAGGGTTAAAATCTCTTCAAAATAATGGATTTTTACTTAGAAATCTCTACCCACCTTCCCTTCCACTAAGAATGAGAAAAGTGTGAAGAAACCCTAAATAATAATCCTACAACTTCTTACTACAACTACTCTTTTCTAACTCTCTCTACACACCCTTTTTAGCCTCCTTTAAGGTCTCTTCAAGTCCTTCATTTTATATTTTCTCAAGAGGTGCCTCGGTGTCTCTTCAAGTTGTGCCCATAATCAATGAATCTTTCCAAAAGATGCATCCTTTTAAGAGCTTTTCAAAATTATTTTGGAGCGCATTATTAGTTATCCACGACTGTACAAAAGGTTGCCTCAAACACCTTTCAAAATTTTCTAAAACTTTTATAAATTTCTATAGTAACTACCTTGCGCTTAAGGATGGGGCCTTTGGCACTTTGGCGCGGCCTTCTCTATCTGCTAGTGCTTAGGCAACCTATTCCAACTTAACACCTTCTTCTTCTTTGCTCCAAATTTGTTCTTTTTTCACCCCTTTTGCCATATTTTGTCCATTTAATTGAACCTAAAATAAAAACACACAAATACCTTCCATTAAAGTGCAATATCATCAAAAATAGATATAAAAATGTGTACAAAAATATTATATATTATAGGTATATCAAATTCTCCCAAACTTAAAATGTTACTTGTCCTCAAGTGACACTACAATCATTCAAATTCAAAGTAAGCAAATTATGTGATTTAGTTTCTTTAGAAGATTCTGAAATTTTGTTCTAGAAATGTAGTATTTTAATTGATAAAAAACTTTAGTAAATGAGACCAATTTAAAGTTTAGAAATCTCTAAAGTGAAAAAGTATGAAAATTCAGAAAAACTTTTAGATTTTCCAAATATAGAGCTTAGGCATTCTATCTTCTTTACTTCAAAATTTTTATTAAAATAATTATACTTACTATATTATATCCTTAAGCTTTGGAGTTTTTCAAATCATATGCGTTAAAAAGATCAGATGTGGAACCAATTTTGATTAGGCACTAATCCTCAAGCTTCTCCTCCCATTTTTTTTCTCACATACTATACTTCACTTTTTCTTTTCTTTTATTTTCTTTACCTCTCTTCTTTTTCTTTTCTTTTCTTTTTCTGGAAAGGATTACTATATCTGATTGACCTTGAATAATTTTGAATTCCACTCTTCTTGTCCTAAATGAAAGGTTTGGTATGTATCCTTTACTTAAAAATATAATAATAGTTTTGAAAATTACTTTTAATAAAAGAAATTAAATTATTGAATATAAAAGTCTAACTCTTCTTTAATTTTCAAAAATACAACATCTCCTACTAAAGATTGTTACACCATATTTAACATATCTTCACTAATAAAATTATTAACTTCAAAATTTTCATCATCACTATAAAGTTTTAATTAAATTCTTTTACTCAGTTGTATATTCAAAATTTTACTACGCTAATATAACTTCATACACATAATCATTTTTCAATTAAAATCAAATTTTTTGTAGCATATTTGAGAACAAATAAATTTAAAGTTTTGAAAATTGGTTCTTCATCCCCCAAACATAAATTTTTAATAAAATATAACATTATAGCATATCATAAAAATAGAAAATAATGAAAAATTAAAACATCATGCTTACAGGGGTTTTCATATCCAAAATATAGAAGTACAAAAATTAAAAACAGGAGTAAAAATGATCAAATTTCATTTTGATTTTACTTTTCATGAGATTCAAAAGACTTCTATGCAGTGGAGGATAACATAAAAGCAAATCACACAAATTAACATAATATCACAACCACAACAGAAAGATAATGCATGGTAGTCAATTGAAACTTAAACATAAAATTTTAAATGAGAGTTTGCTCTATTCTAAACTTTTCTACAACATTAGGAATAACATCAACACAAAACAACAAAATACACTTAAAATAACAAACTTCACACAAGTACTACCACATCAAACAAAAGATAACTACACATCATAACATGAACACATACAATATTGCCTATCACAACAAAAAATACTACAACAGTAGTCAAAATAACAAAGGCAAATAAGAGTTCAAATTCAACACAAAATAATCTAATCACTCCTCATCCTCGTCACCATCATCATGATCTTCATCATCATCATCATCCCATAAACTTGTAGAATCATAATGAGGGTATGGTAGATATGAAGGAAATACTACAATCTGATTACCATGGATAAGCTTTACCAAAGATGTGTTATATTTCTCTTCATAGTCATTATGCCTTCTCATGTAAGTATCAATATGATCTACATAACTTTCTAAATTTAATACCTTATCTACAGTATAGTTGATGTTGTCCATCATCTTTTGCGTTAATTGTGTCTACAAATCTGGGCTGGTAGATTGACCATGGGATGTTGATGCACGCGATGCAGAAGCATGGGATGTAGAAGCATGGGATGTAGAAGCACCAAAACATCTAGAAAATCCTCTTCTCCAGCCAAAAATAGAATGCTCATAATAAGATTTCACTTTCACACTAGTACTGGGCGTTAGAGGTTGTAAAGTCTCCTCACAACTATCAAATCTCACACCAGCTTGCTCACATAAAGAAAAGATTAAGGATGTGAATCCCAAACCTGCGGTGGTGGCAGCGCTAACAAAACTAGTGATAACCTAATAAATCATAGATCCAATACTAATAGGCCTATACTGCTGAATGTAATAGTTCAATGTACATCTTTCTCTAGTAGCATTTAAGCCTTACTTACATTAGGCTTAAACAACTATAAATCCTAATTAAGTCTAACCCTAATTAGACTTAATTAACCTTTAAGCCTTACTTACATTAGGCTTAAACAACATTAAATTCTGATAAATTTTAACCTTAATTAGACTTAATTAACCTTTAAGCCTTACTTATGTTAGGCTCAAACAACCTTAAATCCTGATTAAGTTAACCCTAATTAGACTTAATTAACCTTAAAGCCTTACTTGCATTAGGCAAATATCCTTAAATCCTAATTAAGTCTAATCCTAATTAGACTTAAGTAACCTTTAAGCTTTACTTACATTAGGCTTAAACAACCTTAATCCTAATTAAGTCTAACCCTAATTAGACTTAATTAACCTTAAAGCCTTAAATAAATTAGGCTTAAAGAACCTTAAATCCTAATTAAGTCTAACCCTAATTACACTTAATTAACCTTTAAGTCTTACTTACATTTGGCTTAAACAACCCTAAATCCTAATTAAGTCTAACCCTAATTAAACTTAATTAACCTTTAAGCCTTATTTACATTAAGCTTAAACAACCCTAATCCTAATTAAGTCAAACCCTAATTAGACTTAATTAAACTTTAAGCCTTACATAAATTAGTCTTAAACAACCTTAACTCCTAATTAAGTCTAACTTTAATTAGACTTAATTAACCTTTAAGCCTTACTTACATTGGCTTAAACAACCTTAAATCCTAATTAATTCTAACCCTTGTTAGACTTAATTAACCATTAATTCTTACTTACATTAGGTTTAAACAACCTTAAATCCTAATTAAGTCTAATCCTAATTAGACTTAATTAACCTTTAAGCCTTACTTACATTAAGCTTAAAAAAGCTTATATCCTAATTAAGTCTAACACTAATTAGACTTAATTAACCATTAAGACGTACTTACATTAGGCTTAAACAACCTTAAATCCTAATTAAGTCTAAACCTAATTAGACTTGATTAATCCTTTAAGCCTTACTTACATTAGGCTTAAATAACCCTAAAACCTAATTAAGTCTAACCCTAATTAGACTTAATTAATCCTTAAATTTTATCTAAATTAGTTTTAAGTAACCTTAAACCCTAATTAATTCTAACCCTAATTAGACTTAATTAACTCTTAAGCCTTACTTACATTCGGCTTAAGAAACCTTAAACTCTAATTTAGTCTTTCTTTAATTAGACTTAAAACCATAACTCAGATTCAATTCAACTTGAACCCAAGTTTACCAAACCTCTAGGTTCAACTTACATTGAATCTAACTTAACCTAACCTTAGGATCAACCTACATTAAACATTACCAAAGCTCTAGGTTCAACCTACACGGAACCCAGCTCAACCAAACTTCAGGTTAAACCTAAATTGAACCTAACCAAACTTTAGGTTTAGTATAGATTGAACCTAAATCAAACACAAGCTTAAGTTCAACCTAACTTGAAACCAAGTTAACCAAACATTAGGTTCAACATACATTGAACCTAAACCAAACCTATAACTTAGGTCCAACCTAACTTGACCCAAGTTGACCAACTTTTAGAACCAACCAACATTAAACTTAAGTCAAACATATAACATAGGTCCAACCTAACTTGAACCCAAGTTAACCAGATCTTTAGATTCAACCCAGATTGTATCTAACTCGACATAGACTTTAGGTTCAACCCAAACTTAACCTATGTCTACCTAAACCTTAGGTTTAACTAAATGAACTTAAGTCAAATCTAAATTCCTTTAGTTCAACAAATTGAACTCAAACCAAATCTAAGACCTAAATAAATCTAACCTTAATTAGACCTAAATAATCTCATTAAGCCTTACTTACATTAGGGTTAAGTAAACTTCAACCCTAATAAGGTCTAACTCTAAGTTGACCTAATTGTTCTCCTTAAGCTTTACTTACATTAGGCTCAATTAAACTTAAACCCCAACAAGGTCTAACTCTAAATGGACCTAATAAAACGAATTAAACCTTACCAATGTTAGGTTTAGTTAAATTTAAATCAAATTAAACTCTTAGTTTCAACCTAAATTGAACATAATTCAAAACAAACACTTAGGTTCAACCCAACTTGAACCTAAATTAAATCAAACTCTTAGGTTCAACCCAACTTGAACCTAAATAAAATTAAACTCTTAGGTTCAACCCTACTTGAACTTAAATCAAATCAAACCTTTAAAACCTAAATCAATCTTAAGTCCTACCAACATTGGACTTAGAATAATTTCAAACCTTTAGTTCAATTCATATTAAACCTAAGACAATTTTAGATCCTACTTACATTGGATCAAATACATTAGACTTATCAGCAAATGAAACTTTAAGTTTGGTTCATATTAAACCTAAACAAATTTTAGATTCTACTTACATTGGATCTAAATCAACCTTAAGTCTTTCCCACATTAGACTTAGAACTATATCAACTCCTTGGGATCAATTCTAAACTAATTTTAAGTCCTATCTATATTGGACTTAGAACCATTTCAAACCCTTCTGTTCAATCCATATTGAACCTAAATTATCTTTAGATCCTACCTAAATTGGACTTAAAATAATCCTTAATCTTAGGTTCAAACCACATTGAATGTAAAGCAAACCATTAACTTAATATCAAGCTAAGGTTGAACTTAAGTCAAAACCCATAACTTAAGATTCATTCCACATTGAACCTAAATTCAAACCATTAAATTAAGATCAACCCAAAGTTAAACTTAAGTCCAACATCAACCTTATGATCAACCTACATTAAACTTAAACTCAACATTCAATCCAAATTGAATCAAACCCAACCAAGTTTTTAGGCTCAACTGACATCAGGACCTAAAACCCTAAGTGTAACCTACATTAGACTTAACAACATTAGGACTTAAACATTAAGTCTAATTTACATTTACACTTAGTTAAACTTCATAAAACCTTTAGATTTAAAAGACATTGAATCTAAATTTCTAAATCTAATTCATAATAGATTTGACTCAAAAAATTTAGATTCAAACGACACCAAATCTAAATTCTTAAGTCTAATTTATACTAGACTTAATCCAAAATATTTAGATTCAAAATACATTGAATCTAAATTCCTAAATCTAATTCATATTAGATTTAACTCAAAAATATTAGATTCAAATGACAATGAATCTAAATTCCCTAATCTAATTAATACTAGACTTAATCCAAAACCTTTAGATTCAAAAGAAATTGAATCTAAATTTCTAAATATAATTCATATAAGATTTAACTTGAAAATATTAGATTTCAACGACACTGAATCTAAATTCCTAAGTCTAATGAATATTAGACTTGATCCAAAACCTTTAGATTAAAAAATCATTGAATGTAAATTCCTAAATCTAATTCATATTAGATTTAACTCAAAAAGTTTATATTCAAACGACACTGAATCTAAAATTCTTAAGTCTAATTAGATCTTATAGACATTAGATCTAAATAAGAATGACTCATTTCTCTAGGTCAAAAATATGTTAGACTTAAATAAATAAATCAAAATTGAAATGTAAAAATTAATCAAAATGAAACATGGAAAATTTTACTTGGTTAATAAATCATAAACAACTTAAAATTTTCCAACCTAAAATCCAAAAAAACATTAAAACTTAAATGAATTCTTAATGAACAAAGATCACCAAATGCAACTTGAACCCCAGCATTCTTGATCTACAAAGATTTCTTAGACGATGCATCTTGGTTGTTGACAGGAGTCTTTTGGTCCTGATTTAAAAACTTTTCGGTCTTAGTAGATCAAGGCAAACCGACGACTCTAGGATGACAGAGCCATGGACATCTTGACCAGGTTGCCTAAAAATTCAACCAACTAAATCAATAAAATCAACATTATTTCTTTTGCAAGAATATCTCTGACACAGTTTTTCTTGCAAGTTGAAGATATGTTCCATTTTAGATTTACTTTGCATGTTATCAGGGTGTGCTAACTCTTTTTTGCAGCGCGACATTCTAAATATGGCACAAAAATTATATAAAAACAAAACCATAAAAACAAGACAAAAACAAAATGACAAGAAAATAATGACATCAAAATGAGGCAAAACCAAAAATTTTAGGATACCCACAAAACCCAAAACAACAACAAAACGACATTGACAAAACAAAACAAAATAAAATAATGACATTAACAAAACAACAACAAAATGACATTGAAAAATCAAAACAAAAACAATGACATTAATAAAACAAAAATAAAAATACATTGACAAAACAAAACAAAAAAATGAAAAAAATGACATTGGCAAAACAAAACGAACGATGAAAAAAAATGACATTAACAAAACAAACAACGAAACAAAATGACACTGACAAAACAAAACAACAATGATAACAAAACCAAACCTTTATGGTAGTACATGACACTTATTACCCTTAGGATTAAACATTGACATATAATTCCTTCATCTTGAATATTTCTTAGAGAACATGTGTTAACGTTAATCCAGAGTTTTCTTAGACAATCCTAATTGTCTAAGATGTAATTAACTGTAGGAATTTCTTCTTATAAGAGAATTAAAGAACTCAGAATAGGCATCACACCTAAAATCTCTAGTTATTAGATTTTCCATGTGGTCATCCTTATATAGAGATGTCCAGAATAAGCCATTCTGGAAGCTTCTCCATAAGGACTACCAATGATATTTCCTTGTTCTTTTGTTTTCTATTTTATCAGCTTTATATTTCTTCTTTAAGTTTTATAACATCTAAGGATCCTTCACATGATCCAAAATAATAAGATTACTTGAGGATTAGGGCAATATGATAGCTAAATAGAGTGGCCACTCCTCAACAATGACATTGACAAATATTCCGACATCAACAATGAAACGAGAGAATTGACGGCGCCGACAGTGATGAGCCGAATACGGAGCGCCATCATGGTGCTTATCATTTTTACTATCATTTTTTCTTGCAGTTTGTTATGTTTTGCAGCTATCCTAAAACTTTAGGTTTTGTTTCATTTTTTGTCATTTTGATTTTATTTTTTCAATGTTGTTTGTTTTGTTTTGTCAACGTAATTGTCTTGATGTCATTTTGGTTTTGTTTTGATATCATTGTTCCATCTTTATTATCCTGCAAAACAGAGTTATCACACCCTATAACATGCAAAGAAAATCTAAAACAAAACTTGTCTTCATCCTGTAAAGAAAAGAGTGTTAGATTTAAAAGAAATAATGTCAATTTTATTTCTTAAATCTTTACTTTAGTTGGTTAGATTTTAGATAACACGGTGAAGATGTCACTAGCTCCATCGTCCAAAAAATCTTTGTAGATTAAGAACGCTGGGGTTTAAGTTGCCTTTAGTGATCTTTGTTCATCAAGATTTCATTTAAGTTTTAATGTCTTTTTGGATTTTAGGTAGCAAAATTTTAAGTTGTTTACAATTTATTCACCAATTAAAATTTTCCTTGTGTCTTTTTTATATGTTGGTTTTGATTTCTTTATCTAATTTCATTTAGACCTCAAGAAAGGAATTAAGTTTATTTAGATCTAATGAATGAAAGATCTAGTTACACTTGAAATTTTTAGATTCAATGTCATTTGAATCTAATGATTTCAAGTTAAATATAATATGAATTAGATTTAGGGATTTAGATTCAATGTCTTTTGAATCTAAAGGTTTTGAGTCAAGTCTTGTATAAATTAGACTTGGAAATTTAGATTCAGTGTCTTTTGAATCTAAAGGTTTCAGGTTATGTCTAATATAAATTAGATTCAAGAATTAGATTCAGTGTTGTTTGAATATAAAGTTTTTGAGTTAAGTCTAATATAAATTAGACTTAGAAGTTTAGATTCAGTGTCATTTGAATATAAAAGTTTTTGAATTAATTCTAATATAAATTAGACTCAGGAACTTAGATTCAGTGTCATTTGAATCTAAATGCTTTGAGTTAAGTCTAATATAAATTAGACTTGGGAGTTTAAAATCAGTGTCATTTGAATCGAAAAGGTTTTGAATTAAGTCTAATATAAATTAGACTTAATGTTTAAATCCCAATGTTATTTGGACTTAAAAAAAATTGGTTAAGCCTAATATATGTTAGACTTAAAGTTTTAGGTTTTGATGTCAGTTGGGCCTAAAGATTATGATGGATTTAATTCAATTTGGAATGAATGTTGAGTTTATGTTCAATGTAAATTGAACTTAAATGGGAGTTTAATTTAGGTTCAATATGGATTGACCTAAATGGTTTGAAATGGTTCTAAGTCCAGTGTAAATAGGGCTTGAAAATAATTTAGGATTGATCCTAAGGAGTTGAAATAGTTTTAAGTCCAATGTGGGTAGGGCTTAAAGTTGATTTAGATCCAATGTAAGTAGAATAAAAAATTGTTTTAGGTTTAATAAAAATTGAACCTAAGGTTGATTTTGAGTTAGATACAATTTGGATTGAATATAAGTGTAGATTAAGATTAGGTTAAACCTAAAAGGTGCAAGTTTTACTTAGGTTCAAATTGAGTTAAACTTAAGTATAGGCTAAGGTTAGTTTCAAATGTATGTTGAACCTGAAAGATTTAGGTTTTGGATTTAGGGTTTAGGGTTTAGGGTTTAGGGTTTAGGGTTTCTTGAAGTTAGGTTCATTGTTTTAATGTTAGTTTCAAATGTATGTTGAACCTAAAAGATTTAGGTTTGGGTTGATCCTAAGTATAGGTTAAGGTTAAGTTCAATGTATGTTGAGCCTGAAAGGTTTAAATTTGACTTAGGTTCAAGTTGGGTTGAACCTATGTATAGGTTAATGTTAGGTTCAATGCATGTTGAACCTAAAAGGTTTAAGTTTGACATAGGTGCAACTTGGGTTGAACCCAAGTATAGGTTTGATTTAGGACTTTGTTAAACCTGATTTGGATGAGATTTAACTGAATAATTAGACTTAGATAGGGTTAAGTCTAACAAGATTTGGAATGATTAAACCTAATTTAGGTAAGGTTTAATTGATTAATTATACTTAATTATGGTTAAGTCTAATTGCCTTAAATATAATTAAATCTAATTTAGGTAAGGTTTAATTGATTAATTAAACTTAGTTATGGTAAAGTCTAATTGATTTAGGGTTAATTAAACCTAAATTGAGTAAGTTTTAATTGACAACATGCTTCAATTCCCACAAAATTATATAGATATGCATTGTAAGGCTAAACTTTCAGGTGAAGGAATGAGAAGAAAAGCTAGGTACGCTTTTATTTTATTTTACTGCAATTTACTTTAGTTTACCTTTACACACCCTTTTCTTCATGTGAGATTGCATGTTAAGCAATAAAGTCACCCTGCATGTCAAAATCAAAACTTTTAGGATAGCCACAAAACCAAACCAAAACAAAAATTAAAATTAAAGTAAAATAAAAATAAAATTTACCGCCACAATATTCAAAATATAAACCAACTCAAAATTTAATCACAAACAGAATAAAATTACAATTGAAACTGAATTAAAACATCTTTTTGGATGATCGGGATTCCCTTGGAGAAGACAACCTATAGCTGCTAACGAGATTTCCTACGGTCTCAATGAAAGTACTGAATTCATTTAGTTAAATTTGGTAAATTCATATGGACTAAATGAATCTGAAGAAAATAGTGGTACCAAAATGAGGGAACCGTGGGATCCTAACCACTGTCATTATAATCAACTTAAATATTCCCCTGATAAGACATTAAGACACCTCAATTTAAAAATTCCTAAAACATGATACTTCTCTCAACCTCCTACATTTGAAATTTTTTAAACTAAACCTGCTATGAGGAGGCGATTGGAGCATACACGGTGGGCAGCATGACCATCTTCAACAGCAAAATTCCTTAGGAATAAACAACAAGCTATAGGACTTCAAGGTAGTTTACCTAGTGTAACATAAACCCTCACTTTATATTTTTAGGCCTTTGCACCTCGTATAATATAGGCCCTAAACTCATCTTAGTATTTCGAGGTTATTATCGGGTATGACATAAATCATCATATCTTTCAGGTTATTCACATGATCAATATCAAGTGAATGTTAGCCCTAAATAATAAAATTGGTAGGATGAAATATTAAAAAGATATCTCAAATTAAAGCCAAACAATAGGATAGTTTGGGATCACCAAAATTCTTCTTGGAGCTTTGTTTTTCCTTAGATTTCTCTCCCTTCAGATTCCTATAACAATTGTTCTGAACTTGAGCCACTCACCTATTGGACTTCCTACTACCACATTACCTTAAAGAACCTTACCTTCTGGAAGTCATAAAAAAAATATTTCTTGATCTATATCAATAGTTTTCTTAGGTTACTTTGGTTATCTAAGATGTAATGAACTATAGATACTTGACCTTATAGGAAACTTAAAAACCCCAGATTAGTATAAACCCTTTCTAATTGCTTCATATTAGTTAGGGGACATTCTCAGTCAATATAAATGGTTTGCAGACCAAATGAATGTCAGAAAGTTATTAGTTTATTTAATCGAACTACACTTTTAAGTAATGTGTGCATTCCTCGAGATAGATGCATGGCTTATGTTGTATCGCTCATTTATTTAAACTAATAAGGATGTGAGATTGGTTTGATTTCATATTTTCAAATTAAATAATGATCTTTTTCAAATATATATATATATATATATATATATATATATATATATATTCAACAAAAGAAGGAATCTTTATTAAGCTCTAGCTGAAACTTTACATCTAACATGAGGTATATTTATCAAATTCCCATGTAAAAGAGAGCTAAAACCAAAAAAAGAAGAAAAAATAGAATCAGGAGGAAAAGAACTACAAAAGGTTTCTTTAGAAAGAGATACTATTGAAATCTTAAAATCAGGTGAAAATCAGGAGATGCGAGAAGTGTTTTGGTTTAGAAATCTTAATGTCCAAATATTTTAATATTTTAATTAAAACAAATCTTAAAGTTTTTTAAATAGAACCGATTAAGATCCCACGGTTCCGTCATCCCGGCATCGTTATTTTCATCGAATTCACTTAGTCCAGATGAATTTGCTAAACTCAACTGAATGAGTTCCACGCTTTCATTTAGACCGTGGGAAATCCCATTAGCAACACGTAGGTTACATCATCTGAGGTATTCCTGATCATTCAACGAGACATTTTAATTTAGTTACAATTGTAGTTTTATTGTTCTGTTTGTGATTTAATTTTGAGTTGTTTAATATTTTGGAATATTGTGGTGGTGAATTTTATCTTGTGGTGACTTTTAATTTAGTTTTGGGTTTCAGTTTTGTGACTATCCTAAAGGTTTCAGTTTCATGCAACAATCTTATTTAACATGCAAGAAAAAGTAAAGTTCAGTGCACGTAAGTAAATTGCAATAAAATAAAAGCGTACCTGGAGGGTCTTCCCGTCATCCCAAGCTGCACTTAAAACACATGTTAAGGCATTTAAATATTTCAACAAGTACCTAGGTAAAGCTAAGGGAAGTTTCTGGTTGTCTACCAAGATCATAATCCTATAACTAGTCATTTCCTATGACGTCTAGGTTCTTGTGTTTTGTTTATGGATGATTTTTTTCACCAAAGAACAATTAAGTTCAATTGTTCTTCTAAAACATCTCATCATATTGAGAAAGTGCTTAGGACGAGTCCTAAACATCTTTTCAATACTTCCGAGATTATTTTGAGTCTAAGTAAATTTAGTTGCACAGTTGAATTAATCATCCCGGAGTTTAGTTAAGCTTTGTCTCTTGCTCAGTGAACTTGGGTATTTGATTACCTGATGAATAAAGTGACATCTCACTTAATACTCCATTTAAGAGTTATAATAATTAAAGCCTTTAGGGGCAAGTTGGTTTGTTGAGAATTTTAGTCATTCTTAATTTGAAGTTTGAGTTAATGGTTTAAAGTGATTTAGTTTAATTATGAAGTTTTAATTAATAATTTTAAGTTTGGAATAATGTTCAAATTATTTTTGGTTTAAATCTTTATACTTTAAGTGATCTTAATATTTTAAATTAATCTTTGGTGTTTCAAATTCACTTAGATTATTCATACATCTTAATGATTTGGTTTAGGTTAATTATGATATTTTAGGTTAATCTTGATTAGTTTGATTTTTTATATTCTTAATTATGAATTGTCTTAATATTTCAAATTTGTTTTACTTTTATTATTGAGTGATGTTATTTTAATATAATTTAAATTTAATTTAATTGAATTTAACTTAATTTAATTTTATTTAATTTCAATATTTTAAATTTAATTTAATTTAGTTGTTAAAATGTTAATTTAATTTAATTTTAATTTCAATTTAATTTGTACTTAATTTAATTTAATTTAATTTTAATTTAATTTAATTTAATTGTTAAACCACTTAATATTTTGAGCTTTCCTTTAATTTAAGGGTTATTATTTTTTTTAATTTTTAATTTACTTAGTTTGGATTATCATTTTAATCTTAATTAAGAGTTAAATATTATTGAGGTGATTTATTTAGGGATTTTTTTATTAAAGAATTAATATCCTCTCAAGTTATATCCCTATTTTTAATAATTCAAATTTTCATTAATCTTCCAAAAATTTAAATTGTTTAAATAATTAAATTTTCATTTTTGGTTTATTAAAAGTGATTAATGGGTTCCTACCCTTTTAATTTCCCAAAGTTTCAATCATCCAAGAAAGATAAAATTAAATATTTTACCCCCCATTTTAATTAAACCTAGAATTTTAATAAAGGGATTTAAATTCTTTATTTACCTTTATGCCCTTTTAGGCTTATTTATTTCATAACTCACTAAATTGAGTTCAAATGAACTTAAAATTTTTATGTCACCTCACTCACATGTCAATTAAGACATTAGAGGAGAAAATGTGATTTTTCTGAATTTAATTTTTTTATATAATTATTTTTAGTGAGAAATAAGGGATTTCAAGGAAAATTCAACAACATGACCAAAGTAAGGTTTCTGTCCTTAAGAAAATTATGGGATGTTCCTAGTGACTAGAGGACCACTTAGATCAATTTTAGTGATTTTTTAAATTATGTTTTATTTGTTATAATTATTTTGAGTTTTGGAGTGTTAATTAATTATAAAATAAAATTAAAGTTGAAAAATGAATTTTATATTTTTCTTAAATCTCTCTGACCTCAAGGAGTTCAAAAAAGAAATTTTATAATTTTTTGATTTTCCTTTGATTTATTTGAATTAATTTAGTGAAAAGGTTGGAAAATACATTTTTTAATATTAACAATTGTTTTGAGCCTTTAAAATTCAATATCTTAACTTAGAGGCTTAGGAAAAATATTTGGTTAGTTTCTAAGTAATTAGGAGTAAAAAATGTGACATTTTTATGATTTTTATTATTTTTGTGATTTTTATTATTTTTTAATTATTTAAATATTAAAAATATCATTTAAAATGCAAAATTTTAGAAAATTCCAATTTTAATTTTTATAGACTCCTCTGATATTAGAGAGCCCACAAAACTAATTTGGTGAATTTTTGAAATGTATTTTTGGAGTTATGAATTTTTAAAGTTTAGTTTTGATCATGTGGCTTAATTAATTCATTTAGTGGGGCTAATCATTTCCAATTAACTTCAAATTTTTATGCGAGGTTCAATGTATCCTAAAGATCCATGGAGAATTGATTTCAAGTTATTTTGATGTGTGGTTAACCCTAATTAATTAAAATTCAATTTTGAGTATTTAGGCTAATTAGGGTTATTCTTAATGAATTAAGCTTAACCATAATTATCCTAGGGTGCTCTGGTCCTAAGAAACTTCCCCAAATTTTTCTATAATTTATTGAGTAATATGCTAATTATTGGAATTAAAATACCAAAAACTGTGACATAAACTTGAAAAATACATAACTTGCCATAGAGATAGCCTCTAACCTTGAAAAATTCAAGGAATGTTCCCAAGATCAGAGGCTTCAATAACCTGGTCTCATGCCATGGTGAATTGTGTATGCAAATGGAGAATCAAAATACTCGAAACAGTAAATAATTAATTAAAAATAAAATACTCATCAAATGAACCCAATTCTTTTAGCACATTGTTCTCCTCTACTCACTGAGCAAGAGGATATTTTTATTTTATTTTTGTAATTTTTCTATGAAATGTTATAATTTTTTGAAGTTTATGTTCAAAAATAAATCAAAAATCCAATTTCCCTCTCAAACTATCGCTATCAAGGGGGGTCACGTGTCGCTCCGTGATTGGCTGGTGCGTTTCTGGTTATGGATGAAGCTCCCATCCGACTGCATCTCGGTCGTCCGTGCGATACACATGTGATCGGACGGCTACTGCTCCTATCTCCTAGTTCTATTCACTCAAAACTTTCAACCTTCAAACCTTGATATCTCACTCGTTTCTCAACGAAATTAAGTGAATTTTTTTTTAAATGATCATCTAATCGAGCAGCACACATCTATATGGTGATGATGTACTTAAAGCATGTGAATATTTACAGAAATTTAAAATAAGCTAGGTTGGAGGAGAAAAAATTTGATACCTTTGTCCAAGAGGTGAGGCCTCAATTGGAAATGGTTGGATTGAGCTTAAGAGTGCTTGGAGAAGCTTTGGGAACAATTTGGCAAAGTTTCCCCAAGGTAATCTTTTGCATCTCTTCTCTTTGGCCATGAAAGGAGCTTAAATAGAGGAGTTTAATTTCAAATTGGTCAAAGCAAGAGGCTGGGCTTGGTTCACCATTCCATGGTCTGATTTGGGCTGAGAAAAGCTCTCTTGATTCAGCTTGATTAATGGGGAGAAGTCAAAATCCAAGTACAATTAGGCTTAAGCATGGGTTAGGGGAGACATGGGAGTGCTTAATTACTTTAAGGGAATCAAGAAAGAGGCTCCTCCTCTAGCCCAATATGGTATGGTCACATGAACACCACACACATGGCTTGCATGGAGCTTAAGGATGGCTTCATGGCTAGCCTATGGCTTGTCCATGGCTTGGTCAATTTTCATGAAAAAAGGTTATTTGGAATTTTTTGAAAACTTTGGATTTTTTGATTGGTTTTGTCATGATGTTATTTTGGTTTAATCAAAATGATGGGTTTTGGACTTAGGGGTTATTTAAATCATAGGAAATGATGAGGGAAAATTTCATGTGGGCTTTGGAATGAAATTTGGGCTTTTGAATTTGTTGGAATTGGGCTTTTAAAAAGGTTTAAGGAGGTCGGCTTTTAGGTTTGAAAAAAAATTGGTAGATGGAAATTTTGTAAAAGATTTGGTCCAACAAATGTTGGGTTTAGTTTAGGGATGTTTCATGAGTGATTTGGAACAAATTTGAAGTGATTTTGAATTGAATTGGGTTTAATTTGGGTCTTTTTAGTAAAGGGGCCAAAGTGGGTCAAATTGGGCTAACTTGGTTTAAGGTTGGGCTAATGTTGGATTTGATGTAAAATTAGTGTTGAGAAATGTTTATGGGGTGTAACAAAGAGTTTTTAATTTTGGTTGGGCTTTAATTTTGGGATTTGGGCCTATTTGGGTTAGGTTTGGGTTTAGGCCAATTTAGGGGATTTTGACTTTGGGTTAGGTTTGGGTGGAGTTTAGGTTCAAATTTGGGGCAAATATTGTTAGTGTTTTGTTTGTGGGGATTTTAAGAAGGTTTAGGAAAAGATTTGGGGCTAATTGGAGTTGAATTGGGTTGGTTTGGGCTAAGTTTAGGTCATGGGCCAAAATTGGGGTTTAAGCTTCAAATTGAAATTGGATCCAAATGTCCATCAAATTGGGCTTGAATTTGATCTAAATTGATATTCGGGATATTTAATTGAAGTTTATAATTGGATTGGATCAACATTGAGGTTAATTGGAGTGGTTTGGTTTGACATTGGGCTTACTTTGGTTAAAAATGGGCCAAATTGGGGGTTTTGGTAAAAGTGGGCTAAATTGACAAAATTGTCTTATGATGCAGTTGAAAAAAAATAAATTAGGAATATTTGGGATTTTTTGGAATTTTCTGGGAATTTTTGGAATTTATGGTTTTTTTGGTTAAAAAGGGCATTTTGGGTATTTGAAGGGTATTGGGGGGTATTTTTAAAAATTTTGGTATATTTTGCTAAGGATGATCAATTTGAGTGGAGAGAAATGTTTAGGACTGATTTTGATGAATTTTGGGTAATTTAGGCAATTTTGCAATGTTTGGGTAGCTTCAAGGACATTTGGTAAATTTGGTGGGTGTAGGGCCCCGGGGGTCAAAAATTGAAATTTTGGAAAATGAAGATTGATCAAGTTTGAGTAGAATGGAATCACTTTGGTTGAGCCATGAAGCCATATCAAGCCCATAAGAGCCATGAGAGGACTCATTTGAGGCATTCACTATGTTCTTCCTAACCCTCATAGCCAAGGGCTTAGGGGTTGAGGACCATCCATATGGATTACCTACATGAGTTAGGAAGTCAAGCTAGGTATGAATGGTTTTAGGATTTGGAATGTGGGTGAAAGTTTAATGTGTGCGTGTCAACCCTCACTGCACTGTGCCACCTGGGGTAGTCATAAGGCCAAAGAGTCCTATAGGAACTCATCTTTTAAACCTCCACATTTGATATTAACCCTCCAAGTGACTTAGGGGTTTACAATCAAACTTATGGGGTTTGCAGGAAGTTAAGAGGTGCTTAAATTTCTAAGTGGTGGGTTCCATTTCTAGTCCTCTAAGATAGTCAAAGGGAAAGCCTAAGGCTAGATCCTAAATACTAAGGATAGAAGAGAAAAGACCTCATCAAAAATGAGGTCAACAAATTGACCCCCAATAGGTGTGGTGTGCTAACCAAGCACACCGCGCGTATTGGCGTTGACCGAAGAGATAAACAAAACTAACACAGACATCTAAGCGATACACTTAGAACGAATCATAGAAACAAATTTATTCTGGGGAGTATCGAGTATATCTCCAAGACTAGAGATCCCTGAACTCTCGCTTGGGAATAGAAAAGGAGGTGAATTCCATATCATAAGATCTGGGGAAATTTGATTTAGATTTCATTTCATTTTCTATTTTAAGTTTTTTTTTTAATGTGTGAGTTTAGATTTCGATTTCTTCTGATTTTCAATTTTGGTCGAGGTTTAATTTAGAATCAATTTAAGGAAATCTGGATTTGAAAAGAGAATTGGAACCTAGGTTCCAACCTCGAGATTGCGAAGAGAACTGGAATTTAGGTACCAGCCTTGGAGTGAGAATCAGAGTTTAAGTATCGATTGAAAAGGATGAGAATCAGAATTTAGGCACTGATCTCGAAAATTTAAAGAGAACTGGAATCGGGTTCCGGTCTCGAAGGTTTAATGAGAACCGGAATCCGATTCCGACCTCGCGAGTTTAAAGAGAACCGGAATCCGGTTCCGGTCTCGAAGGTTTAAAGAGAAATGGAAACTGGTTCTAGTCTCGAAGGTCTGAAGAGAAATGGAAACTGGTTCCAATCTCGAAGGTTTAAAGAGAACTGGAAACTGGTTCCAATCTCGAAGGTCTAAAGAGAAATGTAAACTAGTTCCAATCTCGAAGGTCTAAAGAGAAATGGAAACTGGTTCCAATCTCGATGGTCTAAAGGGAAATGGAAACTGGTTCCAACCTCAAAGGTCTAAAAAGAAATGGAAACTGGTTCCAATCTCGAAGGTATAAAGAGAAATGGAAACAGGTTCCAATCTCGAAGGTCTAAAGAGAAATGGAAACATGTTCCAATCTTGAAGGTCAAAAGAGAAATGGAAACTGGTTCCAATCTCAAAGGTCTAAAGAGAACTGGAATCTGGTTCCAGTCTCGAAGGTTTAAATTGAACTGGAATCTGGTTCCAGTCTCGAAGGTTTAAAGGGCTGAAATTTACTGTAGAGATTTGAGTTTAGAGGAAGATTTGGAATGAGACGTGAAAGTGTTTCACATCTCACGAGGATCGATCAAAGTCTGATTATTTGGCGAAGGATATGAATCCATGCATCAGAACCAAATCAAAAATTTTCGTTGTTCTGTGTCAGTAGATTCAGTCGACCTTCTCAAAAGAGGGAAGAAATCGCGGATAGTCGAAAGGATTTCAGGACGACAAAAAGATTTAGAAGTTTGGAATTAAGATTTGAGTCTTCCGTGGGGTGTTGGAATCGTAAAAAGTTTGAAGTTTGGGCTTTGAATTTTGGATTTCCCGCAGAAAAGAATCAGTTTAAAAGATGGTACGAGGGTGTCTCGCATCCAACTCGAAGCGTTGATTAAAAAAAGTAGTTTCTGTGAGAAAGGGTGTGGCTCCACTCCAACAGAACCTACGAGACCTCGTGGCTCCATGTCAATAGAACCAGCTGATCCTCTCTCACACAAGGAAGAAAATTTGAAAGGAAAATTGACAGCAGCATTGGGCTGAAGAAGCTCAGCTTGCTACCGAGTCAGGAGAGGAATTAAGATTTCTGATTTGTTTTTTTTATTATTTTTTTTGTTTTGATGATTTGATTTTCTTTTGATTTAAATTTTTGTTTTGATTTGAATTTTGTTTCACTTTGGTTTGAATTTCATTTTGATTTGTATACACATTTTTATTTTGTTTAATTTTGATGGATTCATTATTTTTTTTGTTATTCATTTATTTGTTATTTCATTCATTGGGGAATTTATTATTGTTTATTCGTTGTGAAATTTTCTTGTATTCTTTTATAATTCATGACTTTTCTTTTGTTGTATTATTATTATTATTTTTAGGTTTTGGACCCAGTTATAAGCAAGTGCAGTATCTGTGCTTCTTAGAACAAGACTGTCTTTGAAACATAACGATGCACAGCACTTCTTGAGGTATTGTCCACTAACTAAAGCCACGTTTAGAAAATAACCCACTCTTCATGGTACTATCGAAATTATTATTTCTTTTAAGTACCTACAAAGAGGTGTTATTTCTACAGACACCATAGCTAGACATGTTGTAACTTTGCAGCTTTATCGCAATGATCGTCGTTTCTTTGACACTGATTTGTAAGGATTGTATAAGTTGTCTTTAAGAAATCGCTCTGACGCTGTTCGAATTGATGTTTGAGTTGTATTTGCTGGGTACTGAATGATATGATTTCAGGGTTGAGTTCCATCAATTACTAATAACTAGACCCTTCTACTTTAATTCTTTCTTTCTAGGCCTAAGCAGATTCAAAATTTATGCTCATGTGATAGAAATATTTTTCATTGTCCAAAGATATTTCTGAGTCAATTAATGACCGACCAAAAGACATAAAATCACTTGACTCTCTTCAAAGCATTATATCAGAGAAAACTCCTTAAGGTATCCTTTAAAGTTTTATTAATCGGGGGAGGATTAAGACACCAATTTTTGATTATATGCTTGCCTCAAGCTTCTTCTCAGGGAGCCTTCTTGTTTTCTCTTTTTTCTTCTTTCTTTTTATTGAGCTTTGTTGACCCCATAGGTCAACCTTTCTATTTTGATTAAAATAGATAAAAATGAAATAAAAACAATAAAATTAATCAAATAATTAATTTCAAAATTATTTTTGATTAATTAAAATGATTAATGATTTAATTTTCAATATTTTAATTAAATGACCTAATTAATTAAAATGAAATTAAATTAAAATCATAAAATGACAAAAATGATAAAATTAATCAATTATTTAAATTGAAATTATTTTCAATTAATAAATTGATTAATAAAACATTTTCCAACAATTTTAATTAATAAAATAATTAATTAAAATGGGAATTAAGAAAGAAAAGAAATGACACATAACCTTCTCATAATTAGTTAGGCTAAACCCATCTTAAAGCATAATTAACACATAATTAAGCCCACTTTAAAACCACTTAGCCATGGGTTAACACCCATCATGATGCATGGGGTGAGGTGTCTCTTCCTCCTTCACCCTAGGCTTCATTTAGCCATGAGGTGGCCGGCCAACATGAGACCTCATCTCCCACCTCCCAAGCTACCCAATGGAAGGAAAACCATGCATGAAACCTCCCCCTCACCATTGTTAGAAGGAATGATGAGGGATAAGCTTGTGTGTCACCATTTGCCAAGCTTAAGAGATGATGTGTAAGGTCCCTAAGAAGGATAGAGGCAGCTCACCATGCACCTCTTACATAAGCCAATGGGGGAGAGACAAAGCAAAGGAAATCATCATGGAAAGCTTAGGGAGAAGGAGCCATACATATCCTCAGCCAATTTCTTCATCAAATGGACTTATAGGGGAGATAAGTACTCCCATAGGACAACCTAAGCTAAACCATGGCCTCCCCTTAGCTAAAAGGAGCCCATACCCGAGCCTAGAAAAGAAAAGGAGAAAAAAATTTAGGGAGACCCATAGGTTGCCCAAATCCTCTGGCCCCCAACATAAGAACTCTTCCTAAGAGTCTTAGCAATCCATTAGGATCAAATCCAAGCCATAGATTGAGCCTATTTGAGCCAATTTGATCAAATTTCAAAAATAGCCCAAATTAGGTACTTCTTTAAAATTCTCCCCTAAGCCCGACTTCTGGATCAAATTGCTACAGCAATAACCTTCCATTGGGGTCCTAGAAGGCAACCATAAGGTCTTATCTAGCTTGATTTGCTTGTAGCAAAGGTATGGAATTTTTCTTTACAAATAATTCGTATTTTTGAAATATCATGTGTCATACTAGCCCAGAAGTGTATCATCACCGTATGGATGGATACTTCTCATCCAGATGATCATTTTAAAAAAAATCACTCCATTTCATCAAGAAATGAGTGAGATATTGTTGTTTGAAGTTTAACGGTTAGAAAATTTTCAAATTTTCGGCCTATTTTTCTCAGCCGTTCGATCCCGCATTTTAGGAATGGATGGCGCTGATCTTCCCCCAGGGGTATCCGCTGCTATGCTGCCGGCAGCGAATCCTCCCACTCGTTCGACGCGTATGAGGACACGCGTCGAACGGCGGTGAGTTTGGCGGCGGAATTTAATAAAAAAAATACATTAAAACCTTAAAAACTTCAAAAATCCATATCTTTTGATTGAGAGGTCATAAAAATAAAATAAAAATACATCTGGAAAGCTCTTGAAGAGGAGAAAATTATGAGACCAAAATCATAATTTTTTTCTCAGTATTTAATTTTTAATTATTTAAATACTCTCTGGAGTATTTTAATTATTAAAAATTATTTATAAATAAAAAAATAATGAAACTTTGAGGCATTTATCCTTATGTTCATAGGGATCTTACATAGTTTTTCCAAGGATAGAAAACATGTTTAAGACACTTTTCTTTAATTTTCAAGTTTCTTTGTAATTATTTCAAATAATAATTATAAAAAATTGAAAATTGAGAAAGATAAAATGCAAATGACTAGAAATGATAGGGCAACATACAATAACTCTAAGAAAACTATTTCTAAGTCAAAGAAATTATTTTGAATGGTATTTTGAAATTTAGGGTTGAAATTCTTTATTAATTAAATAATTTTAATCCTAAAAATAACCCTTTATAAATTTAACCTATTTTCATCAACAATCTAAGTTTGAAAATGGTTCTAGTCTATGATAGATGAATGATAAACTTCACTTAAGTCTAAAATGACCAAATTAGACTTAACTAGATTTAAAATAACATTTAAACCCATTAAACCTTACTTAAATTAGGTTTAATATAAAAATTAAATTTTAATTAAGTTTAAAGACATATTAAACTTAATTAACCAAAATCAAACCTTTTAATTTAGTTTAAAGACAAATTAAGCTTAATTAACTTATTAAACCTTACTTAAATTAGATTTAAATACAAAAATTAAATTTTAATTAGGTTTAAAGACATATTAAACATAATTAACCAAAACTAAACTCTCTTAATTAGGTTTAAGGATATATTAAACCAAAATCAAAGCTCTTTAATTAAGTTTAAGGACTTATTAAACTTAATTAACCCATTAAACCTTACCTAAATTAGGTTTAATACAAAAATTAAATTTTTAATTAAGTTTAAGGACATATTAAACTTAATTAACCAAAATCAAATCTTTAATTAATTTAAGGACATATTAAACTTAATTAACCCACTAAACCTTACCTAAATTAGGTTTAATACAAAAATCAACGCTTTTAATTAAGTTTAAGGACATATTAAACTTAACTAATCAAAATCAAACCCTTTTAATTAAGTTTAAGGACATATTAGACTTAATTAATCAAAACCAAACCTTTAATTAAGTTTAAAGACATATTAAACTTAATTAACCTCCTTACACATAAGGTCTAATCAAACCTAAACCCTAATTAGGTCTAACCCATTAGACCTAATTAAACCATTAAACCTTAACTAAGGTTTAATCAAACCTAAAATCTAATTAGGTCTAACCTATTAGACCTAATTAAACCATTAAAATTTAACTAACTAAGGTTTAATCAAACTTAAACTCTAATTAGGTCTAACCCTTAGACCTAATTAAATCATTAAGTCTTAACTAAATTAGACTTAATCAGACCTAAACCCTAATTAGGTCTAACCCATTGAACTCTAATTAAACCATTAAACCTTAACTAACTAAGGTTTAATCAAACCAAAACTCTAATTAGGTCTAACCCTATTAGACCTAATTAAACCATTAAACCTTAACTAACTAAGGTATAATCAAGCACAAACCCTAGTTAGATCAAACCCATTAGACCCGATTAAACTATTAAGTCTTAACTAAATTAGACTTAATCAAACTTAAACTCTAATTAAGTCTATTATATTAGACTTAATTAATTATTAGACCTTAACCAACTAAGGTTTAACTAAACCCAAACCCAAAATAAACTTTCAATCTTTAACTTAGGTTCAACCCGACATGAACCTAAATCAAACCTAAACTTAACTTAAGTCTAACCCACATCAGACTTAAGTCAAACCATACTTAGGTTCAACCCGACTTGAACCTAAGACTAATCCAAACCTAACTTAAGTCTAACCCATATTAGACTTAAGTCAAACCATACTTAGGTTTAACCTAACATGAACCTAAGTCTAACTTAAACCTAACTTAAGTCTAACCCATATTAGACTTAAGTCAAACCATACTTAGGTTCAACCTGACATGAACCTAAGTCTAACCTAAACCAACTTAAGTCTAGCCCATATTAGACTTAAGTCAAACCATACTTAGGTTCAACCTGACATGAACCTAAGTCTAACTTAAACCTAACTTAAGTCTAACCCATATTAGACTTAAGTCAAACCATACTTAGGTTCAACTCGACATGAACCTAAGTCTAACTTAAACCTAACTTAAGTCTAACCCATATTAGACTTAAGTCAAACCATACTTAGGTTCAACCTGACATGAACCTAAGTCTAACCTAAACCAACTTAAGTCTAGCCCATATTAGACATAAGTCAAACCATACATAGGTTCAACCTGACATGAACCTATGTTTAAACTTAACCTAACTTAAGTCTAACCCATATTAGACTTAAGTCAAATCATAATTAAGTTTAACATGACATGAACCTAAGTCTAACCTATACCTAACTTAAGTTCAACTCATAGGTTCAACCGATCGAGTGAACCTAACTCAACTTAGCTTGACATAAACCTTAGAACCTAATCTTAACCTAACTTAAGTTCAACCTACATCGAACTTAAGTCCAAATCTAAACCTTAGGATCAACTCAACTTGAACCTAAACCAAAACCTAACTTATGTTCAACCCACATTGAACATAAATCCAAATCTAAACCTTAGGTTCAACTAACAATGAACCTAACTGTACTAAACTGAACATAAACTTTAGGTTCAACCCAAATTGAATCTAAATCGACATAAACCTTAGGTTCAACGCAAATTGAACCTAAATCAACATAAACCTTAGAGTCAACCCAAATTGAATCTAAATCGACATAAACCATAGATTCAACTCAAATTGAACCTAAATCGACATAAATCTTAGGTTCAACCCAAATTGAACTTAAATCGAGAAAATTGAACTCAAATTGATATAATCAACATAAATTCGAGATTTTAAACTATTAATCGACATAATCAACATAAATTTGACATTTCAAATAAAAATCGACATAATCGACAAAAAATCGACATTTCAAACATAACTGACATAAAATCGACATTTTAAACCAAATCGAAATAAATTCGATATTTTAAACAATTAATCGATATAATCAACATAAATTTTACATTTCAAACATAAATTGACATAATCAACATAAATTTGACATTCCAAATAAAAATCGACATTTTAAACTAAAATCGACATAATCAACATAAATTTGACATTCTAAACAATTAATCGACAAAATCGACATAAATTTGACATTCCAAACATTTAATCGACAAAATCGACATAAATTTGACATTCCAAACATTTAATCGATAAAATCGATATAAATTTGACATTCCAAACATTTAATCGATAAAATCGACATAAATTTGACATTTCAAACATAAATCAATACAATTAACATAAATTTGACATTTTAAAACAAAAATCGACATAATTGACATTTCAAACATAACTCAAACATAATTTGACATTTAACATCAAATTCAACAAACACCGACATTAACCGACATTAGTTGACATTTCAAACCAAATTCAACAAATACTGACATTAAATGAAATTAGTCAACATTTCAAATCAAACTCATTATAACTCAACATAAATTGATATAATTCGACATAAATCGCCATGACCGAACTTAATATGACATGAATCAACATGATTCTTAAGTTCAACCTGTATCCAATTTAATTTAACATACGACATCATAATTCTTAAGTTCGACCCACATCAAACTTAACTCGACATAAAATTAAACTCGAATTGATATAAAACCCACAATAAAACCTAAATCAACATAAATCGACATAAAACCTAAAATTAACTCCAAATTGACATAAAATCCAAAATCTAACCTAAATCCACATTTAATACAAATCAAACATAAATTGACATAAATCTAAATCAACATTCAATACAAATTGGATATAAACGACATCTCAACCACATTCGGACGTCCGACAACTCTGGATCAACGGACACTTTGACCAGGACGTCGATGACGGAACATTGATGACAAAACCAGGACTTTTAGGATAGCCACAAAACCTAAACTTTTTACAAACAACAAAACAAAAATGACATGAAAACAATGACAACTGGACTATTAGGGCAGCCACGAAATCTGAAATAAAATGACAAAATCATTAACATTGACATTGACATGACATCAACATACAACGACATTTCTATACCACAACAAAATGATGACCTGACACTAAACCAAAACAAATACATGATAAAATGACATGACAAAATAAAATTGAGATGACCACAAAACCAAAACTTAAAACAAAAGGAAATCATAAACAAAATAACAAAAATAAATAAATAATGATATCTTCTTGACATCGTAGAAGATATCTCATGACATAATAACGACATCTTCTTCTAGGAGATAAAATATCTCATGAAAAATCGAGATATTAATCATGACATCTTATGACATTACGACATCACATTAAGACATGACATAAAATGACATGACACTAAGATATGACATAAAATGACATGACATTGCAACATCACATGACATTACATACAATAATATGACACACGTATTCCTGACATGACACCCGACATGACATACAAAATGACAAAATGACAAATATTCAACATAAACAAAATATTCTAGTAGTATCGATTCTTTAGAAACGTACTGTCACGACAACACTTACACTTTTTCAAGGCCAAATGTTAACCTTAATCGAGAGTTTTCCTAAGTTGTATTATTGCTCTGGATGTAATTAACTATAGGAGCTTGCTCCTATAGGAGATTAAAGAACTCAGGATAGGTATTTCACCTACAGGACCTCTCTGGTTACCCAAGATCTTCATGTGATTTTCTTATGCGAAAAACTTCAGTAATCACACAATCTGAAGACTTATTCTATAAGATTATCATTTGATCTTATTTTCTCTCAATCTCTATCATGATTAATCCTTCTCAAAATTCTCCAAAGACTTCTGACAATAAGTCTAGGTAGGATGAGAATTAGGGCGATAGATAGAGAAAGAGAGTGGAGACTCCTTGACATTAACATGATACGAGAATTGATAGCAATACAAGTCGAGAAAAGAAGATTTTTCATCGCCATCAAAGAGTGGCGACTCCGCTGAGGACATTCTCTCTCCCCATCTTTGGTTAATCAATTTGTCCTCATGATTATGACAATTTGTCTTTTGAAAGACTAAATAATCATTTCTTTAGTTCTATATCTTACTCAATCTCGAGTAAAATAGAACTAATACCTCTTCGATTCAAAGATTTATTCACGACAAACAAATCCTAGAGTTTTACATTTCCATAATCGACAGACCAAAATGACATAAAAGACATACAAAAATAACATGTGTTCCCTCCCTTCCCACCCAGGTACGGAGTGTTCATCGATTTTGTTGTCAGACAGACCGATATTGTCGTTTTGAATAAGTTCAGGTAAATACTTTCTCAGCCAAACATGTTTAGTTTTTCTGGCTTGATAGTTATGCTTTTACAGCCTCTGAACCACTTACCTTAGGTTATGCCCTTATGACCTCTGAACCTATTCTTCGTGGTTATGCTTTTTACAGCCTCTGAACCACTTCCCTTAGGTTATGCCCTTATGGCCTCTGAACCTATTCTTTGTGGTTATGCTTTTTACAGCCTCTGAACCACTTCCCTAGGTCATGCCTTTATGGCCTCTGAACCTATTCTTTGTGATTATGCTTTTTACAGTCTCTGAACCATTCCCTTAGGTTGTGCCCTTATGGCCTCTGAACCTATTCTTCGTGGTTATGCTTTTTTATAGCCTCTGAACCACTCCCTGGGTTATGCCTTTATGGCCTCCGAACCTATTCTTCGTGGTTATGCTTTTTACAGCCTCTGAACCACTTCCCTGGGTTATGCCTTTATGGCCTCTGAACCTATTCTTCGTGGTTATGCTTTTTACGACCTCCGAACCACTTCCCCAGGTTTTGCCTTTATGGCCTCTGAACCTATTCTTCGTGGTTATGCTTTTTATAGCCTCTGAACCACTCCCCTAGGTTATGCCTTTATGGCCTCTGAACCTATTCTTCGTGGTTATGCTTTTTACAGCCTCTAAAACACTCCCCTAGCTTATGCTTTTTATGACTTATGAACCTATTCTTCATGGTTATGCTTTTCACAGCCTCTGAACCACTCCTATGGTTGATCTTTTTCTTACCCTCAAGGTTCTGATTTGTCAATCTACAAAAGACTCTAAAAATCAAAATCATTAATCAAATTTTGGGAAGATGATTGCTTTTGGATGAATTCCATCAAGGGTTTCTTGTAGGACAGCTTTGCAGAAAGAAAGAGATCGACTGAAGATCTTATCTATGTTTAGTCTAGTTCTAGGACTAGTCAACTAGCATGTCCTTTGTGGAGAAATGAAAATTAATCTCTGACGAGGGATGAAATTTAAAATTTTTGGATCTAATATCTTTGGAAATAAAACCCAAATTGATCTGTGAGGTAGAATGAAATTTGAAATCTTTGGATTTAATATCTTTGGAAATATTCTTCTCTTTCACCTATTAATGAAAAGACAATTCATAAAGGAAGAATTCAAGACAAAAATTCTGACATTTTGACAAGAAAATTATGATTTCAAGGGAAAAATGAAATTAATTCCCTAATAACTGGGCCATTGATCTTAAATCTTCAGACTGGGTTCTAAATGAAAAATAAAATATTGTGATCAAAATACAAGTAATTGACTAAAGATGTCATGAACCTCTTAATCTTCTGCCATGTGATTAGGTCCTGACTTCTGAATGAGTTATAATATCCCATAATTCTTCTTAAGAAATATTTGAGAATTATTAATTAGGGGAGTTTGGACATTCAAAACCCTTAAAACATGCTCTACCAGATATAGTAATTCTCTAAGAAGAAGCTTGAGGTGAGTAGCAAATCAAAAATTGGTGTTTGAGTTCAGGCATTCAAAATAATTAAAGATTGCCCTACCAAAAAAAAAAGGAAAAAAAAAGAAAGAAGGTTTCTAAAAAGAAGCTTGAGGTTGGCACAAAATCAAAAATTGGTGTCTCAATTCAAACATTCAAAATCTTTAACATGCTTCACCAGATATAGTAATTCTCTGAGAAAAAGCTTGAGGTGAGCGTAAAATTAAAAATTGGTGTCTAAATTCCCCCCTAATTGATAAATCTTGAAAAAAAGTCTTAAGAAAATTATTCCAATATTATATTCAGGAAAGAATTAAGTGATCTCGTCTTCTGGTTAACTATTAATTGGTTCAGACATATCTTTAGAAGATAAAAGATATTTTGATCACATTTTCGAAAAAATCCTAAGACCTAGAAAAAAAGAACTAAGGTAAATGGCTTTGATATTGGAGATTAATGGAAATTATACTCTGAAGTCATAATTTTGCAAAGATCCAACCCCAATCTCAATTTGGAAATGTTAAAATGATTTTTGAAGGACAATCTGAATGATCTTTATAGAATTGGTGATTAATGGAAGATTTATGAACCTACATGACTGACAAGCATTGTAAGGGCCCATGATCAATTGGTTCACCCTAGGACACTCAGATTAGGGATTTAGATTTAGCATTTCAAACACCTATCCTCATGAGAGGGCCCATATGCTTGTTAAGAAGACACATTTGGGGAAATCCTGTCAGTTGATAGACTATCAAGAAGACATAATACACCCAATCAATGGGAAGTATTTGAAAAAGATGTGACATAAACAAAAATGAATGACTTATTTTGTAAATTAGGAAACAAACAACCAAGACAAAAGAAAACGAAATCGACATTTCTAGAAAACCTCCTTAAATGGAAGATAACATCTATTCTCTTTCTCACTATTGGATGTAAGACCATCATGAAATTGGCTTTCCTTTAGCAACCTTTCTTTGGATAGGATATAAGTCTCATATGCATTCCTATTCCAAAATTGACATTTTGACATTGACATTTCTAAGAGATGGTGTAAAACCTCGTTAAATGGAAGATGACATCTATTCTCTGTCTCACTATTGGATGTAAGACCATCATGAAATTGGCTTTCCTTTAAGTACCTTTCTTTGGATAGGATATAAGTCTCATACGCATTCCTATTCCAAATTTGACATTTTGACATTGACATTTCTAAGAGATAGTGTAAGACCTCCTTAAATGGAAGATGACATCTATTCTCTTTCTCGCTATTGGATGTAAGACCATCATGACATTGGCTTTCCTTTAGCAATCTTTCTTTGGATAGGATATAAGTCTCATACGCATTCCTATTCCAAAATTGACATTTTGACATTGACATTTCTAAGAGATGGTGTAAGACCTCCTTAAATGGAAGATGGCATCTATTCTCTTTCTCACTATTGGATGTAAGCCATAATGAAATTGGCTTTTTTTAGAAACCTTTCTTTGGATAGGATATAAGTCTCATATGCATTCCTATTCCAAAATTGACATTTTGACATTGACATTTCTAAGAGATGTTGTAAGTCCTCTTTAAATGGAAGATGACATTTACTCTCTTTCTCACTATTGGATGTAAGACCATAATGACATTGGCTTTCCTTTAGCAACTTTTTTTTGGATAGGATACAAGTCTTATATGCATTCCTATTCCAAAACTGACATATCAACATTGACATTTCAAAGAGAAAGTGTAAGACCTCCTTAAATGGAAAATGACATCTATTCTCTTTCTCGCTATTAGACGTAAAACCATCATGTCGTTGTCTTTCCTTTAGCAATCATTATTTGGATAGGATATAAGTCTCATACGCATTCCTATTCCAAAATCGACGTTTTGACATTGACACTTTTTTTGAGAAAATTGAATATGACATTTGTTCTCTTTCCTCAATTGTCTACAATACATCGACAGTTCCAAAGATGCCAAAATAAGGATTTTGAATTAAAAATGACAAACAACTTGTGATAATTAATACCTTTCGACCTGTAAAGGTCAAATCCCAAGCGAATACACTCTTTGTCTTGAGTTTGCTACTCTTTTCTAGTTATTGGATATAAGTTCTTTCCTGACACAGAAGTTATGACATTCCTATAACTCGACACCACGAACGACCCTTCCCATGTTGGTTCAAATTTACCACCTATCTTGTGATGTGCAAGAATAGGTCTCTTGAGAACAAGAACTAAGTCACTGACTTTTAATGTCCTGGGACGGACTAATTTATCATGGACCTGGATCATCTTGGCTTGATACAGTTCCAAATTCTGTTGTGCGGAAAGTCTTTTCCCTTCCAAGCTTTCCAATTCTTCCAGTCGTAATCTGGCATTCTCTTCTGTAGTGATCTTTTCTGTAACTGCAATTCGGAGTGACGGAAGCTGAACTTCCAGGGGCAAGACGACCTCAGACCCGTACACTAAAGCGTAAGGCGTAGACTGAGTAGGAGTCCTAACAGTTGTTCTGTAGGCCCATAAGGCTTATAATAACTTCTCGTGCCAATTTCTCTTGTTGTCGTCCAAAGTTTTCATTAAAATTTGAACGAGAGTTTTATTAAAAGCCTCGGCCAAGCCGTTCGAACTTGGGTAGTAGATCGTTGAGTATCGCCAATCTATCCCGTGTCTCTGACAAAATTGTTGATCTTTGTACTCTTGAACACGGACCCATTATCTGAAATAATTCTGTGTGGTACCCCGAAACGGTAGACGACTTGGTTCTTGAAAAATTGTAGCACGTGGTGTGTTTTCACTTCTCTGAGTGGTATAGCTTCTGCCCATTTAGAAAAGTAGTCTGTAGCTGCAAGAATGAAGCGATGTCCTCTTGAAGAAGGCGGTTCTATCGGACCTACTATATATGTGCCCCAACACTCATATAGCCATCATGCGATTGTCGGATGTAGCACATCTGGAGGTTGATGTAGAACCACTCCATGCACTTGGCACTGGTGACAACCTTTGGAAACTTTCATACAGTTGGTCATCATTGAGGGCCAGTAGTACCCTAGTTTTTTAATCTTCATTTTCGGACCCGACTGATGAGCGCCACAAAGTCCTGAATGTACTTCTTTAACGATTTCACGAGCCTCGGACCCGCTCAGGCATCTTAGCCACATCTGATCAAAAGACCTTCTGTATAACATATTGTTTATTAATGCGTAAGACAGAGTTCTTTTCTTGATTTGATGAGCTATCGACTTATCGTCGAGCGGGTTTCCGTCCGCAAGTAGTCTATTAATGGCCGCCGCCAATCTTCCGTATTTTCTATCCTTGCCGCAATTGTTTCTTCTACTTTTCTTTCGATTTATGTATTGTATCCATGTCGAGCCGTGATAGGACTCCGTCGTCCTTGAACTGACACTTCAACTGACTCATCCTGCAAGCAGGCAAATTCCTTTGCAAAGCGGGCTAGCTCATCGGCGAGAGCATTTTATTTTCTGGGAATCTTGTAGATTGTTACGTTTCTAATTTGTTCCAATAATTTCATGACTTACTGAAGGTACTGCTCGAGTCTTGGCTTTAAAATTATGTATTGTCCGGCCACCTATTGAATGATCAACTGAGAATCTCCGTAGATGTTGATGTCCGTTATTCCCATCTGAATGGTTAATTCCAATTTGGTTATAAGGGCTTCGTATTCTGCCTCGTTATTTGTACACGGTTCTGTTAAGTGGTAGGAGTATCTTAACATCCACCGCTCCGGTGTTATAAAGATTAGTCCGATTCCTGCCTTACCGGGCACTATCGTTTGCAATTCTTTGTTCTTCTGTGCTGAGGACGCATCGTCGAAGTATAGTTCCTAACGTCGATCATCAGAGTCTTCTAGGCTCATTATCTGCTCGTCAGGCAAATCATCGTCGAGAGGCTAATCCGCCAGTAAAGGGTGTGCTGCGAGGAAGTCTGCTAGAACTTGTCCCTTTACGGCGCGAAGAGGAACGGAAGTTATGTCGAATTGCAATAGTATCATCGACCACATGGAAAGTCTGCCAGAAAGTGTCGGTCGGGTCATCAAGTATTGCAACGGATTAACTCTTGAAATAAGGTTGACCTTATGAGAAAGCATGTAATGCCTAAGCTTTTGAGCGGCGGAGATCAGGGAAAAACAATGCTTCTCAATCGGAGGATACTTTACATCTGTCAGGATTAGACGACAACTTAGGTAGTAGAGAGCATTTTCTTTTCCCTTGTCATTGGCTTGGGCTAGTAGGGCTCCGAGAGAATCGTCTAAAGCCGCGGTATAAAGTATCAATGGTTTACCTGAGACTAGGGCTGCTAAGACAGGAGGTGTCATTAAATATTGCTTAATGTCCTTGAAAGCCAGCTGACATTTCTCATCCCAAATGAATTTGGCATCCTTTTTAACTAATGCCGAGAAGGGCTGACACCTACCTAACAAGTTCGAGATAAAGCGTCGAAGATATGCTAACTTCCCTTGAAAGGATGGTAGTTGTTTCAAAGTTTTGGGAGGAGGCATTTCTAAAATAGCTTTAATCTTCTCCGGATCGATTTCAATCCCGCGATGTCGGACAACAAATCCTAAGAATTTCCTGGAGGTGACACCAAAGGTGCATTTCAAGGGATTCATCTTAAGGTTGTATTGTCTTAGTCGCTCGAAAACAATTCTCAAATCACACAGGTGATCTTCTTTCAGTTTACTTTTGATGACCACATCATCCACATAGCACTCGACTTGGTTGTGAATGAGATCATCAAAAATCTTCTTCATCGCTCTTTGGTATGTTTCTCCTGCGTTATTTAGTCTGAATGGCATCGCTGTGTAGCAGTATATTCTGATTGGCGTTCTGAATGCCGTGAGCTTTTTGTCTTCTGATGCCATCTTTATCTGGTAGTATCCTGATGATCCATCCATGAAAGAGAAGATTTCATGTGTTGAAGCAATGTCGATCATCAGTTCTGGGATTGGTAGTGGAAATTCATCCTTTGGACATGCTTTATTCAAATCTCTGAAATCCACGCAGATTCTGATCTGACCATTCTTCTTTCTGACTAGTACCACGTTGGCTAACCAAGTTGGGTATTGTTCTTCACGGAAAAATTTAGCGTCTGTTAGTTTCTTAACTTCGGCTATTACTTGTTGCTCAATTTCTAGATGCATTCTTCTTGGAGCTTGTCTGACTGAAAGGGATGTAGGATCCACTCGTAATTTATGAACTGCGACCTCTAGAGCTAATCCTGGCATTTCATCGTAACTCCAAGCAAAACAGTCCTTGAATTCTATTAATAGCTTGATTATGTCTTCGAAGTCTTCTTTATTGAGTAAGGAGCTAATAAAGGTTGGCCTAGGCTCTTCGCTAGTACCTAAGTTAACTTCCATTAACTCGTCTATTGTAGATTTAATTTCTTTTTGGAATTCTGGTGGAGCATCTCTGATTGGTAGATCTTCGAGGTCTTCTGAAGCTTCCAAGCAGTCTTTATTAGGTTCGCAAGTGATAACCAAACAAAATCCCGTATCGTCAACTGATCCTACTGTGCCGAATCTGAGACCATGTTTTGAATTGGGAGGCCGACCAGCATTATTCCATAACTTTTCAAAGTGTTGTGATCGGCCTTTTGTCCATTGTCGAGGTAAGACACCACACTGAATTAAATTTTGAACACAAGCAGAGTACCACTCAAAAGGTAGTTCCATTAATTCAGATGAAGTAACATCTTCAAATTGTACATCTTTTTCAGTATTGGAAGAAGAAGCACCACAGTGAAACTTGATTTGTTTAGTATCGCCACCATGTACTTCCTTGACCACCATACCCTCGATCTTATTAGAATGGATAGGGGTCAGGGTCATAGTATGCACATAGTGGTTAATCCTATCGTACATTGATTTATATTCTTCATTCTTTTCATCTTCGAGAGAGATCTTGAACTGGGGTTTCTTTTAATTTATTGTTGCTGCTTCTTTCTTGATTTTTTCTTCTTCTTCAGAGTTATTCTCCCAATCAACATCGATGACCGATTTCTTCTGTCCAACTGTTCCAACATTTCTTCCACGTCCTCGTCCCCGGCCTCGACCTCGGGTGTGAGTTCTGGAGAAATCTTCACCAGCTCGCCGTAAGGGAGTGGTGAGTAACTGTTGGACTAGAACTTCAGGTTCTTCATCGTCTCGAATTTCTTTTGCTTCATTTGGTATGGTATTTCTGGAAAGGATTGTTTTCTTTGGGGGCACGGAGTAGGCCACATCTTCATGAATTCCGATTTCGTGCACAAAGAATGGTTTCAAATCACCTTTGATACACTGTTCTCCTCCTTCGTAATACTTTGTGCACTGGTGCAGAGACGACGGTACCATTCGGCTTTCATGGATCCATGGCCGACCCAGTAGAGAGTTGAACGATGTCTCAGAATCAATTATGTGAAATTTTGCGGTTGTCTTTGCTAAATCAACGGTCTTCATTAGTAATGTTATCGATCCAAGAGCTCTTTCTCCTTTTTGATTGAAGCCTCTTAATAGCATCTTATCTGCTTCAAGCTCGCGAGCATCAATTTCCAAATATACTAGCGTCCGAAGATTCATTATGTTGATTGATGCTCCCGGATCAACCAACACTCTGGAGAGCGTAAACTTTCCAATAGTGACTGAAATGTACAATGGTCGGTTGTGATCTGCTGTTCCCAGTAATAGATCATTGTCCGTGAAGGTAACACCTCGCTGTTCTCTTAATGAGAAAACCTCGTCGAAGGAATTTTTGGCCATTTGAGCTAAACAAATCTCTGGATCAAGTAAAGCTTTGATCAAAGCCTCCCTCATCTCCTTTGATAAGATCAGAGCGTTGTATATGCTTAGTTTGGCTGGTAATTTCCTAAGATGGGCTAGCACGTTGTAGTCCACTTTATTACCATGTTCATCGGTTTCTTCCTGAATGGGCAGTTCCTCTGCTGGGGTTGGCTCTTCTCGAGCATCCTCCCGCTTTCCTTTATCCTTTGGACCCATTCTCGGGGTAGAACCTTTCCGCTTCTTAGATCGACGTCCGTTATCTCTTCTAAATTCTATCGGTGTCTCCTCTTGAATCGGAACAACCGGCTCTTTTGAAGTTGCTTTGGTGTCTGATGGTTCTAATTCTATCGTGATCGGAGCTCCTCGGAATTCACAAATGGACTCGTTCCTTGTCTAGCTTTCGTAGCCTCCTTTGTGAACATCTTCTTCATTGTGGTCATCGAGGTTGTGTATGATTTGAGAATCGTTATTTGTATTGGAATTGTGATCTGGATTAGGTTGGTTTTTGTTAGTTACGTAATCGTTAGATATAGTCAAAATGTAGCGTACGCCATAACCCTTATCATTATAAGATCCCGCCGGGGGGAGCAGATAATCATACAAAGTCAGGAGTTTAAGGGATTTCTCCCCCGAATCAGAAACACCCATCCTAGGATAAGCAGCCCCTAGTCGACCCTTCGGAGCCTCGGTCTTCTTTTGTTCCACGATCTTCTCCTCCTTCTAGGGCAGTTCTTCAATCGCAAATGATAGTGCCGGCTCGACAGGTTTCAAACTCTGAGTTGAAGCGCGTACCGAAGCGGTCTGGATGTGATCCAAAATTTTCTTCGATGATCTTGTCCAGACAGTACTCCATCCATCATCAGTCGTGTACGGGTTTTTTCAGAACAATGGGATCCGTTGAAATAATATTGATGAAACCTCCTTTCTGGGGTTCCTTCATGTATTCCTTTGGGATCATTATGTTCCCTTTCCGGAGATTGTCATCAAGCCAACTCTTGAAAGTGATGCAATCCTCTATCTTGTGTCCGAGCATCTGGTGGTAAGGGCAATAGTTAGGATGATCTTTCTTATTGACTTCCTCCAGCTTCTTGGGCTCTGGCAGTACGAAAATCTGGTGTCTTCATTAAGCTGCGGAACATCTTCGCTGATGCTTCAGTTTTGAATGGATATTTTCTATTTAGAAGTTCTCTTAAGGTACGCGATGAACGAGGTGGTTGTTCATAATGCTGAGGCGACTGATAGCTCAGACGAGGTAGTTGATACCCCTGCTGAGGTTGCTGATAGCCCTACTGAGGTTGTTGATAAGTCCGTTGTGGAGATTGATAACTAGGCTGTGGCCGCTCTAACTGTATCTGAACCGGCTGCTTGCCCTTATCTACTGCCGCGATGATTCCAGATTTCTTTTCGAATGTTTTCATGGGCTTCTGCTTATCGTTCTTGTCCACGAAACTTAACTGCTTTGCCTCTTCTTACAAGCTCCCGACCTTGCTAAGCAACTTCTCGTAAGTCTTGATTGTAAATCCTTTAAGGAGAAGTGCTATAGGGCCATGGATACTTTTAAGTAGAATGCCGACTGCATGTTGTTCTTGAAGCTGTGGTTCACACTTCATGCTTAAGTTTCTCCATCGAAGTATGTAATCCACTAAAGTCTCGTTCGGCTTCTGTTGCTCCACCACTAGATCACCGATAGTGATGTGGTGCTGAGCTCCGGCAAACCGCTTAACGAAGAGATTTTCTAGTTCTGAAAAAGGTGTTTACTAAACCGTTTGGCAATTCTGCGTACCAGTCGAAGGCAATCCCTGACAAACTGCTGACGAACTGGCGGAAGAGTAGCGCGTCACTCCAACCGGCATTGCAGCAAGTAGCACGAAAATGTGCGACATGCTGCCGGGGGTTTCCCGTTCCATCAAAAGTCTTAAACAGAGGTGGTACGAAGCATTTCGGGTATTGGACCGCATCGAACTCTTCGAGGTAAGGTCTACCCATCTGAATAGATGCTCCACTCTTAGATTGTGCTAGGGCTTCTCGCACCTGCTGTTCTATCATGTTCTTAATGTCCTTTTCTGGAATCATGCTTTGTGCAGGATCTTTCTTTGGTTGTTTGTCTTCCTCCATCTGCAATATGGATAATTTCTGGGGGTGTCTCTTTCTGAGGTTGTACCTGACTCTGGAGAGTGGCTAAGGCAGCAGCCATCTCTTCCATCCTCTTTGCCATCTGGGAAATTGTGTCATCTCTTTCCCGAAGCTGTGCCCTCATTACTTCTGGTTCATCTCTCTCCGCAGTTTCTAGAGCACCTTGTGAAGCTGATGATGCTCACATCTTAACCATGTTGATTTCAGCATACTTGTCATTCATGAACTCTGATAAGTCAACTTCATCCTCTAATTTTTCTTTTCTTTCTTTGCTAATCGTCGGATGTCGGTCCTTAATTTGTCCATGGCATCCTCTAGTGGCCTTTTCTGCACGGTCTCACAGTTGTCTCGTGACGGTTGTTGAATTTCCTTTCCGGGAGTCCCCTTTATTGCAGTAGCACTTTCTTCTGATTCAAGTCCCCTGCGAGACTTTTCTTCTCAGGACATTATTTTGGTCTTAGCTCGCTAGTAGTAAGTTGCCAAACCATCCTTCTCGCAGCCGGAAGCCTAGGACCGGATGATATGTCGGCTATATGCTGGAAGGTGGTATCCTCCCTAATTTGTATACCTGATACAACAACGGGTGGACTGGCTTTTATCTTCTTCTTTGGTTTCTCTGTGGCAGCAACAGGCTCTATTCGCGGTCTGAGGCGGGATTTAGCTGGCACCCATCCTGTCCTTCATAAGATTTCTGACACAGGGCATCTTTCTTTCTTTGCCAATCTTTCTATCACAGCTTGCAGTCGAGCAAATGGCGTAGTCTTATCCCTTTTCCTTTTATAATTGTTGTAGTACGCAGGTCGGGGTAATGCAGCGGCAATCCTACGGACATTCTCTTCATCTGATGCGGCAGATAGAGGGTGAAACCTGCTCCCTTCCAACAGAGGTATATACTCGAGCAGTTCTTCTCTTTCCTCAGGGATTTCTTCTAGAAAAGCAACTTCAGCAGCTTTGGCTTTCACAATCCTGGCAATCTTTCTTCTTCTATTTCTCCTTTGAGTCCGAGTTAGGGGTGCAACTCTTGAACTGGACCCAATCTCAAAAATAGTTGGTATTGTAACAAAGTCTGTATCCTCCACGGTGACGAGCTCATCACGTACTCGATTTCCTTCCCCTTTAGTTTGGCGTAAGCTCGGGTAGGTGCGAGAGATGGCTAGGACCGGTGGCGGTAGAGACAACAATCCTCCTACGAACAAGTAGTACCTCTTTCACTCGGAATCCTTTGCAGGGAGGGAATTCTTGAGTCGATTTTAAGTTGAACTCAATCACGGGTTTCTCAGTTTCTGACACTTTGTCCATTAGTGTGAAGAGAGTGACGTCAGCGAACTTGATATCGGTGTTGCCGAATCCTTGTCCGAAACGGATGATTCCATTGTCGGGTAGCTCATCGTTGTAAACGGCGAAGTCCATTCCATTGGTGAAGGAGAATATTAACTTTGGGGCAGTCATTTTCTGCAGGGCAGATTCTGAATGTCAGTCCCGAATTATGCTTCTTTTCGTCGTAAAGTTTAGGACGAAAAAGAGAGTGTCCGAACACATTTTCATTTATCTTAGTGTATTTGTGATTTTTAAAAGAGATTGTTTATTAGAAGGTTGTTTATTAGCAGGTTCGTTCGTTAGAAACAAAACGATCAAAGGAAAAAGGATATAGAAAAGGTAAAGGGCCCGATTTAGAATTAGAAAGGAAAAGAAAGTCTTATGCAAGACTTCTTGACTCGAAGGACCGCTCCTAAACTAACACCTATTGGGGGTCCACCCCACCTCAGAAAAGAGGTAAAAGGATCTCGGAACCTCTCCATTTAGGGGTGTCTAAACAGTGGCTCCTAAATTCGAGAGGAGTTGGCTATACTCATTCAAGACAGAAATGAACGGGGTATTCCAATGGAAGAATGGTAGTTTTGGTCCATTAGGGATATGGACACACCACCGATTTATGGAAGCAAAACCATCTAATTAAAATGGAGAGAGGAACTAGTCCCCAGCGGAGTCGCCAGAAATTGTCGGCATATTTTTAGGTTATGTGTGTATTTTGATAAGGGGGGTTGCCTACAGAAGTTGTCGGTGAATTTTGGATTTTAAATTTAATTTAGATATATATATATATAATTTGGAAAGTAGCATTTGATTTCGAAAATAATTTTAAATTTAAAAATTTTAAGTTATGAAATCAAACCAATCTCACATCCCAAGTAGTTTATATAAACGAGCACCACACCACAAACCGTGTATCTATCCCGAAGAATAGACACATCGCTTCGATGATGGGGCTTGATTAAATAAACTAGAAGATTTGTGACATCCGTTTGGTCTGCGAACCAGTTTTATAAGCCGACAAGTTCCCCTGCTTAATATAAAGGGATTAAGCAGGGTTTATATTACCTAGGTTCTTAAAGTTCCCTATAAGGGCAAGCCCCTATAGTTAATTACATCTTAAATGTCCGAAGACACTTAAGAAAACTCTCTATAATGATCAGTGGTTTTACCCTCAAGAATTTTAAAGTTTAAGGTTTTCAAAGGATTGAATTTTGGAATTTCAATAGGGAATGGATCAAATTTGGAACAGTTAATTTCAGGAGTTCAAAGGAAGAAAAGTAGGAGAAGATGAGGATCCAAGAAGAATCTTTGCAACTTCTCAAACTATCCTATTATTTTGGCTTCAATTTGGCAATTTATTTAATATTGCAATCCTACCAATTTTAATTAATTAGGACTTATATTTGTATGATATAATCACACAAGTACCCTCGAAGATGTGAGGGTTTATGTCGTACCAAAGAACTACCTCGGAATCCTAAGACCGGTTAGGGCTTAATTTGCATATTATGATTATGAAAATGCCTAACAAAAAGGTTGAGGATTTATGTTGGACTAAGAAAACTACCTCGAAATCCTATGGCTCGGTTATTTAATTCTAAGAAAGATTTACTGAAGTAGATCCGAGTTTTGCTGACGACGATGGCCGTGCTGCCCACCATGCTCCGAGTTTTGCAGAGGTTTAGTTTTAGAAGTCATAAATCAGGAGATGAGAGAAGTGTTATGGTTTAGATTCAATCTTAAAATCCAAGTGTTTTAATATTTTAATTAAAACAATTCTTAAAGTTGATTAAACAGAACCGATTAAGATCCCACAGTTCCGTCATCACGGCACCGTTATTTTCATCGAATTCACTTAGTCCAGATGAATTTGCTAAACTCAACCGAATGAGTTCCACACTTTCATTTAGCACCGTGGGAAATCCCGTTAGCAACACGTGGGTTACATCATCCGAGGTATTCCCGATCATTCAACGAGACATTTTAATTTAGTTGCACTTGTAGTTTTGTTGTTCTGTTTGTGATTAAATTTTGAGTTGTTTTATATTTTGGAATGTTGTGGTGGTGAATTTTATCTTGCAATGACATTTAATTTAGTTTTGGTTTCAGTTCAGGGTTTATCCTAAAGGTTTTGGTTTTCATGAAACAGTCTTATTTAACATGCAAGAAAAGTAAAATACAATGCATGTAAGTAAATTGTAGTAAAGTAAATTGTAATAAAATAAAAGCGTACCTGGAGGGTCTTCCCGTCATCCCAAGCTGCACTTAAAACACATGTTAAGGCATTTAAATATTTCAACAGATACCTAGGTAAAGCTAAGGAAAGGGTTTTGGTTGTCTACCAAATTTCTAATCCTATAACTAGTCATCTCCTATGACGTCTAGGTTCTTGGTTTGGTTTAAGGATGATTTTCTTCATCAAAGAACAATTAGATTCAGTTATTCTTCTAAAACATCCCATCATATTGAGGAAGTGTTTAGGACGAGTCCTAAACATCTTTTTAATACTTCGGGATTATTTCGATTCCAAGTAAATTTAATCGCACTGTGTGAATTAATCATCCAGGAGTTTAGTTAAACTTTGTCTCTTGCTCAGTGAACTTGAGTATTTGATTACCTGATGAATGAAGTGACATCTCATTTAATGCTCTATTTAAGAGTTGTAATAATTAAAGCCTTTAAGGGCAAGTTGGTTTATCGAGAGTTTTAATCATTCTTAATTTAAAGTTTGAGTTAATGATTTAAAATTTTTTAATTTAATTATGAGGTTTTAGTTAATAATTTTAAGTTTGGAATAGTGTTCAAATTATTTTAGATTTAATTTAAATTTTACATTTTTAATTATCTTGGTATTTCAAGTTGATGTTCATGTTTTAAATTTACTTAGATAGAAAGAGGTGTTGAAATTATTGATATGTTTTTATTTAACACTTAATGATTTCATTTAGGTTTGTTGTTAAATGATTTTAAATTAATTTAATTCAATTTGATTTTAATTTAATTTTAATTTTAATTTAATTTCAATTTTATTTAATTTTAATTTTAATTTTAGTTTAACTTTAATTTTAATTTAATTTTAATTTAATTTTAATTTAATTTAATTTAATTTTAGTTTTAATTGTTAATTTGGATTATCATTTTAATTTTTAATTAAGAACTAAATATTGTTAAAGTGACTTTTTTAGGGATTTTTAAATTAAAGAGTAAATATCCTCTTAATAATATCCCTATTTTAATAATCCAAATTTAAATATATTCTTTCCAAAATTTAAATTATTTAATTAATTAAAGTTTCATTTTGATATTTTCAAAGTGTTTAATGGGTTTCTACCCCTTAATTTCCCTAAGTTTCAATCATCCAAGAGAAAGTTAAAATCAAATATTTTACTCCCCATTTTGATTAAACCTAAAGTTTTAATTAAGGGTTAAAATTTTTAATTACCTTTATGCCCTTTTTGGCTTATTTATTTCATAACTCACTAAATTGAGCTCAAATAAATTTGAAATTTTTATGTCACCTCACTCACATGTCAATTAAGACATTAGAGGAGAAAATGTGATTTTTCTAGATTTCTTTTATTTATATAATTATTTTAAGTAGAAAATATGGGTTTTCAAAGAAAATTCAACAACATGACCAAGGAAAGGCTTCAGTCCTTAAGAAAATTATGGGATGTTCCTAATAACCAGAGGACCACTTCCACCAATTTTGGTGATTTTTTTATTTATATTGTATTTATTATAATTATTTTGACTTTTAGAGTATTAATTAATTTTAAAATAAAATAAAAGTTGAAAAATAGATTTTATATTTTTCTTAAACTTCTCTGACCTCAAAGAGTCTAGAGAAATAAAATTTATAATTTTTTGATTTTTTTTTATTTATTAGAATTATTTTAGTGAAAAAAGGTTGAAAATTCATTTTTAATATTAAAAATTACATTAAGCCTTTAAAATTCAATATCTTATCCTAGGGACTTAGGAAAAATATTTGGGTTGTTTCTACATGATTAGGAGTCAAAATGTGACATTTTTATGATTTTCAATATTTTTATGATTTTTAATATTTTTTAATTATTAAAATATTAAAATATTGTGAAAAATCAACTTTTTTAGAAAATTCTAATTTTAATTTTCTCGAACTCCCCTGATATCAGAGAAGCCCCAAAACCATTTTTGTGAATTTTTAAAAAGTATTTTTAGTGTTATGAATTTTTAAAGTTCCATTTTGCTTATGAAGCTTAATCAATCCATTTGGTGGGGTTAATCAAGTCCAATTGATCTCAAAGTTTTATGTAAGGTTCCTTTGACCCTAAAGAGTAATGGATAATTGTTTTCAAGTCAATTTGGTGTGTGATTAACCCTAATTAATTCAAATTCAATTTTGGGAGTTTAGGCCAATTAAGGTTATTATGATTGAATTAACTCAAAATATATTTTTCATAGGGTCCTCTAGTCCTAAGAAACATCACCAAATTTTCCTAGAATTTATTTTACAAAATCCTAATTATTGGAATTAAAATACCTAAAACAATGACATGAACTTAAAAAATCAATAACTTTTCACAGAGATGGCCTCTAACCTTGAAAAATTCAGGGAATGTTCCCAAGATCAGAGGCTTCAAAAGCCCTTTGGTCTCATGCCATGGTGAATTATCTATGCAAATGGAGAATCAAAACATTGAAAATAGTAAATAAGTTATTAAAAATAAAATACTCATCCAATTAACTTTATTTCTTTTCCACATTATTCTCCTCTGTTCACTGAGCATGAGGGTATTTTTATTTTATTTTTGTGATTTTTCTATGCAAAGATATTAATTTTTGAAGTTCAGGGCATTTAAATAATTCAAAAATACCCTAATTTTCTACTTATCCACGCGGCATCGCGTCAACCTCGGCAGCTCCGAAAGCCCACACGTCGCGCTGTGATTCGGCACTGCCATCTAACTCAGCTCTCCAGGGGCCCGCGGTTCACGTACCATTGCGTTGTCCGGCTTGATCTCGACCATCCACTCGATACACGCACGATCCAACGGCTCCTGGTCATCATCTACGACTGGTGTGCACCCATGACCGTCCACACTCAAACCCTAATATCTCTCTCGATTCTCAATGGATTTTCGAGTTCTTATACTCTATCGATTCGTCTTGAAGAGACGAACACATCCATATAGTTTATAAGCTATTAAATTAACCCAAACAAAATGGAGAGTTGCTGGAAGCTCAGGAGGAAGAATGAGTTCATACCTTTACTCAGAGAAGTGAAGCTTCGAACTGAGGGTTAGTGTCACCTTCGATCGAGTCCGAGCAAGCTCCGCATGAAGTCTCTCGGCTCCGAGGAATTGTCTAAGTATGAAAGTGACCAAGGCCGATCACAAAGCTTGGAGGCTGGAAGCAATGGCTGGTTTGGTGAGGGGGCTTTTGCTGGGGAACTTCTCCTCTTGGTCTGGTGAAGGTGTAGGGTCAATCAATTTTAATATTGGCTCACTGTGGTGAAGTGTCCTATTTATTTGGTGGATTTTCAGCTCAGAAATTGAGCTCACAGAGAGGGTTTTAGGGCTGGATTTCAGTGGGGATCAAGTTCTCTATATCTGGAGAGGGATCTGGAGTGATTTTGGCAGAGTTTTGGTAAGGTTTGGTTCAACACACCCTTTGGCCGAGAGAAGGTGGTGTTTAAATAGAGGTGGCTGGAGGGCTTCCTAGGGGCAATTAGAGGCTGGGATCAGCTGCTCAGGGGAGGAGAAGAACAGCCACGGTGTCCATTTGGGTTGGGACAGCTCAGCCAGTGGGTTTGAATTTTTTGAAGCCAAATAAGGCTCTCAGCCTGGTGTTTTTCGGTGGTCGTGGTGGTCGGCCGCTGGCATGGGTCACCATCCGACTCGGCGGGTCGTGGCCGGAAGTTGGTGCAAGCAATGGGTATTGTCCATGTGTAAAGAGGTTTGATTTAAATGGTATGGGGGAGAGGCCATTTTGTATTCAATTTGGTCAAGTCATTATTTAGGCTAGGTGCCCCTCCCCAAGGCTGGTTTGGGCTGAAGAGAAAGTCACTTGGGTCAGCTTGATTAGTGGGGTCAAGTCACAATCCAAGTATAATTAGGCTTAAGTAAGATTAAGGGATACATTGGAGTGTTTAATCACTCCTAAGGGAATCATTAAAGGGTTTCCTACTTTTTCCATTTAGGGAGTGGTGATAAGTCAAAGCTCTCATGGCTTTCTTGTGGCTTGTGCATGGCTCCGAGGACTTCATTTGGCTTAGGGATGGCTTGGCTCATTTACATGAAAAGAGGTTTTGAATTTTTAGACATTTTGATGGAAAATTTCCATGGAGCCACATTTGGTTTATTTAAATGATGAAATAAAAGTTAGGGGGGGGGGGGGCATTTTATCAAATGGATGATGAGAGGAAATCTCATGTGGGCTTTGGAATGGATTTTTGGGCTTTTTGAATTTTGGTGAAAATGGGCTTTTAAAAGCTTTATGGAAATGGGCTTTTAGATTTTAAAATGGGTTTTTGGATGAAAGTTTTGTGAAGGACCATGACAAATAAATGTTTTAATTATTTTAGGCATGTTTCATGAGTGGTTTGGAACAAGTTTAGAATGATTTTGAATTGTATTGGTTTGAATTTGGGCTTTTTTTGGTAAACGGGCCAAGGTGGGCCAAATTGGGCTAACTTGGGATAAGGTTGGGCTAAGGTTGAATTTGATGTAAAATTAATGTTGATAAATGTTCATGGGAGTGTCACGAAGAGTTTTCAACTTTGGTTGGGCTTTGATTTTGGGATTTGGGCCCATTTGGGTTAGGTTTGGGCTTAAGTCAATTTAAGAGATTTTGGTTTTGGGTTAGGTTTAGGTGGAGTTTGGGTTCAAATTTTGGGCAAATCAAGTTATTATTTTGTTTATGGGGATGTTAGGAAGGCCTTAGAAAAGATTTGGGGCCAATTGGAGTTGAATTGGGTTGGTTTGAGCTAGGTTTAGGTCATGGGCCAAAATTGGGCCTTAGGCTTCAAATTGAAATTGGGCCTAAATGTCAATCAAATTGTACTTGGATTTGGTCTAAATTGATGTTGAGGATACGGAATTGAAGTTTAGAATTGAATTGGACCAGAATTGAGGTCAATTGGGGTGGTTTGGTTTGACATTGGGTTTACTATGGTTAAAAATGGGTCAAATTGGGGGTTTTGGTAAAAGTGGGTTAAATTGGAAAAATTGGCCCATGGTGTAGTTTAACAAAATAAAAATGGGAATATTTAGGATTTTTTGGAATTTTTTGGGAATTTTCTGAATTTTTGGATTTTTGGTGTAAAAGGGTATTTTGGTAATTTTGGGGGTTTAGGGGTATTTTTGGAAATTATGGCATTTTTGGCAAAAGATGGTTAATTTGAATGGTGGGAAGTGTTTAGGATTCATTTTGAGGAATTTTGGGTAATTTAGGTGATTTTGCAAATTTTGGGTCATTTCAAGGGTATTTGGTAGGTTTGGTAGGTCCGGGGCCCCGGGGGTCAAAAATTAAAATTTTAAAAAAAGGAAGATTGATCAAGTGTGAGTGAAATAGATTCATTTTTGTTGAGACATGAAGCCATATTAAGCCCATATAAGCCATGAGAGGACTCATTTGAGACATTCACTATGTTGTTCCTAACCCTCTTAGCCAGGGGCTTAGGGGTTAAGGATCATTCATATGAATTACCTACATGAGTCAGGAAGTCAAGATGGGTGAGAGTGTGGTTTTAGGACTTGGAATGTGTGTGATAGTGTAGTGTATGTGCAAGTCAACCCTCACCGCACTGAGCCACCTGTGGTATTCCTAAGGCCAAAAAGTCCTATAGGAACTCATCCTTTAAACCTCCACATTTGATTTCAACCCTCTAGGTGACTAGGGGTCTACAATCAAACTTGTGGGGTTTGCAGGGAGTCAAGAAGTGTTTGAATTTATAAAGGGTGAGTCTCATTTCTAGTCCTCTAAGATTAGTCAAAGGAAAAGCCTAAGGCTAGATCCTAAATACTAAAGAGAGAAGCAAAAGACCTCATCAAAAATGAGGTCAACATGCTAGTTACGTAATTGTTAGAAACAGTCAAAACGTAGCCGACTCCATAACCCTTATCATTATAAGATCCTGCCGGGGTGAGCAGATAATCATACAGAGTCAGGAGTTCGAAGGATTTCTCCCCCGAATCAGAAACAACCATCCTAGGATAAGCAGCCCCTAGTCTACCCTTCAGAGCCTCGGTCTTCTTTTCTTCCACGATCTTCTCCTTCTTATGGGGCGGTTCCTTAATCGCAAATGATAGTGCCGGCTCGACAGGTTTCAAACTCTGAGTTGAAGCGCGTATCGAAGCGGCCTGGATGTGATCCAAAATTTTCTTTGATGATTTTGTCCAGACAGTACTCATCCATCATCAGTCGTGTACGGGTCTATCGGAACAATGAGATCCATTGAAATAACATTGACGGAACCTACTTTCTAGGGTTCCTTCATGTATTCATTTGGGATCGTTATGTTCCCTTTCCGGAGATTGTCATCAAGCCAACTCTTGAAAGTGATGCAATCCTCTATCTTGTGTCCGAGCATCCGGTGGTAAGCGCAATAGTTCGGATGATCTTTCTTATTGACTTCCTCCAGCTTCTTGGGCTCTGGCAGTTGAAAATCTGGTGTCTTCATTAAACTGCGGAACATCTTTGCTATTGCTTCAGTTTTGAATGGATATTCTCTATTTAGATGTTCTCTTATGGTACGCGATGAACGAGGCAGTTGTTCATAATGCTGAGGCAACTGATAGATCGGATGAGGTTTTTGATAGCCCTGCTGAGGTTGCTGATAGCCCTGTTGAGGTTGTTGATATGACCGTTGCGGTGGATGGTAACTAGGCTGTCGCCGCTCTGATTGTATCTGAACCGGCTGCTTGCCCTTATCTACTGCCGCGACAATTCCAGATTTCTTTTCAAATGTCTTCACAGTTTTTTGCTTATCGGTCTTGTCTACAAAACTTAACTGCTTTGCCTCTCCTTGTAAGCTCTCGGCCTTGCTAAGCAACTTCTCGAAAGTCTTGATTGTAAATCCTTTAAGAAGAAGTGCTATCGGGCCATGGATACTTTTTAAGTAGGATGCCGACTGCATGTTTTTCTTGAAACTGTGGTTCACACTTCATGCTTAAGTTTCTCCATCGAAGTATGTAATCCACTAAAGTGTCGTTCGGCTTTTGTTGCTCCACCACTAGATCACCGATGGTGATGTGGTGCTGAGCCCTGGCAAACTGCTTAACGAAGAGATTCTCTAGTTCTGAAAAGGTCTTTACTGAACCATTCGGCAATTCTGCATACCAGACGAAGGCAATCCCTGATAAACTGCTGACGAACTGGTGGAAGAGTAGAGCTTCACTCCCACCGGCATTGCAGCAACTAGCACGAAAATGTGCAACATGCTGCCGATGGTTTCCCGTCCCATCAAAAGTCTTAAACAGAGGTGGTACGAAGCCTTTCGGGTATTGGACCACATCAAATTCTTCGGGGTAAGGTCTACCCCTCTGAATAAATGCTCCACTCTTAGATTGTGCTAGGGCTTCTCGCACCTGCTGTTCTACCAGGTTTTTAATTTCCTTCTCTGGAATCATGCTTTGTACAGAATCCTTCTTTGGGGGCTCGTCTCTGATGACGAATGTGATCTCTTTTCCTCCATCTGCGATATGGATAATTTCTGGGGGTGTCTCTTTCTGAGGTTGTACCTGGCTCTGGAGAGTGTCTAAGGCACCAGCCATCTCTTCCATCCTCTTTGCCATCTAGGAAATTGTGTCATCTCTTTCCCGAAGCTGTGCCCTCAACACTTCCGGTTCATCTCTTTCTGCAGCTACAGGAGCACCTTGTGAAGCGGATGATGCTCGCGACTCAACCATTTTGATCTCGGCATACTCCTCATCCATGAACTCTGATGAGTCAACTTCATCCTGTAGTTTTTCTTCTCTTTCTTTTGCGAGCCGTCTGATGTCAGTCCTTAATTTGTCCATGACATCCTCTAGTGGCCTTTTCCGCATGGTCTCGCAGTTGTCTCGTGACGGTTGTTGAACTTCCTTCCCTGGAGTCCCCTTTATTGCAGTAGCACTTTCTTCTGATTCAAGTCTCCTAACGAGACTCTTCTTCTCAGGACACTGTTTTGGTCTTAGCTCGCCAGTAGTAGGTCGCCATGCCATCCTTCTCGCAGCCGGAAGCCTAGGACCGGATGATCTGTCGGCTATATGCTAGAAGGTGGTATCCTCGCTAATTTGTAGACCCGATACAACAACGGGTGAACTGGCTTTTATCTTCTTCTTTGGTTTCTTTGTGGCAGCAACACGCTCTATTCGTGGTCTGAGGCGGGATTTAGCTGGCACCCGTCCCATCCTTCTTAAGATTTCTGACACAGGGCATCTCTCTTTCTTTGCCAATCTTTCTATCACAGCTTGCAGTTGAGCAAATGGTGTAGTCTTATCCCTTTTCCTCTTGTAATTGTTGTAGTATGCAGTTCAGGGTAATATAGTGGCGATCCTACGGATATCCTCTTCATCTGATGTGGCAGAGAGAGGGTGAAACCTGCTCCCTTCCAACAGAGGTATATACTCGCACGCTTCTTCTCTTTCCTCGTGGATTTCTTCTAGAAAAGCAACTTCAGCAGCTCTGGCTTTCTCGATCTTGGCGATCTTTCTACTTCTATTTCTTCTTTGAGTACGAGTTAGGGGTGCAACTCTTGAACTGGACCTAATCTCAAAAACAGATGGTATTGTAGCAAAATCTGTACCCTCTACGGTGACAGGCTCATCACAGACTTGGATTTCCTTCCCCTTTAGTTTGCGTAGTTGGGGTAGGTGCAGTAGATAAATAGCACTCGATGCGGGTAGAGACAACAGTCCTCCTACGAACAGTAGTACTCCTTTCAGCTGGAATCCTTTGTAGGGGAGGGAATTCTTGAGTCGATTTCAGGTTGAACTCAATCACATGTTTCTCAATTTCTGACACTTTTACCATTAGTGTTAAGAGAGTGACATCAGCAAACTTAACATCTGTGTTGTCGAATCCTTATCCGAAACAGATGATTCCATTGTCGGGCAACTCATCCTTGTAAACGGCGAAGTCCATTCCATTTGTGAAGGAGAAGATTAACTTTGGGGTAGTCATTTTCTGCAGGGCAGATTCCAAATGTCAGTCCCGAATTATGCTTCTTTTCGTCGTAAAGTTTTGGACGAAAAAGAAAGAGTCTGAACACATTTTCGTTTATCTTAGTGTATTTGTGATTTTTTAAAGAGATTGTTTATTAGAAGGTTGTTTATTATCGAGTTCGTTTGTTAGAAAAAAACGATTAAAGAAAAAAGGTTATAGAAAAGGTAAAGGGCACGATTAAGAATTGGAAAGGAAGAGAAAGTCTTATGCAAGACTTCTCGACTAGAAGGACTGCTCCTAAACTAACACCTATTGGAGGTCCACCCCACCTCAGAAAAGAGGTAAAAGGATCTCGAAACCTCTCCATTTAGGGGTGTCTAAACAGTGGCTCCTAAATCCGAGAGGAGTTGGCTATATTCGTTCAAGAAAGAAATGAACAGGGTATTCCAACGGAAGAATGGTAATTTGCTCCACTAGGGACATGGATACACTACAGATTTATGAAAGCAAAACCATCTAATCAAAATGGAGAGAGGAACTAGTCCCCAGCGGAGTCGCCAGAAGTTGTCAGCATATTTTTAGGTCGAGTTGTATTTTGAAAAGGGGGTCGCCTACAGAAATTTTCGACGAATTTTAAATTTTAAATTTAATATATATATATATATATATATATATATATAATTTAAAAAGTAGTATTTGATTTTAAAAATAATTTTAAATTTCAAAATTTTAAGATACGAAATCAAACTAATCTCACATCCCAAATAGTTTATATAAATGAGTGCCACATCACAAGCCGTGTATCTATCCCGAAGAATAGACACACTACTTGATGATGGGGCTCGATTAAATAAACTAAAAGATTTGTGACATCCGTTTGGTCTGCAAACCAATTTTATAAGCCGACAAGTTCCCCTGCTTAATATAAAGGAATGAAGCAGGGTTTATATTACATGGGTTCTTAAAGTTCCCTATAAGGGAAAGCCCCTATAGTTAATTACATCTTAAATGTTGGGAATCATTTAAGAAAACTCTCAATAATGATAAGTGGTTTTTCTCTCAAGAATTTCAAAGTTTAAGGTTTCAAAGGATTGAGTATTGGAATTTCAAAAGAGATTAGCTAAAATTTGGAACAGTTTATTTCAAGAATCCAAAGGAAGAGAAGTGGGAGAAGTTGAGGATCCAAGTAGAATATTGGCAACTTCTCAAACTATCCTATTGTTGGCTTCAATTTGAGAGTTTATTTAATGTTGTAATTCTGCCAATTTTATTTAATTAGGACTTATATTCGTACGACAAGATCATACAAATAGCTTGAAAGATGTGAGGGTTTATGTTGTACCAAACAACTACCTCAAAATCCTAAGACCGGTTAGGACTTAATTTACATAAAATGATTATGCAAATGCCTAACAAAGAGTTGAGGATTTAAGTTGCACTAGGCAAACTACCTCGAAGTCTTATGGCTTGGTTATTTAATTCTAAGGAAGTTTTGCTGAAGTAGATCCGAGTTTTGCTGATGACGATGGCCGAGCTGCCCACCATGCTCCGAGCTCCTTGTTGTTGCAGCAGGTTTAGTTTTAGAAGTCATAAATCAGGAGATGAGAGAAGTGTTTTGGTTTAGAGAAAATCTTAAAATCCAAGTGTTTTTAATATTTTAATAAAAACAAATCTTAAAGTTGTTTAAAAAGAACCAATTAAGATCCCACGATTCCATCATCCCGACACCGTTATTTTCATCGAATTCACTTAGTCCAGATGAATTTGCTAAACTCAATTGAATGAGTTCCACACTTTCATTTAGACAGTGGGAAATCTCGTTAGCAACATGTGGGTTACATCATCCGAGGTATTCTCGATCATTCAACGAGACATTTTAATTTTGTTGCAATTATAGTTTTGTTGTTTTGTTTGTGATTAAATTTTGAGTTGTTTTATATTTTGGAATGTTGTGGCGGTGAATTTTATCTTGTAATGACTTTTAATTTAGTTTTGGTTTTATTTCAGGGACTATCCTAAAGGTTTTAGTTTTTATGCAACAATCTTATTTATCATGCAAAAAAAGTAAAGTGCAGTGCATGTTAGTAAATTGCAATAAAATAAAAGCGTACCTGGAGGGTCTTCCCGTCATCCCAAGCTGCACTTAAAACACATGTTATAACATTTAAACATATTTTGCAAGAAATACCTAAGTAAAGGTAAGGGAAAGGGTTTTAGTTGTCTACCAAATTTCTAATCCTATAACTAGTCATCTCCTATGACGTCTAGGTTCTTGGTTTGGTTTAAGGATGATTTTCTTCATCAAAGAACAATTAGATTCAATTGTTCTTCTAAAACATCCCGTCATATTGAGGAAGTGCTTAGGACGAGTCCTAAACATCTTTTCAATACTTCTGGGATTATTTTGAGTCCAAGTAAATTTTATTGCACAGGTGAATTAATCATCCAGGAGTTTAGTTTAAGCTTTGTCTCTTGCTTAGTGAACTCGGGTATTTGATTAACTGATGAATGAAGTGACATCTCACTTAATACTCTAATTAAGAGTTATAATAATTAAAGCCTTTAAGGGCAAGTTTGGTTGTTGAGAATTTTAATCATTCTTAATTTAAAGTTTGAGTTAATGATTTAAAGTGATTTTATTTAATTATGAGAATTTAACTAATATTTTTTTAAGTTTGGAATAGTGTTCAAATTATTTTAGATTTAATTTAAATCTTTACACTTTCAATTATCTTAGTATTTCAGATTGATGTTCATGTTTTAAATTTACTTAGATAGAAAGAGGTGTTGAAATTATTGATATATTTTGATTTAACTCTTAATGATTTCATTTAGGTTTGTTGTTAAGTGATTTTAATTTAATTTAATTTAATTTAATTTGATTTTAATTTAATTTAAATTAATTCCATTTAATTTAATTTAATTTTAGTTTAATTTTAATTTCATTTTAATTTTAGTTTCAATATTTTAAATTAAATTTAATTTAATTGTTAAGGTGTTAATTTAATTTAATTTAAACTTTGACTTAACTTAATTTAATTTAATTTAATTTAATTCCAAGATTTTAAATTTGATTTTTAATTATTATTTTAATTTTTAATTAAGAACTAAATATTGTTAAAGTGACTTATTTAGGGATTTTTAAATTAAAGAATAAATATCCTCTTAATAATATCCCTATTTTAATAATCCAAATTTAAATATATTCTTTCCAAAATTTAAATTATTTAATTAATTAGGGTTTCATTTTGATATTTTCAAAGTATTTAATGGGTTTCTACCCTTTAATTTCCCTAAGTTTCAATCATCCAAGAGAAAATTAAAATCAAATATTTTACCCTCCATTTTGATTAAACCTAATGTTTTAATTAAGGGTTAAAATTTTTTAATTACCTTTATGCCCTTTTAGGCTTATTTATTTCATAACCCACTAAATTGAGCTTAAATGAATTTGAAATTTTTATGTCACCTTACTCACATGTCAATTAAGACATTAGAGGAGAAAATGTGATTTTTCTTAATTTAATTCATTTATATAATTATTTTTAGTAGAAAATAGGGGTTTTCAAAGAAAATTCAACAACATGAACAAGGAAAGGTTTTTGTCTTTAAGAAAATTATGGGATGTTCCTAATAACAAGAGGACCACTTGGACAAATTTTTGTGATTTTTTGAATTATATTTTATTTATTATAATTATTTTGAATTTTAGAGTATTAATTAATTTTAAAAAAATAAAAATTAAAAAATAGATTTTATATTTTTCTTAAATTTCTCTACCTAAAGAAGTCGAGAGAAACAAATTTTATAATTTTATGATTTTTTTTTATTTATTAGAATTATTTTAGTGAAAAGGGTTGAAAATTCATTTTTTTAATATTAAAAATTACATTAAGGCTTTAAAATTCAATATCTTATCCTAGGGACTTAGGAAAAATATTTGGTTGGTTCCTAAATGATTAGGAGTCAAAATGTGACATTTTTATGATTTTTAATATTTTTATGATTTTTATTATTTTTTAATTATTAAAATATTAAAATATTGTGAAAATCAATTTTTTAGAAAATTCCAATTTTAATTTTTCTGAACTCCCCTGATATCAGGGAAGCTCCAAAATAATTTTTGTGAATTTCTGAAAAGTTTTTTAGAGTTATGAATTTTTAAAGTTCCATTTTGCTTATGAGGCTTAATCAATCTATTTGGTGGGGTTAATCAAGTCCAATTGATTTCAAAATTTTATGTAAGGTTCCTCTGACCCTAAAGTGTAATGGAGAATTGTTTTTAGGTCAATTTGATATGTGGTTAACCCTAATTAATTCAAATTCAATGTTAGGGTTTTAGGTCAATTAAGGTTATTATGAATGAATTAACTCAAAATATATTTTTCATAGGGTCCCCTAGTCCTAAGAAACATCACCAAATTTTCCTAGAATTTATTTCACAACATGCTAGTTATTAGAATTTAAATGCCTAATATAGTGACATGAACTTGAAAAATCAATAACTTTTCACAGAGATGGCCCCTGACCTTGAAAAATTCAGGGAATGTTCCCAAGATCAGAGGCTTCAAAAGCCTTATGGTCTCATGCCATGGTGAATTGTTTATGCAAATGGAGAATCAAGATATTGGAAACAGTAAATAAATTATTAAAAATAAAATACTCATCCAATTAACTTGATTTGTTTTTCACATTATTCTCCTCTATTCTCTGAGCAAGAGGGTATTTTTATTTTATTTTTTTGATTTTTCTATGCAAAGATATGAATTTTTGAAGTTCTGGTATTTAAATAATTCAAAAATACCCTAATTTCCTACTTATCCGACTCGGGGCCGCGTCATCCTACGGGGATCGAAAGCCCACGCATCGCTCTGTGATTTGGCGCTGCCATCTGACTTAGCGCTCCAGGGGCCCGCGGTTCACGTAACATTCAGCTGTCCGACTTGATCTCGACCATCCGCTCGATACACGCGCGATCCAACGGCTCCTGGTCATCGTCTACGACTGGTGTGCACCCGTGACCATCCACACTCAAGCCCTAATATCTCTCTTGATTCTCAATGGATTTTCGAGTTCTTATACTCTATTGATTTGTCTTGAAGAGACGAACACATCCATACCGTTTATAGGCTATAAAATTAATCCAAACAAAATGGAGAATTGCTGGAAGCTCGGGAGGAAGAATGAGTTCATACCTTTGCTCAGAGAAGTGAAGCTTCGATCTGAGGGTTGTGTCACCTTCGATTGAGTCCAAGCAAGCTCCAGATGAAGTCCCTGGCTCTGGGGAATTGTCTAAGTATGAAAGTGACTAAGGCCGATCACAAAGTTTGGAGGCTGGATGCAATGGCTGGCCTGGTGAGGGGGCTTTTGCTAGGGAACTTCTCCTCTTGGTCTGGTGAAGGTGTAGGGTCAATCAATTAAAAGATTGGCTCACTGTGGTGAAGTGTCATGTTTTTTGGGTGGATTTGCAACCCAAAAATTGAGCTCTATCAATGGGGTTTAGGGCAAAGGAACACTAGGGATCAACTGCTCCGGGTTAGGAGAAGGTCCTGGAGAAATTTTGGCAAAGTTTCCTTAAGGTCTGGTTCATCACCTTGTTTGGCCGAGAGGTGAGTTGGTTTAAATAGAGGTGGCTGGAGGCCCTCCCAGGGGAGTTTAATGGCTTGGATCAACTGCCTTGGCCAAGGGAAAAACAACCACAATGGCCATTGGGCATCGGACAGCTCAGCAAGTTCAAATTGAGTTTTTGATTCAAATTAAGCCTCTCGGCCTGGTGGTTTCCGGTGGTCGTGGTGGTCGGCCGCCAGCTCATGGGTCACCCTCGTGGTCGTGGAGGTCAGTGCTTGTGTTTCGTGCCAACAATTGGAAAATGCCAAGTGTAAAAGAGTTAAATCAAAGTGGAAGAGGGAAGGGATCATTTTGGGCTTGGTTTGGTCAAAGGCAGGGATTTGGGTTTTGGATTAGGTTTGGGTGGAGTTTAGGTTAAAATTTTGGGCAAATCAATTTAGTGTTTTGTTTATGGGGATGTTAGGAAGGCTTTAGAAAAGATTTGGGGCCAATTGGGGTTGAATTGGGTTGGTTTGGGCTAGGTTTAGGTCATGGGTCAAAATTGGGCCTTAGGCTTCAAATTGAAATTGGGCTCAAATATTAATCAAATTAGACTTGGATTTGGTCTAAATTGATATTGGGGATATTGAATTGAAGTTTAAGACTGAATTGGATCAAAATTGAGGTTAATTGGGGTGGTTTGGCTTGACATTGGGTTCACTTGGTTAAAAATGGGTCAAATTGGGGGTTTTGTTAAAAGTGGGATAAATTGGAAAAATTGGACCATGGTGTCGTTGAACAAAATGAAATTGGGAATATTTGGAATTTTTTGGAATTTTCTGGGAATTTGTAGAATTTTTGGATTTTTGGGGTAAAATGGAATTTTGGTAATTTTGGGGTATTTTTGGAAATTTTGGTATTTTTGGCCAAAGATGGTCAATTTTGGTGGTGGGAATTGTTTAGGATTGATTTTGAAGGATCTTGGGTAATTTAGGTAATTTTGCAAATTTTGGGTTATTTGAAGGGTATTTGGTAGGTTTGGTGGGTCTGGGGCCCCGGGAGTCAAAAATTGAAATTTTGAAAAAAGGAAGATTGATCAAGTGTGAGTGAAATGGAATCACTTTTGTTAAGCCATGAAGCCATGAAGCCATATTAAGCCCATATGAGCCATGAGAGGACTCATTTGAGTTATTCACTATGTTGTTTCTAACCCTCTTAGCCTGGGGCTTAGGGGTTAAGTACCATCCATATGAATTACCTACATGAGTTAGGAAGTCAAGTTGGGTGAGAGTGTGGTTTTAGGACTTGGAATGGGTGTGATAGTGTAGTGTATGTGAAAGTCAACCCTCACCAGACCAGGCCACCCAGGGTATTCCTAAGGCCAAAATGTCCTATAGGGAACTCATCCTTTAAACCTCCACATTTGATTCCAACCCTCTAGGTGATTAGGGGTCTACAATCAAGCTTGTGAGGTTTGCAGGGAGTTAAGAAGTGGTTTGAATATCTAAATGGTGGGTTCCATTTCTAGTCATCTAAGATTAGTCAAAGGAAATGCTTATGGCTAGATCCTAAGTACTAAAGAGAGAAGCAAAAGACCTCATCAAAAATGAGGTCAACATCCCCATACATCAAAAATTTCAACGACCAAAGTATAATTCAAAGGCATATCATTTCTTCTAGAAATATTTCCTACCCTGTTACATCGATTACATGCTTTTATTTATTCATTAATAACTCTAAAAAGAGTAGGACAATAAAATCCAGATTGTAAAATCTTATGTGCAGTTCTATTAGTTCTAAAATGTTTCTCCAAATTCAGAATCATGACATCTTTGAATGATTTGTGCAGTTTCTTCAATAGGATCACATATCCTCATAACTAGATCCTTACACTATTTATATAAATATGGGTCATCCCAAAAGTAAAACATCGAATCATAGATAATTTTTTTTGTTGCTTTGTTAACTTAGGTGGTAAAATATCACTCACAATATAGTTAACAATATATGCATACCACGATATATCCTTTACATTAATACTATACAATTGTTCATCAAGGAAAATTTTCAAAATTTCATTTACAAAATCAAATAATTCTTTCTATTCCAACCTACATAAATGACCAGATAGTTGATTATCATATCATTTTCTATCCACTATTTCAAAATTAAACTCTTGCATTAGAAGTATCCACCAAATTAAACTTGGTTTCGTATCCTCCTTTTGCATTAAATACTTAATAACAGAATAGTCTGTTTGCACTATACACTTAGCCCCAATTAAATATGACCTAAATTTATCGAAAGCATGAATAGTAGCTAATAACTCTCTTTCAGTAGTGGTGTAATTAATTTGAGTATCATTAAAAGTTTTACTAGCATAGTATATCACTTTAGAAACTTTTTCATATCTTTGCCCTAAAATAACTCCAATCGCATGTTCACTGGTGTCGCACATTAACTCAATTAGTTTTTCCCAATCAGGAGAAACTATTATCAGAGCAGTGATTAATTTTTCTTTTGGTAATTCAAAGGCCTTTATGCAATCTTCATTAAAAACAAATTTCATGTCTTTTTCTAAAAGTGGATAATAGTAGTTTTTGAAAACTCTTTTATATAACGCTTGTAGAAATCACTATTCCCTAAAAAACTTATAACCCCTCTCACTGTGGTGGGAGGTGGTAATTTTTTAATAATTTAGATTTTTTCCAGATCTACTTCCATGCCATTTTTAGAAATTTTATGCACAAGTACAATTCCTCCTGCAACCAAAAATTGACATTTCTCCTAATTTAAAACTAAATTTGTTATTTCATAGAGTTCTAAATCTTTTTCTAAATTATTTAAACATAATTCAATTAAAGTTCCAAACATTGAAAAATCATCCATAAACACTTCTATTCCATTCTCAATTAAATTACAAAAATTGACATCATACATCTTTAAATTGTTGCAGGTCCATTACATAATCCAAAGGACATTCTTCAAAAAGTAAATATTACATAAGAGCTAGTAAATGTTTTATTTTCTTGATCCTCAAGAGCAATTGGTATTTGATGATAGTCGATATATCCATCCAAAAAAGCAATAACATTTGTGCCTAGCTAATATATCCAACATTTGGTCTAGAAAAGATAAAGAAAAGTGATATTTCCTAGGGCGGCATTAAATATTGTATAATTAATACAAATTCACCATCCAGTGACTTTCCTTGTTGGTATTAATTCATTTTTCACGTTTACTTCAATTGTCACTCCCCTTTTCTTAGGAACACAATGAATTAGACTCACCCAAGCACTATCTGAAATAAGATATATTATTTCATCATCTAACCACTTTAAAACTTCTTTCTTAACCACATCTTTCTTAACCACTTCTTTCCAACCAAGATAATAATAATTTGAATAGGGATTATTAGTTATGGCATCCAAAGTCTCACTTGATGATTGAGATTCCATTATTTGTCCCAATGAATTTTCTTCCAACACCAGGAGTGTTTAAGAATATTTCATTCCAATTCAATCAATTTTCTTAGATATAGATGTAATTTGAGAAGCCAAAATAGTTATACCTTCAGAATCATGCATACTAGCTACTCTTTTAGGATTTACCATTCAGCGGGCCATTAAAAATTATTAGTCATCTCCTTAATTAGAGAATATGCTTCATCAAAAGGTTTTGACATTAATGAACCACAACGAGTAGCACCGAAATAGATCTAAGAAATCCAATTAATCCATTATAAAAAGTTTGAAATATTAACCAGTCTAGTAAAGCACGATGTGGACACTTTCTAAGGAGATCTTTAAATCTTTTCAAAGCTTCATATATTGATTCCCCTTCCAACTGAAAAAATATGTAATATTGTTTCTAAGCTTAGCAGGTTTTGAAGGTGATAAATATTTAGCCAAATAATTTTGAGATAATTCTCCCCAAGTTCTGATAGATCCAGGAGCTAAAGAATTTAACCATGCCTTTGTTTTATCCCTTAATGAAAAATGAAATAGTCTAAGTCTAACAACGTCCTCCGTCATATTTAAAAGTAGCACACAATTCTAAAAAAAATAGAAATTTGTAAATTAGGATCTTCAGCAGGCGTTCCGCCAAACTTATTATGATAGTAGTTTTAATCTCAAATGAATTAGCAGCAACATCAGGATTTTGAATAGCTAAGTGAATTTCATCTGCTTTAGGATTAATATAATCTCTTAAAGGTCTCTATTGATGATCTTTTTCAACTATATGATTGATCTATAAAAAATACCTATTTCTTTAAGTCTTAATTCTTATTAATTTCTAAGGATATTATGCTTTAATGAAGATATTTTTTGTGTTTTTGGATGTAGGTAATGTAAAAATGTTTACAAAGGAAAAAGGAGCAAAAAGGAGCAAAAATGGAGCAAAATACAAAAAGTATAAAAAATTATGGCCTGGCGCTTCTGGCGCCAGCGCGTGAGCCGGCGCCTAAGCGCCGTACTCGATACAAAACCGCCAAGTTTTCGACAACGTTTCGATCAGCTTATTTTGACGGAGTGAGTGGTAATTGGACATTCTAGAAGACTGGCAGTTATTCCTTGATAATAGGACATGTGATACATTGCATCTGGAGGCTCCAAAAAGGTTTTAAACGCGAAGAGGTGCAAGCCAAAGTGAAGAGGTGCGAAGAACTGGACGCGGTGTCCGGCGCCTAGGTGCCGGAATAGCGCCAGATTCCGGCGCCTAGGCGCCAGACCGACCTTCTAGAAGATTCATTGAATGTGGACATGTTTTGAAGTGGTGCTTCAAGGCAACCCTTGAATCCTATAAATAGGGGTCCATTTCTTCACAAAACGTGCCCCTCCCATTGTAACCCTTTCTCTTATCCACTTTAGGAACTCTCATCCTTAGAGAGAGAAATAAAGAGAGAAATTTAGGGCCACTTTTGTTTAGTTTAGTGAGTTTATTTTCAAGTTATTGCATCTGGAGTTCATTACACTATGGAGACAGTAGGAATCAAAAGATATGCAGAAGAAATATTTGAGATAAGTATTTTTATATTTGATTCAAATTATCATGTTTTGTTATTTATTTTGAATGTGTTCTGAGTAGTTAGTATACTTTCTTCCTTCAATTATGAAGAGGTAGATAAGATAATATAAAGATTCGATGGAGACTTGAAATTCAAAATATTTTCAAAACATTGTGATGACATTAATACCTGATCTTACTTTACTTTTTAAATTGGCCATTTGAATTGTTAAAACCTGTTGAAGAGTTTTTAGACCTTGAAGGAGAAGAACTCTTAACTTGTAAATGTCACATGAATCCTTGGCTAGTCGAAGGCCATGTGCAGGCTATTCAAGGTGAAGTGCAAATAAATAGGAAGATAAGATTTAAAGGGCGTAGAATTGATAAGTTTTTAGAGTGACAGACTAAATTCTTATAATTTGATTTATATATTAGGAAAGGGTCACTAAGTAGTGCGCACCATAGCCACCCTCGGACATCTAGAAGTGTGAGCCTAGATTAACCTATTCTACTAACAATACATCCGGACCTATTCTCGTAAATTAGCCAATGTTCTTTACGCCCGGATCAAAGGGTAAAGAATAAGAATGCTTCTATTTGGCACAATACTATATATCAAATTCTCCAACGAATATTAAATTATCTTAAAAATCTTAGATTAATTGAAGGAAAGAAAGTTGTTTATTTTATCTAGGTTTCATAAAATCATTTTCTTATTATTGTTTTCTTTATTTTCATCTAGTAAATTAATAGTAATTTATAATTAAATTAAAAGATAAAATAAAAATATTTTTTTATTTTTTATATAAAAAATTTATCACTATAATTCTTCTCCGTGGGATCGATACTAGGGTATTTGTTTTAAAAACCAATATTACTTGAAACGATACGTATACTTGCGTAGTACCCCTAGTGTGTAAAAATATTTTCTAAATTTACATAATATTAATTTTATACACTAGCCGCTATTTATAAATTGAGTCAAAGTTTTTGGCTATCTTATGGAAGCAAACATTACTGCGTTATTTGTGGTCGTGTCATGTTTTTGGCGCCGTTGTCGGGGAAGAAAGAAATAGAATAGTATAAATTTTCTTAAAAAAAGAAAAAGATATATATTTTATTCCTTGTTTTATGCAAAGATTTGGTTCTGAAGGATTAATACCTTTAGATTCTGAATTAGAAAGAAAAATTAGCAAAATTAAAAAGGAAAAACAAATTCAAAAATTTCAAGAAATGGCTACTTTACAAAATCCAATTGAACTTAATGATCAAAATGTTTATAAACCATTAAGGGATTATGCTAACCCTACAGTTGATGAACTTCATAGTAGTATTCAAATACCCACTGTAGATGCTAATTCTTTTGAACTTAAAACGTCTATTATTCAGATGGTGCAAAATAATCAATTTGGTGGATCACCAAATGAGGATCCAAATTTACATCTTGTTAGTTTTTTAGAAATTTGTGCAACCTTTAAATATAACAATGTTTCTGATGATGCTATTAGACTTAGACTCTTTCCTTTCTCTTTAAGAGATAAAGAAAAGATGTGGTTAAACTCATTAGCGACTGGTTCTATTAAAACATGAGCTGAAATGACACAAAAATTCCTTGCTAAATATTTTCCTCCTTCTAAGACTGCTAAATTAAGAAATGATATTACTTCGTTTAGTCAATTTGACGGGGAGACAATATATGAAACTTGGGAAAGATTTAAAGAACTATTAAGAAAATGTCCTCATCATGCTTTACTTGATTAGTTGATTATTCAAACATTTTATAATGGATTAATTGGATCTTTAAAATCAATTATTGATGCTGCTGGAGGTTCTTTAATGTCTAAATCAATCAAGAAGCTTCCACTTTAATCGAAGAAATGGCTAATAACAATTTTCAATGGCCTTCCGAAAGGATTAGTCCTAAAAAGATGGCCAGTATTCACGATAATGAAGCCTTTTCTTTCTTAGCTTCACAAGTTGCGGCAATGTCTAAGAAATTAGATAGTTTTGCAATTAATATTTCGCATAATAACTCTGCTAATATTGAAGATTCTCAAACTATTAAAACTTTACAAGCTATTGCAAGTAAAAATAATCTTTATTCAAATTATTATATTCCTGGGTGAAAAAATCATCCTAATTTTACCTGGAATAATTCTCAACAACAATGGGGTAATAATCAATCTCATCCCACTGAAAATTGGAATAATCAAGTTAATTCAAATTATAAACCTCCTGGATTTAGTAATCAACAAAAAAAGTTATCAATAGAAGAATTAATTATGCAAATAAATGATCAATTACAAAATCAAAATACTGTTATTCGTAATATTGAAAATCAAATGGGGGCAAATTGCTACTTTAATTAATAACAGACCTGTAGGAACACTTCCTAGTAATGTTGAAGTCAATCCAAAGGAAACTAGAAAAGAACATGAACAAGTTAAAGCTGTGCAACTTAGAAGTGGAAAGGAATTAAAAGAAAAATTGCAGAATAAAATTGAAAAAGAGATTGAGGTTGAAGAGATCGAAAAACCTAAAGAAACTCTCTCTCCTAGTCAAGATCGATCGTTATACTCCGTTAATGTGGAAGTTGAAAAACCACCACCACCTTTTCCTCAAAGACTTAAACAACAGAAATTAGATCATCAATTTTCTAAGTTCTTTGAAATTTTTAAGAAACTTACTATTAACATACCTTTTACTGAAGATTTGGAACAAATGCCAACTTACGCAAAATTTATGAAGGATATTTTAAGCAAAAAATGAAAATTTGAAGCTTTTGAAACTGTTGCATTAAGTGAAGAATGCAGTGCAATAATTCAAAAGAAATTATCCGAAAAGTTTAAGGATCCTGGAAGTTTCACTATACCCTGTGCTATTGGAGAAAAATTTTGCGGAAAAGCATTATGTGATTTAGGAGCAAGTATTAATCTCATGCCATTTTTTATCTTTCGAAGATTGGATTTAGGAGATATTACTCCCACCACTGTAACTCTTCAGTTAGTTGATAGATCTATCACTTAGCCTAAAGGAGTTATATAGGATATCCTTGTTAAAGTGGATAAATTTATCTTCCCTGTAGATTTCATAGTACTTGATATGGAAGAAGATAAAGAAATACCTATTATTTTAGGAAGACCTTTTCTAGCTGCCGGACGAGCTATGATTGATGTGCAAAAAGGAGAATTAACCATGAGAGTTAATGATCAAGAAATTAAATTCAATGTTCTTAAATCAATGAAGTACCCCGATAAAGAGAAATGTTATCGAATGGATATAATTGATTATTTAATTGAAAAACATTATCAAGAAAAAGTAAAGTTATTTCGAAGAAAAATTTGAATTTTTAACTGATGAAGATGAAGTGGTAGAACAAGAAGAGACTCATTTTATTAAAGATAATTGGGAAACTTTAGACATAACTCAAAATGATATACTTTTACCCTCAATTAAAAAAGCACCTGAACTAGAATTAAAAATGTTACCTTCCCATTTAAAATATGCGTTTCTTGGAAATTTGTTAACTTTACCTGCTATTATTTCTTCTGAATTGAGTAAAAAATCAAGAAGAAAAATTACTAGGTGTGATAAAGAATTATAAGAAATCTTTTGGTTGGACTACTGCTGATATAAGAGGAATAAGCCCTTCCATTTGCATGCATAGAATCTTAATGGAAGAAAATTTTAAACCTACTATAGAATCTCAAAGAAGATTAAATCCTATCATGAAAGAGGTTGTTAAAAAAGAAATTATTAAGTGGTTAGATGCTGGTATTATTTATCTTATTTCGGATAGTCAATGGGTAAGTCCTTTTCATTGTGTTCCGAAGAAAGGAGGTGTAACTGTCATTGTTAATGATAAAAATGAACTTATTCCTACAAGACACGTTACTGTTGACCTCATTTTTGATGAGGTCTTCTCTTCTCTCTTTAGTACTTAGGATCTAGCCTTAGGCTTTTCCTTTGACTATCTTAGAGGACTAGAGATGGAACCTACCCCTTTAGAAACTCAACCACTTCTTAACTCCCTGCAAACTCCACAAACTTGATTGTAGGCCCCTAATCACCTAGAGGGTTGAAATCAAATGTGGAAGTTTAAAGGATGAGTTCCTATAGGACTCTTTGGCCTTAGGACTGCCCTGGGTGGCCTGGTCTGGTGAAGGGGCTGACTTACACACACACTACAATTATACACTACACCTTCACACACCTCCTAAAACCACACACCTATACTTAACTTGACCTCCTGACTCATATAGGTGATTCACATGAATGGTCCTTAACCCCTAAGCCCTTGGCTAAGAGGGTTAGGAACAACATAGTGGATGTCTCAAATGAGTCCCTTCATGGCTCATGTGGGCTTGATGTGGCTTCATGGCTCAACCAAAATGATTTCATTCCACTTATATTCACCCAATCTTCAATTTTCCAAATTTTTAATTTTTGACCCCCGGGACCCTACACCCGCCTAACCTACCCAAAACCCTTGAAAATTACCCAAATTTTTGCAAAATTCCAAATCACCCAAAATTCCTCAAAATCAATCCCAAACATTTCCACATCACTCAAATTGACCATCCATACCCAAAAATACAAAAAATTCCGAAAATACCTCCCAATACCCTCCAAATACCCAAAATACCCCTCTTGACCCAAAAATCCAAAAATTCAGAAAATTCCCAGAAAATTCCAAAAAATCCCAAATATTCCCAATTGCATTTTGTCCAACTACAACATGGGACAATTATTTCAATTTACCCTACTTTTGTCAAAACCCCCAATTTGACCCATTTTAACCCAAAGTGAACCTAATGTCAAGCCAAAGCTACCCAATTGACCCAAATTCTGGTCCAATTCAATTCTAAACTTCAATTCAACATTCCCAACACCAATCTAGACCAAATCCAAGTCCAATTTGATTGACATTAGGATCCAATTTCACTTTTGGCCTTAAAGCCCAATTTGGACCCATGACCCAAACCTAACCCAAACTCACCCATTTCAACTCCAATTAACCCCAAATCTTTTATAAATCTTCCTTAGCATCCCCACAAGCAAAACACTAACATGATTTGCCTAAAATTTAGACCCAAATCCCACTCAAATTCAACCCAAAGCTAAAAGGCCCATTTTTGACCTAAACCCAAACCTAACCCAAATGAGCCCAAACCCCAAAATCAAAGCCCAACCAAAGTCAAAACCTCCTTGACACACTCCCATAAACATTTCTCAACAATAATTTTACATCAATTTCAACCCTAGCCCAACATTGGCCCAACTTGGCCCACTTGGACCTATATTGGCCCATTCACCAAAAGAACCCAAATTCATCCCAATTCAAACCCAAATCACTCCCAATTTGCTTCAAGTCACTCATGATACATCCATGAGTTAAAAACAACAATTATTTGGCCCAACCTCTTTACAAAATTTCATCCCAAAATCCATTTTAAAATTCAAAAGCCCACTTTCCTAAACCATCTTAAAAGCCCATCTAAAACCATTTCAAAAAAGCCCAAAATCCACCCTAAAGCCCACATGACATCTCCATTTGTCATCCACTTAATTAAAGCCATTACCTAAGTCCTAAATTCATCATCAAATAATTCCAAATCAAGCCTCATGCCAAATCACCCCTAAATACCAAAATTTTTCTTAAATCCATTTCCATGAAATTGACTCCACTTTTCCCAAGCCAAAGGTGAGCCATGCAAGCCATGGACAAGCCACATGAAGCCATGGAAGGCTTCGACATGTGATCAAGCCACTAATGGCAAAAGGAGGAGCCTCTTTTAAGCCCCCTTAAAAAGGTTTTAACCCTTTTAATGCTTCACCTTAATCCATGTTTAATCAAAATATTCATGGATGGTGACTTCTCCACCCTTTCCTAGCCGATCCATCCGATCATCCCTCAGCCCAAATCGCCCATGGGGAGGTGAACCAAGCCCAAAAGGTGGGTTGACCCATTTGGACCCAAAATGAGCTCATCCCCCATTCCATTTCAATTCAACTCCTTTACACATGTCCATGGCCAATCGACCGCACAAACCTCCAGCCCCGACCTCCCCGACCTCGAGGGTGACTCCGACCCCGGCCGGCCAGCCCACCACGGCCCGCCGGAAACCACTGAGCCGAGAGCTCACATGTGAGCCCAACTCGGAATTCTCACCTCCCGAGCCGCCTCATCCCCAGCTGGTCATCGGAGCTGTTCTTCTCTTGCCAAGAGCAGCTGATCCCAAGCCCTAACTCTCCCTGGGAGGCCCTCCACCCTCTCCTATTTAAACACCACCCCTCTCGGCCATGAGAGGTGCTGAAAATAAACCCTAAGGAAACTCTGCCAAAATTGTTCCAGACTCCTCCCCATACACAGAGCACTTGATCCCCACTGAAATCCCCCTGCCATTTCTTCTCTGTGAGCTCAATTTCAGAGTTGAAATCCAAGCCCAAAACCAAAACACTTCTCCACAGTGGAGCCAATCCCCAAATCGATTGGTTCTACACCTTCACCGGACCAAGGGAAGGTGTCCACCAAGAAAAGCCCCATCTCCAAGCCACCCGGCTTGCTCCAGCCTCCAAGCTTTGTGATCCGGCTTGGTCGAAATCACACCTAGACAATTCACTGGACCAGGAGACTTCATCCGGAGCTTGCCGGGATCCAATCGAAGGTGCAACAACTCTCAGATCGAAGCCACACTTCTCTGAGCAAAGGTATGAGCTAATTCTTCATCCCGAGCTTCTGGAGATTCTCCATTTCAAATGCCTTAATTTCACCGTATAGATGAGTTCGTCTCTTCAAGACGAATCCATAGAGTATAAGAACATGAAAATCCATTGAGTATCGAGTGAGATCTTAGGGATTTAGTGTGGACGGCTCTCGGGTGAGGACACTTGGGGACGATGAACGGATGCCGTCCATTCAATACACGTGCGGATGGACGGCCGGATCGCGTCGGATCGAAGACGGAACGATACGACGGGCCGCCGGAGCGCCGAGTCGATGACGGCGTCGAATGGGAGCGCGCCACGCGGTGTTTCGGAGCCGCCGAGGTCGACGCGGCGCCGCGTGGATAAATAGAAAATTAGGGGTATTTTCTATTTATTTAATTCCCTAAACTTCAAAAATTCATAACTTTGTGTAGAAAAATCATAAAAATAAAATAAAAATACCCTATTGCTCAGTGAACAGAGGAGAATAATGTGGAAAAGAAATTATTTAAATTCATCAAGTATTTTATTTTTAATAATTTATTTACTCTCTGCATATTTTTAATTCTCCATGCATGTATACAATTCACCATGGCATGAGACCATAGTGGCTTTTGAAGCCTCTGAATTTGGGAACATTCCCTGAATTTTCCAAAGTCGAGGCCATCCCTATGAAAAGTTATTGATTTTTCAAATTCATTTTACTGTTTTGAGTATTTTAATTCCAATAAATAGCATGTTGTGAAATAAATTCTAGAAAAATTTGGTGATGTTCCTTATGACCAGAGGACCCTAGGAAAAGTAGGTTTTGGGCTAACTCATTTAAAATAACCCTAATTGGCTTAAACACCCAAAATGGATATCTAATTAATTAGAGCTAACCATATATCAAATTGACTTGAAATAAATTCTCCACTGACCTTTAGGATCAGAGGAACCCACCATAAAAATTTGAGGTCAATTGGACTTGGTTAGCCCTACTAATTGGGTTGATTAAACCATTTAGTCATTTTAAACTTTAAAAATTCATAACTTTCAAAATATCTTTCAAAAATTCACCAAATTGGTTTTGGAGCTTCTCTGATATTAGGGGAATTTAAGAAAATTAAAATTTCAATTTTCTAAAAAAGTTGATTTTTAATATTATTTTAATATTTTAATAATTAAAAAAATAATAAAAATCACAAAAATAATAAAATTCACCAAAATGTCACATTTTGAATTTTAATCACTTAGGAACAAACCCCATATTTTTCTTAGGTTTATTTAGTGAGATATTAAATTTTAAAGCTCTAGGATAATTTTAAAATTAAAAAAATGTATTTTCTAGCATTTTCACTAAAATAATTATAATAAATCATAGAAAAATCAGAAAATTATAAAATTTGATTCTCTGATTTCCTTGATATCAGAAAGATTTTTGAAAAATATAAAATTCATTTTTCAACATTTATTTTATTTTTAAATTAATTAACACTCCAAAACTTAAAATAATTATAATAAAAATAATATAATTCAAAAAATCACCAAAATTGGTCCACATGGTCCTCTGGTCATTAGGAATGTCCCCTAATTTTCTTAAGGACAGAAACTTTCCCTTGGTCATGTTATTAAATTTTCCTTGGAAATCTCTATTTTCCACCAAAAATAATTATATAAATAAATTAAATACAGAAAAATCACATTTTCTCCACTCATGTCTTTATTGACATATGAGTGAAGTCACATAAGAATTTCAAGTTCATTTGAGTTCAATTTAGTGAGTTATGAAATTATTAAGCTTAAAGGGTAAAGTGGTAATTAAAATTTTAATCCTTAATTAAAACTTTAGGTTTAAAAAAAATTAATAAGTAAAATATTTGATCCTAATCTGATTTGGATGATTGAAATTTAAATAATTAAAGGGTAGAAACCCATTAAACAATTTTAAAATAATTAAACCTTAATTAAATAATTGATTAAATTTGGAAGAATAATAAAATCGAAATTATTAAAATAGGGATATTATTAGGAAGAGATTTATTCTTTAATTTAAAAATCCCTAAATTAATTATCTCATTAATATTCAATTCTTAATTAAAATGATAACTCAAATTCAAAACATTAAAAGACTTAATCATTAAACTAAAATTAAATTATTAAACTCTTTTAAAAATTTCAATTAAAATTAAAAAATAAAATTAAATTAAAAATTAAAATAAATTAAGTAAATTAAATTTGATTAAATTAAATTAAATTAAATTAAAATTAAAAGTTGAATTAAATTAAATTAAATTAAATTAAATAAACAAATTAAATTAAATTAAATGAATTAAATTAAATTAAATTAAATAAATAAAATCAAATTAAATTAAGTTAAACCAAATTAAAAATTAAATTAAATGAATTAAAATTAAATTAAATTTAATTAAATTAAATTAAATCAAATTAAATTAAAATTAAATCAAATCAAATTAATTTAATGTAACATCAAATCAAACTAAATTGAATTAAATTGAATTAAATTAAATTAAAACTCAATTAAATTAAATTAAATTAAATTAAGTTGAATTAAATATAACATCACCAAAGACATAAAGAATTAAAAATAAATCTAAAATAACTTGAACACTATTCCAAATTTAAACCCATTAATGGAAATTAAACTAAATCACAAACCACTTGAACACCAATTTACCCTCAAAAGCTTTAGTTATCATAACTCCTAAACATAATATTAAATGAAATGTTACTTCACCTATCGGATATTCAAATGTCCTAGTTCACTGAGCAAGATAACAAAACTTGAGATTCTTGGACGATTAATTCATTTGTGTAATTGAATCCATTTGAACTTAAAACAATTCTAGCAATATTGAAAAGATGTTTAAGATTCTTCTTAAACACTTTCTCAATATGATAGGATGTTTATAAGAACAATCGAATTTAATTGTTCTTTGATGAAGAAAATTGTCTTCAAACCAAAACACAAGGAACTTAGACGTCATAGGAAATGACTAGCTATAGGATTAGGAATTTGGTAGAAAACCATAACCCTTCCCTTAGCTTTACCTAGGAACTTGCTTAAATATTCTAATTGTGTTTTAAGTGCAGCTCGGGATGACGGGAAGACCCTCCAGTGCACGCTTTTATTTTATTGCAATTTACTTTCTTGCAATTTACATTATTGCAATTTCATTAATCGCATCGCACTTACTTTTCTTGCATGATAAACAACTCGTTGCATGAAAACCCACACCTTTAGGATAGTCCCTAAAACCGAAATCAAAACTAAGTTAAAAGTCATTGCAAGATAAAATTCACCGCCATAACATTTCAAAATATAAAACAACTCAAAATTTAATCACAAACAGTAACACAAAACTACAATTACAATTAAATTAAAACGTCCTGTTGGATGATCGGGAATACCTCGGATGATGTAACCTACGTGTTGCTAACGGGATTTCCCACGGTCTAAATGAAAGTGAATTTAGCAAATTCATTTGGCCTAGTGCAACATAAATCCTCAACTCTTCGTTAGGCACTTGCATTGCAAATTAAGCCCTAACCGGTCTTAGGATTCCGAGGTAGTCGTCCGGTACGACAATAAACCCTCACATCTTCGAGGCTATTTGTTTGATTTTATCATACAAATATAAGCCCTAATTAATTAAAATTGGCAAGATCAAAACATTTAAATAAATATTAGGACTTTCCTCAACTCAAGCCAAACAATAGGATAGTCGGGAAATTACCGAAGTTCGCTTCGAATCTGTGATTTCTCCTACTTTTCTTCCTTTGGATTCCCAAAACAAAATGTTCCAAATTTGATCCATTCCCTTTTGAAATTCCAAAATTCAATCCTTGAAAACTTAAACTTTGAAATCCTTGAGAGCAGAATTATTGATTATTATCGAGAGTTTTCTTAGGTGATTCCCATCACTTAAGATGTAATTAACTATAGGGGCTTACCCTTATAGGGAATTTTAAAAGAACCTGTGTAATATAAACCCCGTTTAATGCTTTCATATTAAGCGGGGAATTTGTCGGCTTATAAAATTGGTTCGCGGACCAAACGGATGTCACAAATCTTCTAGTTTATTTAATCGAGCCCCACCAGTCAAGCGGTGTGTCTATCCTTAGGGATAGATACACGGTTTGTGGTGCGGTGCTCGTTTATATAAACTATTTGGGATGTGAGATCGGTTTAATCTCATATCTTAAAACATTCAAATTTAAAATTATTTTCAAAATCAAATACTACTTTTCAAAATTATTTATTTAAATTAAATTAAAAATTCACCGACAACTTCTGTTAGGCGACCCCCTTTTCAAAATAAAACACACAACCTAAAAATATGCCGACAGTTACTGAATGGCGAATTTGTATTGACTATAGGAAACTAAATAAAGCCACTAGAAGGGATCATTTTCCTTTACCTTTCTTGGATCAAATGCTCGATAAATTAGCTAGACACTCATATTTCTATTTTCTGGATGGATATTCTTGTTATCATCAATTACTTATTGCTCTTGAGGACCAAGAAAAGACAACATTTACAATTTCTTATGGAACATTTGCTTTTAGAAGAATGCCTTTTGGTTTATATAATGCACCTGCAACTTTTCAAAGATGTATGATGTCAATATTTTGTGATTTGATTGACAAAGTAATTGAAATATTCATGGACGATTTTTCAGTCTTTGGAACTTATTTTGAATCTTGTTGGGAAAACATAGCCAAAGTTTTGAAAAGTTTCGAAGAAACAAATTTAGTTCTTAACTGGGAAAAATGTCAATTCATGGTCACAGAAGGCATTGTACTTGGTCACAAAGTATCACAAAAAGGGATGGAAGTAGATCAAGCAAAAGTGAAAATTATTGCTGAATTACAACCACCTACTATCATATCGATGTAAGAAGTTTTCTAGGTCATGCTGGATTTTATAGAAAATATATAAATGATTTTTCTAAAATTGCTAAACCTCTTTGTCACTTATTAGAAAAAGATGCAAAATTTGAATTTAATAAAGAATGTATTAATGCTTTTAATATTTTAAAAGAAAAATTAATAACTGCACCTATCATTGTTGCACCTGACTGGAATAAATCTTTTGAATTAATGCTTGATGCAAGTGATTTTGCAATTGGAGCTGTAATAGGGTAAAAATATGAGAAAGTTTTCAAAGTTGTATATTATGCTAGTAAAACTCTCACTGAAACACAAAGAAATTACACTACCACTGAGAAAGAGCTTCTAGCTATAGTATATGCCTTTGATAAATTTAGACCTTATCTTCTGGGTATTAAATGCATAGTTCATACTGATCATTCTGCTATGAGATATCTATTATCTAAGAAGGATTCTAAACCTAGACTTATAAGATGGGTTTTACTTCTACAAGAATTTGATTTTCAAATAGTAGATAGAAAAGGAAATGAAAACCAATTGCTAATCATTTGTCTAGAATTAAAAAAAATATTATTTCAGAAGAAAATATAAATGATAAATTCCCTGGATTATATGTTATTCAAAGATGCAAAATACCTTGGTATCCTGATATTGTTAATTATTTAGTTAGCAATATTTTGCCTTATGACTTGGATAACAAATTTATTAAGAAATTTAAATATGATGCAAAATCTTATATTTGGGAAGAACCTCATTTATTTAAAATTGGTAAAGATTATATGACTCGAAGATGGGTACCTTATGTGGAAACTTTTGCTATTATTCAAAAATGTCATAATTCTGATTTTGGAGGACACTTTAGCATAGATAAAACTGCATTTAAAATTTTAAATTCTGGATTTTATTGGCCTACCTTTTTTGAAGATGTAAGACAATATGTGAAAACATGTGATCAATGTCAAAGGATGGGAAATATATCTAGGAAAGATGAAATGCCTTTAAATTATATATTGGAAGTTGAAATTTTTGATATATGGGGTTTAGATTTTATGGGACCATTTGTTCCATTATCTTGAAAAATTTATGTTTTATTAGCAGTTGATTATGTTTCAAAGTGGATTGAAGCTGTTGCTTTACCCAACTGTGATTCCAAAAGTGTTTCAAAACTTTTAAAGAAAATGATATTTTCAAGATTTGGAATGCCTAAGGTAATTATCAGTGATGGTGGAAGTCATTTCAGGAATATAATAATTCAATCATTACTACTAAAATTTAGAATAAAACATAGAATTGCAACTGCTTATCACCCTCAAAATAGTGGAATGGTTGAAGTATCAAACAGAGAAATTAAAAGAATTTTAGAAAATACTATTAATCCTAAAAGAACTAATTGGGTTGATAGACTTGATTCTACATTATGGGCTTATAGAACATCTTATAAGACACCAAACGGAATGTCACCTTACCGGTTAATTTATTGTAAACATTGTCACTTACCTGTAGAACTTGAACATAAAGCTTATTGGGCGATAAAGGAGTTTAATTTTAATTTGAATAAAGCAGGAGAAAAACAATTATTGCAACTAAATGAGATGGATGAAATTAGAAACAAATTGTATGATAATACGAGAATTTATAAAGAGGAAATGAAGATGTTGCATGATAAGAAGATTTCAGGAAAAATTTTTGAGCCTGGACAAAAAGTATTATTGTTTAATTCTCGTTTAAGACTTTTTCCTGGAAAATTAAGATCTAAATGGATTGGACCCTATTTAGTTGAGAAAGTATACCATTATGGAGCTGTGGATATTAAAGATCCCAAAACAGGAAAAAAAATTAAAGTAAATGGAGTAAGATTGAAGCCTTATTTTGAAGATATTAAAAAGATTTATAAAGAGGCTTATGAATTGAGTCAACCTGATTAAAGATTTATTTAAGTCAGGCTGACGACGTTAAACCAAGCACTTTGTGGGAGGCAACCCATAATTATCTTTGTTTGTGAGTGTTTTTGTGTTTTAATGTAAGGTTATGCCTCGATCTTGATTAATTTTATATTACTTTAGAAAAATTTGATGCTCATAAGTCTTTGTTGACTTAAGCTAAAAATTATTTTGAAGTATGTAAGATTTAAAAATAGGATCACTCTATTTTGAATATGAGTAAAAAGGAGATCAAGTTAACCTTCATTATGATAGTTTACAATGTGAGTAATCGAGTCTAAATTACTCTTACCAGTATAATTTACCTATCTTGGAGAACGAAATTTTGAAAATTTGACGACTAGGCGAAGCAGAGTTGAACATAGTTTCGGCGCCTAGGCACCAGAATTTGGCGCCTAAGCGCCAAAATCAACTATGTATCAATAGGTCCGGCGCCTAGGCGCCAGATTTGGCACCTAAGCGCCACGGTTACTGGGTCGTGGAAAAACCAAAAATATTCCATTTTTCACACGATTTTCCCCTTTATATCAACCCATCTTCTTCCCTAACCATCAAGTAATCAAAATTAAGTCCCTTACACTTTCTTCTTGAGAGATTTGAGAAATTTTTGAAGAAATGGAAGGAAGAAATCATGGAGAACAGGCTAGGGACAAGGTCTCAAGGGATCCTCAACCCTACTTCAATGGTTTCATCGCGGTAAGTTTAGAGAAAATTTCTAGTCGTTTGGATAAGTTTGAAGCGGATTTTAAAAGCATTGGAGATCGCCTTCATGAGATGTTTCATCAAATTGAACATCTAGAATGGCAAATGAAACTTCAATTTGATCATTTTGCGGCTTATCAAGATGCTCAAGTTGAAATGTATGCGAAGAACAAGTGGAATGACGAAAAGACGGCTACAGATTTCCCGAGAGCGTTAGTATTCTTTCCAAATGGAATGCACAATTTCCCTTTGTGAAGATTAGAATATTCTAGTAATGAGATTGTTATTATGATTTGTTGAGTCGTTGTATCAATTTAGAGAATCGATTGTGTTTTTTTGTGTATTTGCTTTCATGTTCAATGTGTGTTGTTTTTGCTTGGAAATTGTTATGTTTCAGTGTATATTAGGAACTTGAATCAAATATAGTACTTATCTAGAATGTATTGAGTCAATATTGAAGGTTTTAAATGGAGATTAGTGAGTTTGATTGAAACCTTATGTTTGATTGGTGGATTTAATATTTAATTTTTATAAATTTTTGAAAAATGTTGTGGAAGTTAGAAACTGAAGCTCTACTCTGATATGAGTAATTGGAAGTTGAATTTATAAATTTTGGTGGAAAATTAAATTTTAAAAAAAAATTTTTTGTGAAAGGCGAGTCTGGCGCCTAGGCACCGAATTGGACGCCTAAGCTCCAGTTCTGCCTGTATCCGAGAATTTACTTAAATAACCCTCAAAAGCCATTTTTGACGCCTAAGCTTCATCTTCTTCCTCATTTTTTGTGAAAATACATCCTCTAGATCCATTTTGAGGTCAAAACATCAAGGATTTGAGCACGAAACCACTCGATTTATTCGTCTCAAGGTCAGATATACACTTTAAACCATTTATTTTTTATTTTCACCATAGATTTCCCTAAGTTTTACAACCGAAAATTTTGAAAAAAATATTCAATTTTTAGTGATTTCTTTGGATTTCTAAACTTATTTTAAGTTTTATAAACTTAAAAAGAGTTTAAATCTTTGATTCCTAAATTTATTCTTGTTTTCTTTCACGTTTAGATGGCTCCAAAATCTAAACACGGGAAGGCACGAGATAACTTTGATAGCAGCAAATTTTCTACTGCGTCTGCGCATTTTCGCTTCCATGAATTTGCGACGTCCAGAAAGTTCATTTCTAAACGAAGTTTCTATCATCCTGGAGAAATGATTGAAAACACTATTGTTGCACATAACTGGCAACGATTTTGTTATTTTACTGCTGTTGCTGTTATCCCGATTGTTCGAGAATTTTATGCTAATTTTCTGGATGCTGAGGAGTATGAAGTCTTTGTGAGAGGAATCGGAGTAGGATTTAGTCCAGAAAGAATCAACATATTTTATGGCTTGCCACCAACCATTGAGTGCTATTATTATGGATTATCACCATCTGAAGGAGATTTGGATATGATTGTTGCTTCTCTAACTGATGGTACTGGATCTTGGAAGATCAAGAAAGGAAAAAGGGTAAACTTCAAATCCTTCGAATTAAATGGTATATCTAAAGCATGACACTATTTTATTTCTGCAAGATTGTTACCTTCCAACCACCTGAGTGAAGTTACTAGAGATAGAGCGATCTTAAACTACTGCATTCAGGAGAGGGAGCCTATTGATGTCGGGAGTATTATTTATGATTCTGTGGATTCTATTGCGAGGTCCAGTACTTCTGCTGGATTAGGATTTCCATCTCTGATCTACTCACTATGTGTTAGTAATGGAGTCACTGTTGATATTTCTGAGGAAAATTTAAAGTCTACCAAGCCAATTAGGCAGGAGAGTGTTAGTGTCTATGATCGTCTTCGAGGGAAGAGATCAACCGCTCCTTCTACTTCTGCACAAACTTCAGGTAGACCTTCTACTTCTAGACCCTCTACTTCTACTGAGCCACCATTAGATTTCTGGGAATCAATGCATGATCAGTTTTTAGAGTAGCAGCAGGAGTTATTTCAAACTCACTGCAGGATTGATACTATTGATAGGAAACTTGATCATTTATCTGATTATACCCAGAGGAAGAGTAGTTATGATGCTGAGTATGATGAAGCCCTAGTCAGATTTCTGAAGGGTGAACATGATGTTAGTTTCCTACTTTTCCTAGTTTCACACCATTTGTTGATCCTAAGGACGTAGAATTTTCCTTTGGTGATGATGATGATGATGAGGCTACAGCTAGTGACTAGTAGTTATAGAACTCTATGATGTGCTACTCTGTTAGTTTGTTTTATTTGGATTGTTTGTTAGTTTTGTGTTTGATGTATGTTGATTGATTAGTGTTAGGATTCTGTTGTGTTGAAACTGAAGTTAGAATTAATTTATATGTTGTTTTAGTTTAATGTTTAGTAATTAATTATTTTGCTCTGTTTTAATTTTGTTTCAAATTTAATATCATCATAAAATTAGCCTGCTTACTTTTTATATAAATGCTTCAATTTTATCTTAATTATTCATAAAAGCATGATTAGAAGTTAATTTTTCTTTTTAAGATTGTTTTTACATACTTATTAAAAATTCTTATGATTTTCTTTCTCTCATACTTTCAAATTATCATAGTATACCAAAACTTAAGTTTAGGGGAAGGGAAAATCCATTCAAAATTAAATTTTATTTGTCCTTAAAGAGCTAATATTTTCATAAAAATAAAAACTATTTAACATAACTTAAGGAATGAAGAATTTATTTGAGATCACTTTTATTTTTGAAATTATAAACAATTTAGTGAAATTGGGTTAACAATTTACTAAAGACTTTATAAAATAAAAAATTATAAGGAATCTTAAATATTTATCTTTTATTTCAAAGGTTATATATTTTATATAGTAGAAAGAGTTACTTGAGGACAAGTGACATTTAAGTTTGGGGGATTTTGATCTATAAAAAAATACCTATTTCTTTATGTCTTAATTCTTATTAATTTCTAAGGATATTATGCTTTAATGAAAGGTATTTTTTGTGTTTTTGGATGTATGAAATGTAAAAAGGTCTAAAAAGGAAAAAGGAGCAAAAAGGAGCAAAAAGGAGCAAAAAGGAGCAAAATACAAAAAGTATAAAAAATTATGGCCTGGCGCCAGAAGCTGGCGCCTAGGCCCCAGACTCGATACAAAAACTGTCAAGTTTTTGACAACGTTTGATCAATTATTTTGACGGAGTGAGCGGTTATTGGACATTCTTGAAGACTGGTAGTTGTTCCTTGATAATAGGACATGTGATACATTGCATCTGGACGCTCCAAAACAGTTTTAAACGCAAAGAGGTGCGAGCCAAAGTGAAGAGGTGCGAAGAACTGGACGCGGTGTCCGGCGCCTAGGCGCCAGATTCCGGCGCCTAGGCGCCAGATTCCGGCGCCTAGGCACCAGACCGACCTTCTAGAATATTCATTGAATGTGGAAAGGTTTTGAAGTAGTGCCTTAAGGCAACCCTTGAAGCCTATAAATAGGGGTCCATTTCTTTAGAAAACGTGCCCCTCCCATTGTAACCCTTTCTCTTATCCACTTTAGGATCTCTCATCCTTAGAGAGAGAGATAGAGAGAGAAATTTAGGACCACTTTTGTTTAGTTTAGTGAGTTTATTTTCAAGTTACTGCATCTAGAGTTCATTACACTGTGGAGTCAGTAGGAATCAGAAGATCTGTAGAAGAAATATTTGAGATAATTATTTTTATATTTGATTCAAATTATCATGTTTTGCTATTTATTTTGAATGTGTTCTGAGTAGTTAGTTTACTTTCTTCCTTCAATTATGAAGAGCTAGATAAGATAATATAAAAATTCGATGAAGAATTGAAATTCAAAATATTTTCAAAACATTGTGATGGCATTAATACCTGATCTTACTTTACTTTTTAAATTGTCAATTTGAATTTTTAAAACTTGTTGAAGAGTTTTGAGACCTTGAAGGAGAAGAAATCTTAACTTGTACATGTCACATGAATCCTTGGGTAGTCGAAGGCCATGTGCGGGTTATTCAAGGTGAAGTGCAAATAAATAGGAAGATAAGATTTAAAGGGCATAGAATTGATACATTTTTAGAGTGACAGACTAAATTCTTATACTTTGATTTATAGATTAGGAAAGGGTCACTAGTAGGGCCGACCATAGCCACCCTTGGACATCTAGAAGTGTGAGCCTAGATTAACCCATTCTACTAACAATACATCTAGACCTATTCTGTAAATTAGCCAATGTTCTTTGCGCTTGGATCAAAGGGTAAAGAATATGAATGCTTCTATTTGGCACAATACTATATATCAAATTCTCCAACGAATATTAAATTTTCTTAAAAATCTTAGATTAATTGAAGGAAAGAAAATTGTTTATTTTATATAGATTTCATAAAATCATTTTCTTATTATTGTTTTCTTTATTTGCATCTAGTAAATTAATAGTAATTTATAATCAAATTAAAATATAAAATAAAAATAATTTTTACTTTTTATATAGAAAATTTATCACTATAATTCTTCTCCGTGGGATCGATACTGGGGTCTTTGTTTCAAAACCCTATATTACTTGAAACGATACGTATACTTGCGTAGTACCCCTAGTGTGTAAAAATATTTTCTAAATTTACATAATATTAATTTTATACACTAGCCGCTATTTATAAATTGAGTCAAAGTTTTTGGCTATCTTATGGAAGCAAACATTACTGCGTTATTTGTTGTTGGGTCAACGATTATCTAATTTGTTCGCCATTTTGTTCAAATTTTTTGTTGTTTTCAAAATTTTCTTACGGTACGTTCTAACTCAGAGTTTTAAGTTTAACATATATATATATATATATATATATATATATATATTAACAAAAAAAGGAAAATCTCATTTAAATAAAAGAGTTACATACATCTAATGTAGGGGAGATCATTGAGATCACCAAAAAGTAAAGGCATAAGAGGTCCAAAAGGTGTGGTGAGAAAAAGAAATAAGTACTAGTGGATGTAGCATTTTTGGCCAACCAATTAGCTGGTTGGTTACCTTCCCTATATATGTGAGACCATTTTAAAGTGAAGTTGCTGGAGATATGGAGAATTTTTCTGAACAAGTATACCAACTGCCTGGGAGGAGATGAAAGACCTTGTGAAATGTTAACTAAAGACTTTGAATCAGATTCAATCCAGATAAACTTGTAATTAAGTGCTTTAGCAGTTAGCAATGCCTAATAAGCATCTTGCATCTTAGAATCTAGAGCTGAAACAGCAATAATGGGTATCTTGAAGCACCACAAAAATTGACCCAGAGAATTCCTACACACAGCTCCAATACCAGCAGATGAAGGGGTATAGCTACCATCAATATTGATTTTTATCCATGGCAAGGAAGGAGGGGACCATTTCAGCAAAGCAGGTTTGCTTTTAGGTGGGACTTCTAACATTGAGTGCTTACTAAAGAAGCTACAACAGTTAGCCACAATTTGATTGATAAAATAAAGTTTGCTATCAAATTTTGCTCTATTTCTTGCCATCCATATGAACCAAAAGATAACTATAGGAACATGAAACCATTTTTCATTTTTCCAGTTCTCCCAGCAAGCCTCCACATAAACCCAATTATATTTGAGATGAGATAAATTGAGATGCATTAGTACAGCCTTCCATACCTGATTAGTAACTTAACAGCTTAAGAAAAGGTGGGAGACAGATTCTTCATGAGATTGGCATAACCAGCATCTAGAGGTAGTTCTTAACCCTTTTAGCTTCAGAATGTCGTCTAATGGGAGGTATTTATGAAATAGTCGCCAGCAAAAATAGGACATTGATGGAGATAGCAGTCTTGTCCAGATTTTCTCCCCCTAACTAGTGTCAGGCTAGTGATTAAGGGAGCTATAGATCATCTTGTTTAAGGATTGATTGGTAGATTATCTCAAAACAATCCTATCTGGCTTGGTTGAATCAAGTGGTATAAGAAGTATCTGCTGCACACTCTCCTCATCCAGCACCTCTCTAAGTAAATTGGTATTCCATTGGTCTTCAATCCAGAAATCTGAGACTGTTAGTTGTGTGTTAAATGCAGCAGGGAAGGTTAATGGATTACCCATAGTCCAGTTATCATAGAAGAAATTAATTTTCTCCTTGCCAACTTCCCAACAAAAAAACTGATTAGCAGTGTCTCTAATTTTCAGCAAGTGTTTCCAATGTTTGGAATCCCCCAATTTGGGCAAGACAGCATTTGGATGGGACTTCCAACAATACTTGTTCTTTAAGTAAGTAGCCCACATAGTGTATTGTTTACTAAACTTAATCCACTGTTTACGATAAAACAGTTGGCTCATTTGTTGAAAGCATTTGAAGCCCAGACCACCAGCCTTGATAGGTTTGCAAACTTTATTCCACACAGTCCAATGGGGTTGCTTGGATTGGCCCTCCCAAAGGAATTTGTTGAAAAGTGTTTCAATCATTTTCTGGGTGCTTCTCTTCATCCTTATCATTTGCAAATTATAGAGAGGGAAGGTTGTAAGAATACTCTTCAGCAAGGTTAACCTACCCCCATTAGACAAGAAAGTATTAGTCCAACAATTTAAAGTTTAAGTAATTTTCTGGACCACTCCATCATATTGGGATTGTTTTCTCCTTCCTTTCATTAACTGCATACCTAGGTACTTCAGAGGAAGATCAGCTGCAGAGAAGCCCGTTACTTCCTTCATCCACTGTAGATGTTTAAAGCCTTTACCGGCTAAGAATTGACACTTCTTGTGATTAAGCTCCAGCCTAAGCTACCATGGCTAAATGATTAGTTAATTGCAAGGTTTTCCTTATAGCCTGTTTACACCCATTGGTGAAGATGATAATATCATCAGCATAGGCCAAATGACTGATGCATTGAGATGATCCATGTTTAAAGTTGAGATAAGGGTAATGGAGATGTGCATCATTTAGAATTTTGGAGAAATAGTCAAATGCTAAAATGAATATGGTAGGGGAAAGTGGATTTTAATACCCTACCTGCTTGAAAAAATCCACAACTGCTACCATTGACATATATATATATACATATATATATATATATACATATATATATATATATACATATATATATAGTTTGAAAAGTAGCATTTAATTTTTTTAAAAATAATTTTAAGTTTGAAAATTTTAAGATATGATTAAACTGAACTCACATCCCAAATAGTTTATATAAACGAGCACCTCACCACAAACTGTGTTTCTATCCCGAGGAATAGACACAATGCTTGATGATTGGGCTTGATTAAATAAACTAGAAGATTTGTGACATCCATTTGGTATGTGAAGCAATTTTATAAGCCGACAAGTTCACCTGCTTAATATAAAGGAATTAAGTAGGGTTTATATTACCTGGGTTCTTAAAGTTCCTTATAAGGGCAAGCCCCTACAGTTAATTACTTCCTAAATGTCTGAGACACTTAAGAAAACTCTCGATAATGAACAGTGGTTTCGCTCTCAAGAATTTCAAAGTTTAAGGTTTCAAACAATTTGGATTTTGGGAAATTTCAATAAGGAATAGCTCAAATTTGGAACAGTTTATTTTTAAGAGTCCAAAGGAAGAGAAGTAGGGGATGTCACGGACTCGAAGTAAACTTTAGTAACTTCCTGACTATCTTATGATTTGGCTTCAATTTGAGAGTTTATTTTCAATCCTGCCAATTTTAATTAATTAGGATTTATATTTGTATGACATAATCACATAAATAGCCTCGAAGATGTGAGGGTTTATGTCATACCAAATGACTACCTCGGAGTCCTAAGACCAGTTAAGGCTTAATTTACATAATATGATTATGCAAACGCCTAACAAAGAGTTGAGGATTTATGTTGCACTAGGCAAACTATCTTGAAATCCTGTGGTTTGTTTATTTAATTCTAAGAATGGTTTTGCTGAAGTAGACACAAGTTTTGCTGAATGAAGATGGTCGTACTGCCCACTATGTTCCAAGCTCCTTGTTGTTGTAGAGGTTTGGTTTTAAAAAGTGGCAATCAAGAGATGAGAGAAGTGTTTTGGTTTATAAAAGTTGAAAATTGAGAGGGCTTAGTATTTTAATTAAAAAAAATCTTAAAGTTGATTAAGCAGAACCGATTAAGATCCCACGGCTCCGTCATCCCGGCACCGCTATTTTCATCGGATTCACTTAGTCCAAATGAATTTGCTAAACTCAACTGAATGAGTTCCACACTTTCATTTAGACCGTGGGAAATTTCATTAGCAACATGTGGGTTACATCATCCGAGGGATTCTCGATCATCTAACGAGACATTTTAATTTTAGTTGTAATTGCAGTTTTATTTTTGTTGGTTATCAAATTTTGAGCTGTTTAAACATGCTGGGTTCGATCCTTTTCATGCATTTATAAGTACAAGAGAGTAAGACATTTAATAAATTACAGAATGTAAATTGCAATAAACTTAAAAACGTACCTGATATTCATTCCCGTAATTTTTTTACCTGCACTTAAAACACATGTCAGAGTAAATACCTAGGTAAAGCTAAAGGAAGGTTCTGATTGTTTACTAAAAACCTAATCCTATAGCTAGTCAATTCCTATGACGTCTAGGTTCTTGTGTTTTATTAAAGATGATTTTCTTCACAAAAGAACAATAAAGTCTCACTGTTCTTTTAGAACATCCCATCAAGTTAGAGAAGTGTTCAGAATTAAATTCTGAACATCTTCTTTAACATTTTGGGGATTACTTTAAGTTCAGTTAGTTTCATTGTGGTGATGAATCAATCACTCGGTTTACTCTTGCTCTGTGATGTTTGATTATCTTATGAATAAAGTGACATTTCATTTGATGCTTCATTTGAGAATTATGATAATGAAAGCCTTTAAGGGCAAGCTAATTCATTAAAGGATTTAACCATTCTTAATTGAAGTTTGAATTAATTGTTTAAAGTGATTTAATTTAATTATAAGGTTTTGATCAATCTTTTTCAAATAAGATTAAAAAAAGTTCAAGTTGTTTAGTTCAGTTAAATTTTAGTTCAGTTAAATTTTACTATTTTAAATGGTCTTAACTTTTTAGGTTAATTTTAAATATTTTAAAACTGTTTTAATTTTCAATTTATGATAGTATAGTCATGAGTTGTTTCTGATTAATCTTTGATTTTTTAAATTTGTTTTAATTTAAGTTTTAAACAATTTCAGATTAATCTTAATGTTTAGAGTTTTTTTTAAATTGATTTTTTTTAAATTTTAAATTTATTTTAAATGTTTAAGATTTTAATTTTATTTTTTAGATTATTTACTTTTCATTAGTTTCAATTATCATTTTATAGTTCAATTAATTAATGAGAACTTAATGACATTTGATTATATCTTTGATTAGGGATTCAATTTAAAGAATTAAAATTTGCTTATATCACATCCTCAACCTTTAATAATTCAAGCCTTAATTAGTCTTCCAAGGTTTAGGTGATTTAATTAATGTTTCTCCTTTAATGTTCAAGGAGATTTTAATGAGTTTCTACCATTTAAAATTCCTATGTTTCAATCATTCAAAGTGAAGCTATGATCAAATATTTTACCCCTCCCATTGGTTAAACATAAATTTTAATTAAGGTTAAAACCTTTTAATTACTTAATGCCATCTTAAGCATATTCATCTCATAATTCATCAAATTAAGCCCAAATGAACTTGAAATTTTTATGTCACCTCACCCATATGTCAATTAAGACATTAGAGGAGAAAATATGATTTTTCTATTTTTAATTTAATTTATATAATTATTTTAATGAAAATAGGGAATTTTAAATGAAAATTTCATAATATAATCAAAAGGAAATCTCTGCCCTTAGGAAAATTATTGGATGTTCCTATTGACCGAGGATCACTTGGACCAATTTTGGTGATTTTTTTAATTATATTTTAATTGTCCATTTTGAGGAATTAATTAATTATAAAATAAAATTAAAGTTTAAAATTAAGTTTTATATTTTTCTTAAATCCCTCTAACCTCAAGGAACTTAGAGAAATAAATTTTATATTTTTATGATTTTTCTTTGAATTTTTATAATTATTTTAGTAGAAAAGGTTGAAAAATCCTTTTTTAATATTAAAAATGCATTAAGCCTTTAAAATTCAATATCTTTTCTTAGGGACTTAGGAAAAATATTTGGTTGGTTTCTAAGTGATTAGGAGACCAAATATGCCATTTTTGTGAATTTTATTATTTTTGTGATTTTTATTATTTTTTAATTATTAAAATATTCAAAAATAGGTTTAAAATGAAAATTTTAGAAAAATTCCAATTTTAATTTTCTTAGGCTTCTCGAATACCAGAGAGGCCTCAAAATGAATTTGGTGAATTTTGAAATATATTTTAAGTTTTATGAATTTTTAAAGTTTAAAAATGGCCATGTGATTTAAATAATTCATTTAGTGGGTTAAATCATTTTCAATTGATTTCAAATTTTTATTTTGAGACTCCTCTGACCCAAAAGATCAGTGGAGAATTAATTTTGTATTATTTTAATGAGTGGTTGTTTCAAATTAATTCAATCTTAATTTTGGGGTTTTGGCCAAACTAGGTTATGTTTGAATGAATTAAGTCAAACCATAATTTTACTAGGGTCCTCTAATTCAGTGATACTTCCCCTAATTTATCAAGATTTTATTAATCAACATGCTAATTATTGGAATTAAAATACCAAAAATGACACATAAACTTGGAAAATAGATAACTTGCCACAGAGGTAGCCTTTGGCCTTAGAAAATTCAGGGAATGTTCCCAAGATCAGAGACTACAAAAGCCCTATGGTCTTATGCCATGGTGAATTGTATGCATGAATGGACAATTAAAATACTCAGAACAGTATTAAATTAATTAAAAATAAAATACTTAACAAAATAACTTATATCTTTTTCCACATTAATCTCTTCTGTTCACTGAGAAAGAGGGTGTTTTAGTTTATTTTTAGGATTTTTCTATGCAAACATATGCATTTTAAAGTTCAGGGGTTTAAATAATTCAAAAAATCTAAATTTTCCTACTTACCAAGTCAGCGCCACCTCAACCTACGGCAGGTCGAAGCTCCACACGTCTCCTCCTGATTCAGTGTCGCCATCTGACTCGACAACTACACATTCCGTGATTCCGTTCCAAGCTCCTATCCTGTACAATCATGGTCGTACGTCCGATACACGCTTGATCCAATGGCGGCCTGTTATCGTCTACGACTGGTAGGTCCCGAGAGCCTTCCACCTTCTAACCCAAAGATATCTCACGATACTCAACCAAATCGAGTGCAGTTTCTTCCTACATGCTCGTCTAAGCAAGGGATACGCATCTATATGGCTAGTGTGCATTGAAATCAAGTGAAACAAAATGGACAATCGCTGGAAGCTCGGGAGCAAGAGGAGTTTCCATACATTGGTTCAAGAGGTGAAGCCTCGATTGAATGTGCTCGGCATGTTCGTTGGAGCTGGAGGAGCCTACGGATGAAGCCTTTAGTCCTGGTGAATTGCCTAGGTATGACTTCGTCCAGGCCTGATTTAAAGATCTGACTGATAGAGGGAATGACTGACCTGGTGAGGGGGCTTTAACTTGGAAACTTCTTCTATACCTCTGTGAAGGTGTGGGAGAAGTTAATTTGGTTTCTTTGGAAATTTGGTGAGTGTCATGTTTCTGACCTGATTTTGGACAGAGAAATTAAGCTCAGCCAGTGGGGTTCAGGGCAGGAGAATAGTGTGGTTCTACTTCTCTAGGCTAGGAGAAGCTCAGGGATTTAATTGGGGAGGTTTTTGTGAGAAAATTTTTTAACACCCTTCTCATGGCCGAGGAGAGGTGTTTAAATGGCCAGGGCCATTCAACAGAGTTTGGGTTCAATTGAGGGGTTAATTTTGTTGCTTAGGTGGAGGGCAGAGAGGCTCCAAGGTTTAATTTGGCTGAGGTGGATAATTGGAGAGACTTAGGTGAGTTTCACTTGGTGGTGGCTCTCTGTTTTGACCCCCTCCAGCGACTAGGCCGGCCGATAAGGACAGGGGAGTTGGCCCTAGGTTAGGTGAGTCAGGTAGCAGGGTTTAATGGTGATTAATCAGTTATGGGAGGATTTGGGGTGGGGCAAAAGGAGATTTATCCAATTTAGGGAAGAGACCCCTTAAAATTAGGGACTCTTGGTCCATGGCTTACTTACCTTGGGCTAGATGGATCTAGGGTGGTTCCTACGGTTCAATTGGTGCCTGTGGAAGGTTTGGTTTAGCAACATTTGGTTCGATTTGGTTAGGTTAGGTCATGGGTTCAATTTGGTCCACTTGGGTTTAAGTTGGGCTAACTTGGGTTTGATTTAGTTCCAAGTGTCTTGAGAAACATTTTAGAAATGTTTTCCATGAAGAAGATTCATGAAGACATGGAAAGGTTTTGAGTTCAATTGAAAGGTCAATTAGGTAGATTTTGGGATTTTGGTTAATTTGGGCAAGGTTGGGTCAAGTTGGGTCCAAGTTGGGTTAAGGTGAGGTTTAGACGCAATTGAAAGTGTCAAATGGTCCAGAGGAATATATTGAAGAGTTCCCAACATCAATTGGGAAGAAATTTAAGGATTAGGTCAATTAATTTGGTAGATTTTGGGCATGGATTCAATTTGGGTCAAAATGGAGTAACCTTGGTTTTCAAATGGATTAAGTTAAGCTTAGGCTGAAATTGGGACAATTGAAGGTTGCATAGGTTTCATGGGAGTGTCATGGAATGTTTAGGATTGAAATTTAGAAGGAAAAAGTTGACATTAGGTTAATTGAGAAATTTTGGATTAAATAGGTAAAATTGGGGATTTAGGTTTCAAATGAAATTGAACTCAAATGTTAATCAATTTCGACTTTAATTTGGTTTAGATTATTATTGGGGATTTTGATTTAAAGTTTGGAATTGAAAATGGGCAAGATTGAGGTCAAATGGGTTAGTTTGGTTTGATATTGGGTCCATTTAGGTTAAAAATGAGACAAATTGGGGATTTTGATAAAAGTATGTAATTTTGGCAAAATTAGCTTATTGTGTAGTTCAACAATATGAAATTGGGAATATTTAGGATTTTTTGGAATTTTTTAGGAATTTTTGGAACTTTGGGCCAAAAGGGTATTTTAGGGTATTTGGAGGGCATTGGGGTATTTTGGTGGATTTGAGAGGTGTGAATTTTTTTTGAAATGATTTTTATGATTTTTGGGAATTTTTGGTACTTTTTGAGAAATTTTGGAAAGTTTTGGTAGTAGTAGAGTCAAATTGGGTTATTTTAGGTAGGTTGAAGGACCCAATGTCAAAACCAAGGATTTAGGCAAAAGTGAAATTTGATTAAGGTTAAGAGAGTGAAAGAGCTTAAAGTGAGCCATGGACCAAGAAATGTCCATTTTGAACATCTCATAGGTTGTTCTTAACCCTCTTAGTCAAGGGCTAGGGGCTTAGACTTAGCCACATGAGTGCTCTATTGAACCAGGAGTCAAGATTGGGTATGGATGTTTCAGAGTTTAGGATGGTTGTGGGAGTGCAGTGTGTGCAAGCCAGAGCTCACCAGGACCAGGCCACCAACGGTTATCCTAAGGTTTGAACATCTTATATAAATTCATCTTTGTCTTCCTACACATTGGTCCCAACCTTCCAAGTGATTTGGAGGTTGATGACCATCTATGTAAGATTCTAAAGAGAATCAAGATTTGATTTGAATTTCTAAGTCGTGGGTTCCATCTCTAGTCTTCCGGGATAGTCAAAGAGAAGTTCTATGGCAAGATCATAAGAACTAAAAGGAAAGAAAATACCTTACCAAAAATGAGGTCAACAAATGGACCCCCAATAGGTGTGGTGTGCTAACCAAGCACAACGCATGTATTGGCGTTGACCGAAGAGATCAACATAACCAACACAGTCGTCTAAGTGTCACACTTAGAAGAAAGCATAGAAATTTCCACTGGGGAGTATCATGTAAATCTCCTAGATTGAAGATTCTAGAACTCTTGCTGGGGAAAAGGAGGTGGATTCCAAATCACAAGATCTTGAGAGATTGGATTTTAGATTCGTTTCATTTTTTATTTCAAGTTTTAATTTTGAGTTTGAATTTTGATTTGATCAGAGTTTTGGTTTAAATTGAAGTTTGACTTAAGATTGATTTCAAGATTGATTCCGTGGAAATTCTGGATTTTGAAAGGAGAATTGGAGCCTAGGTTCCAACCTCGGGATTCAGAACGAGAACTGGAATTTGGGCTTCAGCCTCAGGATTTGAAGAGAGAACTTAAATTTAAACTCTAGCCTCAAGAAAAGAGCCTAAATTTAGGTACCTGCCTCGCAAGTGAGACAGAATTTAGGTACTGACCTCAAAAAGGATGGGAGTCAGAATTTAGGTACTTATCTCGAAATGAGAACTAGAATTTAAGTACCAACCTCGGAAGAGAGTCAGAATTTAAGTACCAACCTTGAAAAGGATGAGAATCATAATTTAGGTACTGATCACAAAATGAGAACTGGAATTTAGGTACCAACCTCGGAAGAGAGTCAGAATTGAGGTACCGACCTCGGAAAATAGAGAACTGGAATTTAGGTACCAGTCTTGAAAGGGATGGGAATCAAATTTAGGTACTGATCCCGAAAGGAGAGAGTCAGAATTTAGGTACTGACCTCGAAAATGAGGACTGAAATTTAGGTACCAGCCTCAGAAGAGAGTCGGAATTTAGCTACCGACCTCGAAAAGGAGAGAACTGGAATTTAAGTACCAGTCTCGAAAGGGATGGGAATCAGAATTTAGGTACTGATCCTGAAAGAAAAGAGTCGGAATTTAGGTACTTACTTCAGAAAGGGATGGGAATCAGAATTTAGGTACTGATCCCGAAAGGAGAGAGTCAGAATTTAGGTACTGACCTTGGAGATGAGGACTGAAATTTAGGTACCAGCCTCGGAAGAGAGTCGAAATTTAGGTACCAACCTCGAAAAGGAGAGAACTGGAATTTAGGTACCAGTCTCGAAAGGGATGGGAATCAGAATTTAGGTACTGATCCCGAAAGGAGAGAGTAAAAAGTTAGGTACTGACCTCAGAAATGAGGACTGGAATTTAGGTACCAGCCTCGGAAGAGAGTCGGAATTTTGGTACCGACCTCGGAAAGGATGAGAACTAAAATTTAGGTACCCGTCTCGAAAGAGAGAATGGGATATGAAGGTGTTTTAAATCCCGCTCGAAGGGTTTTCTCGGAAAAGAGATCCGTGTGAAGAGGGACCAGCTCTATGCCATTAGAACCAAATTGAATAACATTTGTGGCTTCGTGTTAATAGAACCAGTTGATCCTCTAACACATAGAGAAAAGATAATTGAAAGGAGTTGGTAAGCTTACCAAGTCAGAAAGAATTGACCTAGAGACAAGTCGAGGAAAGGATTCAAATTTTGAAAGATTTTCAAACAGATTCTGGATTGAAGAAGAATCGAAAGGTTCAGATCACGAGATTTAAATCGGAATTTAATTTGAGACTTAGATTTGTTTTGGTTGATTTTTTAGTGATTCGACTTTATTTTCGTTCAATTAGAATTCGTGTTAATTTGGAGTTCGTTTTGACATTCATATTTTTAAAAGAGTTTTCATTTATTTTAAAATTGTTCTTCATTTGAAGTTCATTCAACTTTGTGGCGTTTCCCAGTCAAATTTGCACACAAGAAGTGAAGGCAAAACACGACATGGTCGTTTCGATTCCAATTTGCTGAAAATACATCATATAGCCTGATCCAAAACATGATGATATTTTCCTTGAAAATTAAGCATCTCATACAATCCACATAAATCCAAAAACGGACTGCGTAAGATTCTTGCAGGTTCCTTCCAAAGCATCTGTCAAAATCCACGTCTGAATAATGAGATACATGGATAATAACATCACCTTCCAAGCCATTCTTGGCAGGAAATGTCGTTCGGATGTGCATTGGAGGTGTGTTATTTTCCATGTAACTCACAGCTTGTAAGACTGGAGGCTTTCTAACTCTAGGTCTGACTGAAAGTGGAAAGGCATTTTGCTGTCATCCATCCTCTTGAAAGTGACGAAGATCCGCTGAAAAGGTACGCCTGGGATGCAGTGCTTTGCTATGTCTGCTCCATTTCCTTTTAACACCAAAATGGAACCTACCGGTAAAGGTATCTCCACTGGCCCTCGGAATTCTCCGGGGCCTGATATTCATAGGTCTGATCCGAACATGATGTTGCACTGGTTGACAAAAGACACTGTGCAGAAGGGTCTGACGAAATCATGATGATCTATGTGTGGCGGTATGCAGTCGCCTTCCTTGTATATGTTAATGATGTAGCTGTTGGGTATGCAATCTGCAGGTAGCACCCTCCATGTCACCATCCTTTTCACCATCCTCTTGCTAATTCTTGGCATCGGATCCACCTCACTGTGACGGAGTATCCCTGGTGGATTTCCCTTCCTGTCCTCGGTGAAGTTGTAACAACACCCGCACTGGATTGTAACTCTTCCCTTTTATTTCATCCATCTTCGGGGTTCTGAGTAGGTATTGTCTCTCAAACGACCAGCTTGGCCCTTTTTCTGAACTCGACAATGTAGTCCACAATCTGCTGCTGCTCGTAGTCTGAGAACACATCTGTATGCAGCTTAAGACCCTCCAGGATGTTGATATTCTTGCCTCGAATTCTTTCAAAATATTCAAATGTCTTCTCAACTTTCTGCAATTTCTCCAGCTCGTATTATAGAATTATCTGCAATCATTGAGGTCTAGTAACGTACTGTGGGATGTATGGCTCAACCCCAGCATGTTCTCCTACATGTCTCAGCTCCTCGGGGATAGTCTCTATCAAGACATCCTCTAGGGTTGCTTTCGCAACAAGACTCTTCATAACTAGTGCATCTGTCTGGTGTAGTGGCGCTGATTCTATTCGTGCTCTTCTTGAAATTTCTTTCATCTTCTCTGCTATTCTTAGAGTTAATCTCCTCTTTTCTGGTTCATGCCAAAATGGCTTCTTAGACGTGCTTGCTCTGATGGTAGCAAAAGTCTCCTCATGTTGGTCCACCTCTATCTTGCTTAGCATCTTCTGAATGCGACGGTTCTTGTTTCTTTGTTGTGTAGGAGTGAGAGTAGCTCTCCTTGCTCCCTGAACCTCTGTGGGCACAGCGTTGACAAGCCTGCCTTTTGCTGTAGTAACCATGAACTTGACTTTCATGTCTTTTCCCGTTACATAAGCGGCGTTCACTTTCCTCTTTCTGTCAGTAGACTGCTAACTCGAGCCACCAAATTTTACCACTGTTTGACTGTGGAACTCTTCTCGATCGATCGGGGTCCAATCGGCCTCCTCATATTACAAGCCGGCCGGTGTGAAATCAGAGTCAATCTCAATCACGACCCCATCCTTCATCTGCTTTTCATCGAGTACTAGACTCACATTATTCTTGAAGTTCAGAACCAACCGCCCGTTCGACATTTCCCTGCATAAAACAAGGAAAGGATCAGTGGTTGTAGTAAGAATGAGAACAATAAGAAAATATGTTCATTAATAAAACAATTTTATTTATTTATTTTGTTTGATTATTAATAAGATAGAAAAAGGGTAAGGTAAAAACAAGAATGGAATTGATTTAGAAAGAAAGGTCAAAATTTCATTATTATGATGGTTTCTTTCACATATTTTATTTTTTATCACAAAAATTTAGTTCATCATTTTTTATTATTCAAATTTTGGGTTCGGACCCAGTTTTAAGTGATTACTCTGCCTGTGCTTCTAGGGATGGGACTCCATCCTTCGAAACATCAGGCTGCGTAATACTTCTTTAAATATCATCCATTGATTGCAAGCATAGATCGTTCTCCATGGCAATTCACTAGTTGGTAGGAACCTTCTGAGTAGACTGTCTTGACCACGAACGGCCCCTCCCAAATTGGTTCAAATTTACCACCATTCTTGCAGTGTGCAAGAGTAGCTCTTTTGAGAACTAGGACCATGTCACCGACTTTGAACGTATTTGGGCGGACTAGCTTGTCGTGGGCATAGATCATTTTAGCATCAAACAGTTCCAGATTCTGCTGCGCTGAAAGTCGTTTTCTTTCCAAGCTTTCCAGTTGTTCTAGCCATAGTCTGGCATTTTCTTCTGTAGTAATCTTGCTCACCACTGCAATTCTGAGAGACAGAAGCTGAACCTCTAAGGACAAGACGGCCTTGGACCTGTACGCTAGAGCATAAGGCATAGACTGAGTAGAAGTTCTGAAAGTTGTTCTGTAGGCCCATAAGGCTTCTAATAGCTTCTCGTGCCAATTTCTCTTGTTGTCGTCCAAAGTTTTCTTTAAGATTTATCAAAAGCATCGGCCAAGCTGTTTGCTCTTGGGTAGTAGATTGTCGAATAGCTCCAGTCTATCCCGTGCCTTCTGACAAAATTGTTGATCTTCGTACTTTTGAATGCTGTCCCGTTGTCTGAGATAATTCTGCACGGTACCCCAAAAATGTAGACGACTTGATTCTTGAAGAACTGTAACATGTGATGTGCTTTCACTTCTTTGAGAGGTATAGCTTTTGCCCATTTGGAAAAGTAATTTGTAGCTGCAAGAATGAAGCAATGTCCTCTTGAAGAAGGCAGTTCTATCAGACCCACGATATCTGTGCCCCAACACTCAAACGGCCATGACGCGATTGTCGGATGTAGCACATTTGGAGGTTGGTGTAGAACTACTCCATGCACTTGGCACTGGTGACAACTCTTGGCAACTTTCATGCTGTCGGTCATCGTTGAGGGCCAGTAGTACCCTAGTCTCTTAATTTTCATCTTCATCTTCGGACCTAACTGGTGAGAACCACAAAGTCCTGAGTGCACTTCTTTAACAATTTTACAAGCCTCGAACCCATTCAAGAACCTTAGCTACATCTGATCGAAAGATCTTATGTATAACGTATTATTTATTAATGCGTATGACAAATTTCTTTTCTTGATTTGATGGGCTAATGGCTTATCATCCGGTAGGTTTCCTATTTGCAGGTAGTCTATTAATGACTACCTCCAATCTTCTGTAGTTTCTACCACAGCTGCAACTGTTTCTTCTTCTTTTTAAGATTGGTGTTTTGTATCCATGTCGAGCTATGATAGAACTTGTCGTCCCTGAACTGACATTTCAACTGACTCATCCTGTAAGCAAGCAAATTCATTTGCAAGGCAGGCTAGCGTGTCTGCAAGAGCATTTTCTTTTCTGGGGATCTTATAGATCGTTACATTCGGAATATGTTCCAACAACTTTATGGCATACTGAAAGTACTGCTCGAGTCTTGGTTTCAAAACTCTGTACTGTCCTGCAACCTGTTGAATGATCAACTGCGAATCACCGTAGATGTTGATATCTATTATACCCATCTGAATGGCTAACTCCAGTCTGGTTACAAGGGTTTCATATTTTGCTTCGTTATTCATACACGGTTCTGTCAAATTGTAGGAGTACCTTAAGATTCTATACTCTGGTGTTATAAAGATTAGTCTGATTCCTACCTTACCGAGCACTATCGTTTGCAATTCTTTGTCTCTCTGTACTGATGCTGCTCCGTCGAAGTACAATTCCCAAAGTTGATCATCGGGGTCTTCTAAGCTCATTATTTGCTCGTCTGGCGAATCATCGTTGAGAGGCAATTCTGCCAGTAAAGGGCGTGCTCTGCGAAAGTCTGCTAGGACTTGTCCTTTTACAGTATGAAGAGGAACAAATGTTCTATTGAATTGTAATAGAATCATCGACCACCTGGCAAGTCTTCCGGAAAACGTCGGGCGGGTCATCAAATATTGCAATGGATTAAACTTTGAAATATGGTTGACCTTATGAGAAAGCATGTAGTGCCTGAGCTTTTGGGCAAAGACCAAGGCCAAACATTTCTTCTCAATCAAAGGATACTTTACCTCCATCGGAATTAGGCAACGACATAAGTAGTAGAGAGCGTTTTCCCTACCCTCATCATTGACTAGGCTAGTAGGGCTCCAAGGGAGTCGTTTAAAGCCACGGTATAAAGTATCAACGGTCTACCCGAGATCGGGGCTGCTAAGACAGAAGGTATCATTAGATATCGTTTGATGTCATCGAGGGCATGTTGACATTTGAAGTCCCAAGTAAACTTGGCATCCTTCTTTACCAAAGCAGAAAAAGATTGACACCTTCCAGACAAATTCAAAATAAAGCGTCAAAGATTTGCCAACTTCCCTTAAAAGGATCGTAGTTGTTTTAAGTTTTTGGGAGGCAGCATTTCTAAGATAGCTTTAATCTTCTCTGGATCAATTTCAATTCTGCGATGTCGGACAATAAATCCTATGAATTTCCCAGAGGTGACGCCGAAGGCACATTTAAAGGGATTCATCTTAAGGTTAAATTGTCTTAATCGCTTGAAAATAATTCTCAAATCATACAGGTGATCTTCCTTTAGTTTGCTTTTGATGACCACATCATCCACATAGCACTCAACTTAGTTGTGAATGAGATCATCAAAAATCCTTGTCATTGCTCTTTGGTTGGTTGCTCCTGTATTCTTTTAATCCAAAAGGCATTACTGTGTAGCAATATACTCTGATTGGCATTCTGAAGGCTGTGAGCTTTTTGTCTTCTAGTGCCATCTTTATTTGGTTGTATCCTGACGATCCATCCATGAATGAGAAGACTCCGTGTGTCGAAGCGATGTTCATCATTAATTCTGGAATTTGTAACGGGAACTCATCCTTTGGGCATGCTTTGTTCAAATCTCTGAAATCCATGCAGATTCTGATCTGACCATTCTTCTTTCTGATTGATACCACATTGGTTAACCAAGTTGGATATTATTTTTCATGGACAAATTTAGTGTTTATCAGTTTCTTAACTTCAGCTATCACTTGTTGCTCGATTTCTAGACACATTCTTCTCGGAGCTTGTCTAACTCGAACGATAGTGTGATCCACTCCTAGTTTGTGAAATGCAACATCTAGAGCTAATCTTGGTATTTCATCGTAACTCCAAGCAAAACAATCCTTGAATTCCATTAATAGCTTGATCCTGTTTTTGGAGTTTTCTTTATTGAGTAAGGAGCTAACAAATGTCGGCATAGGCTCTTCGCTAGTACCTAAGTTAACTTCCATTAACTCATCTATCATAGATTTAATCTCTTCTTCAAATTATGGTGGGGCATCTCCAATTGGTAGATCTTTGAGATCATCTGAAGTTTCCAAGCAGTCTTCATTAGGCTCGAAGTGAGAACCAAGCAAAATTTTGTTTCATCGACTAGCGCTACTGTGCCGAATCAGAGACCATGCTTTGAATTTGGCGGTCGACCGGTATTATTCCATAATTTTTCAAAGCGCTGTGATTGACCATTCGACCACTGCTTAGGCAAGATACCCTGCTGTTGACCTCATTTTTGATGAGGTCTTCCCTTCTTCTTGTTAGTGCTTAGGATCTAGCCTTAGGCTCTTTTCCTTTGACTATCTTAGAGGACTAGAATTGGGACCCGCCTTTTAGAAATTCAAACCACTTCTAAACTCCCTGCAAACTCCACAAACTTGACTATAGACCCCTAATCACCTAGAGGGTTGAAATCAAATGTGGAAGTTTAAAGGATGAGTTCTCATAGGATTCTTTGGCCTTAGGACGCGCCACAGGTGGCACAGGTGCGAGTGAGGGGCTGACTTACACTACACTTACACACTACATTTCCACACACTTCCTAAAACCACACCCATACCCAACTTAACCTCCGACTCATGTGGGTGATTCACATGGATGGTCCTTAACCCCTAAGCCCTTGGCTAAGAGGGTTAGGAACAACATAGTGAATGCCTCGAATGAGTCCTTTCATGGCTCATATGGCTTCATGGCTTCATGGCTCAACCAAAATGACTTCTTTCCACTTACATCCACCCAATCTTCAATTTACCAAATTTTCAATTTTTGACCCCCGAGACCCTACACCTACTAAACCTACCCAAAACCCTTGAAATTACCCAAATTTTTGCAAAATTTCCAAATTACCCAAAATTTTCCAAAATCAATCCCAAACATCTCCACATCACTCAAATTGATCATCCATACCCAAAAATACCAAAGATTCCAAAAATACCCCCCAATACCCTCCAAATACCCAAAATACCCTTCTTGGCCTAAAAATCCAAAAATTCAGAAAATTCCCGAGAAAATCCTAAATATTCCCAATTTCATTTTGTCCAACTACACCATGGGCCAATTTTGTCAATTTACCCTACTTTTGTCAAAACCCCCAAATTGACCCATTTTAACCCGAAGTAGACCCGATGTTAAACCAAACCTATCCGATTGACCCAAATTCTGCTCCAATTCAATTCTAAACTTCAATTCAACATCCCCAATACCAATTTAGACCAAATCCAAGTCCAATTTGATTGACATTTGGATCCAATTTCACTTTGGGCCTTAAAGCCCAAATTTGGACCCATGACCCAAACTTAGCCCAAACTAACCCAATTCAACTCCAATTAACCCCAAACCTTTTCTAAATCCTCCTTAACATCCCCACAAACAAAACCCTAGCATGATTTGCCCAAAATTTAGACCCAAGTCCCACTCAAACTCAACCCAAGGTTAAAAGGCCCATTTTTGACCTAAACCCAAACCTAACCCAAATTCAACCCAATTCAAATCCAAATCACTCCCAATTTGCCTCAAATCACTCATGACACATCCATGAGCTACAAACAACAATTATTTGGCCCAACCTTTTACAAAAAATTCTCATCCATGAACACATTCATAAACTTAAAAGCCCACTTCCCTTAAACCCTCCTAAAAACCCATCTTCATTAAATTTTAAAAGCCCAAATCATCCTAAAGCCCACATGACACTTCCCCTCATCATCCATTTGATCAAAATCACCCCTAAGTTTCAAAATCATCAATTAAACCATTCCAAATCAAGCCACATGTCAAATTACCCCCTAAATGTCAAAAATTTCTAAAACCCTTTTCATGAAACAAATCAACCTTTTCCCAAGCCAAATGAAGCCATGAACAAGCCATTCTCGAAGCCACATGAAGCCATGAGGGCTTTGACTTGTCATTAGTCCATTTATGGCAAGAAGAGGGGGTTCTTTCTTAAACCTCCTTTAACCTTTTTTACCTTAATCATGTCGCACACTAAACCATGTTTAGCCACCTCATCATGGATGGAGACTTCACCACTCCTTCTAAGCCGACCTAAATGATTCCCTCAGCTCAAAATCGAGCTTGGAAGGGTGCACCAAGCCCAAAATGGTGGGTTGACCCAAACCAAGCCAAAGTGAGCCTTCTCCCATTCCATTTAAATCAAACTCCTTTACACATGTCAAACCTCGATTGCTACACTAAACCCCAGCCCTGACCCACCTGACCAAGATGGTGACCATTACCTGGCCGGCCGGCCACCAGGCCGCCGGAAAACACCATGCCCGAAACCTTGGGAGGAGCCAAATTTTGGAATTCCACCTTGCTGAGCTGCCCCATGCCTAGTGGTCACCATGGCTGTTCTTCTCCTCACCAGAGCGTGACTAATCCCATGCCTCAACTCCCTCTGAGAGGCCTTCCACCCTCTCCTATTTAAACTCCACCCCTCTCGGCCATGAGGAGAGCTAAGCACAAACCTTGCCAAAACTCCGCCAAAATTGTTCCGGACCCTTCTCCACTCTTAGAACACTTGATCCCCAGGTGAGATTCCCCTGCCATTTCTCCTGCGTAAGCTCGATTTCGGAGTTGAAATTCCACCCAAAACCGGGACACTTCTCCACGAGTGAGCCAATTCTCAAATTGATTGGCTCTACACCTTCACCGGACCGAGGGAAGGTGTCCACCGAGCAAAGCCCCATCTCCAGGCCACCCAGTTACTCCAGCCTCCAAGCTTTGTGATCGGGCTTGGTCGAAATCATATCCAGACAATTCCCCAGACCAGGAGATTTCATCTGGAGCTTGCTGGGACCCAATCGAAGGTGCAACAACTCTCAGATTGAAGCCACCCTTCTCTGAGCCAAGGTATGAGCTAACTCTCCATCCCGAGCTTCTGGAGATTCTTCATTTCAAATGCCTTAGTTTCAATGCATGTTAGCCGTATAGATGTGTTCGTCTCTTCGAGACGAATCCATAGAAGTATAAGAACGTAAAAATCCATTGAGAATCGAGTGAGATCTTAGGGATTTAGTGTGGACGGCTCTCGGGTGAGAACACTTGGGGACGATGAACGGATGCGCGTCCATTCGATACACGCGCGGACGAACGGCTCGGATGGCGTCGGACCGAGGAAACGGTGCGAGAACCGCGGGGCCGGGACGGATGACTCGGATGGCGGCGCCCGATCACGGCGCGACACGTACCCCTTCGGAGCTGCCGATGTTTCGGCGGCGCCGCGTGGATAAGTAGATAAATAGGGTATTTAATGTATTTATTAAATATCGAAACTTTAAAAATCCATATCTTTGTGTAGAAAAATCACAAAAATAAAATAAAAATACCCTCTTGCTCGGTGAACGAGAGGAGAATAATGTGGATAAGAAATCATTTAATTTCATCAAGTATTTTATTTTTTATAATTTATTTACTCTCTGTATACATTTAATTCTCCATGCATGTATACAATTCACCATGGCATGAGACCATAGGGCTTTTGAAGCCTGCGAACTTGGGAACATTCCCTGAATTTTCCAAGGTCGAGGCCATCTCTGTGAAAAGTTATTTATTTTTCAAATGCATGTTGCTTGTTTTGAGTATTTTAATTCCAAAAAATAGCATGTTATGAAATAAATTCTAGGAAAATTTGGTGATGTTCCTTATGACCGAGAGAACCCTAGGAAAAATAGGTTTTGACTTAGTTCATGTAAAACAACCCTAATTGGCTTAAACACCCAAAATAGGTCTTTAATTAATTAGAATTAACCAGGCATCAAATTGACTTGAAATCAATTCTCCACTGACCTTTAGGATCAGAGGAATCCATCATAAAAATTTGAGGTCGATTGGACTTGGTTAGCCCCACTAATTGGGTTGATTAAGCCACTTAGCCATTTTAAATTTTAAAAATTCATAACTTTTAAAATACTTTTCAAAAATTCACCAAATTGGTTTTGGAGCCTCTCTGATATTAGGGAAACCTAGGAAAATTAAAATTACAATTTTCTAAAAAAGTTGATTTTTAATAATATTTTAATATTTTAATAATTAAAAAATAATAAAAATCACAAAAAATAATAAAATTCACCAAAATGTCATATTTTGAATTTTAATCACTTAGGAACAAACCCCATATTTTTCCTAAGTCTATTTAGTGAGATATTAAATTTTAAAGCCCTAGGGTAATTTTAAAATTAAAAAAAATGTATTTTCTAGCATTTTCACTAAAATAATTACAACAAATCATAGAAAAATCAGAAAATTGCAAAATTTGTTTCTTTGGTTTCCTTGATATCAGAGAGATTTTTGAAAAATATAAAATCCATTTTTCAACATTCATTTTATTTTTAAATTAATTAACACTCCAAAACTCAAAATAATTATAATAAAAATAATATAATTCAAAAAATCACCAAAATTGGTCCAAGTGCTTCTCTGGTCATTAGGAATGTCCCCTAATTTTCTTAAGGACAGAAACTTTCCCTTGGTCATATTATTAAATTTTCCTTGAAAATCTCTATTTTCCACCAAAAATAATTATATAAATAAATTAAATACAGAAAAATCACATTTTCTCCTCTCATGTCTTTATTGACATATGAGTGAAGTCACATAAAAATTTCAAGTTCATTTGGGTTCAATTTAGTGAGTTATGAAATTATTAAGCTTAAAGGGTAAAATGGTAATTAAACTTTCAACCCTTAATTAAAACTTTAGGTTTAATAAAAAATCAACAAGTAACACATTTAATCTTAATCTGATTTGGATGATTGAAATTTAAATAATTAAAGGGTAGAAACCCATTAAATAATTTTAAAATGATTAAACTTTAATTAAATAATAGATTAAATTTGGAGGAATAATAAATTGGAATTATTAAAATAAGGGATATTTATTAGGAAGAGATTTATTCTTTAATTTAAAAAGTCCCTAAATTAATTATCTCATTAATATTCAACTCTTAATTAAAATGATAACTCAAATTTGAAACATTAAAAGACTTAATTGAATTATTAAACTCTTTTAAAATTTCAATTAAAATTAAAAATTAAATTAAGTTAAATCAAATTAAATTAACAATTAAATTAAATTAAAAATTAAATTAAATTAAATTAAATTAAATTAAATAAATTAAATTAATTAAATAAAATTGAATTAAATCAAATTAAATTAAATTAAATAATTGAATTAAATTAAATTAAATAATCAAATTAAAATTAAATCAAATCAAATTAATTAAACATCAAATCAAATTAAGTCAAACTCAATCAAATTAAATTAAATTAAAACTCAATTAAAATTAAATTAAATTGAATTAAATATAACATCACCTAAAACGAAAGAAAATAAATTTAAAGCAACTTGAACACTATTCCAAATTTAAACTCTTTAACTTAAACCAAATCATTTGAATACTAATTTACCCTTGAAAGCTTTAGTTATTATAACTCCTAAATAAAACATTAAATGAAGTGTCACTTCACTCATAGGATATTCAAATGTCCTAGTTCATCGAGCGAGTTAACAAAACTTGAAAACCTCGGACGATCGATTCATTTATATAATTAAATTCATTTGGACTTAAAACAATCCTAAAAATATTGAAAAGATGTTTAAGATCCTTCTTAAGCACTTCCTCGATATGATAGGACATTTATAAGAACAATTGAATCGATTATTCTTTGATGAGAAAATCGTCCTCAAACCAAAACACAAAGAACCTAGACGTCATAGGAAATGACTAAGCTATAAGATTAGGAATTTGGTAGAAAACCATAACCTTTCCCTTAGCCTTACCTAGGAACTTGCTTAAGTATGCTAATTGTGTTTTAAGTGCGGCTTGGGATGACGGGAAGACCCTCAGAGTACGCATTTGTATTATTGCAATTTGCTTTCCTGCAATTTATTTTCCAGACAATTTACATTATTGCAATTTATTTAACCGCATTGTACTTTATTTTTCTTGCATGATAAAACAACGGTTGCATGAAAACCCACACCTTTAGGATAGACCCTAAAACCGAAACCAAATGAAGTTAAAAGTCATTGCAAGATAAAATTCACCGCCACAACATTTCAAAATATAAAACAACTCAAAATTTAATCACAAACGGAACACAAAACTACAATTACAACTAAATTAAAACGTCTGTTGGATGATCGGGAATACCTCGGATGATGTAACCTACGTGTTGCTAACGGGATTTCCACGGTCTAAATGAAAGTGTGGAACTCATTCGGTTGAGTTTAGCAAATTCATACGGACTAAGTGAATCCGATAAAAATAATGATGCGGAAGGATGGAACCGTGGGATCTTAACCGGTGTCGTTATAATCAACTTTAAGATTTGTTTTAATCAAAATAAAAAAAAAACACACTTGGAAATTAAGACTTCTCTAAACCAAAACACTTCTCTCATCCCACGATTTATGATTTCTAAAACTAAACCTGCGCAACAACAAGGAACTTGGAGCATGGTGGGCGAGCACGGCCATCGTCGTCGACGAAACTTGAACCTACTTCAGCAAAACTTTTCTAGAATTAAATAACCAAGCCATAGGACTTTGAGGTAGCTTGCTTAGTGCAACATAAATCCTCGACTCTTCGTTAGGCATTTGCATTACAAATTAAGCCCTAACAGGTCTTAGGATTCCGAGGTAGTCGTCCGATACGACAATAAACCCTCACATCTTCTAAGTTATTTGTTTGATTTTATCATACAAATATAAGTCACTAATTAATTAAAATTGGCAAGATTGAAATACTAAATAAACATTAGGACTTTCCTAAATTCAAGCCAAACAATAGGATAGTCGGGAAATTACCGAAGTTCACTTCAAATCAGTAATTTCTCCTACCTCTCTTCCTTTGGATTCACAAAACAAAATGTTCCAAAATTTGATTCATTCCCTATTGAAATTCCAAAATTCAATCTTTGAAAACCTTAAACTTTGAAATTCTTGAGAGCAGAATTATTGGATATTATCGAGAGTTTTCTTAGGTGATTCCCGTCACTTAAGATGTAATTAACTATAGGGGCTTGCCCTTATAGGGAATTTAAAGAACCTGAGTAATATAAACCACTGTTTAATACTTTCATATTAAGCGGGGAATTTGTCGGCTTATAAAATTGGTTCGCGGACAAACGGATGTCACAAAACTTCTAGTTTATTTGATCGAAGCCCCACCATCGAGCGGTGTGTCTATCCTTAGGGATAGATACACGATTCGTGGTGCGGTGCTCGTTTATATAAACTATTTGGGATGTGAGATCGGTTTAATCTCATATCTTAAAACTTTCAAATTTAAAAATTATTTTCAAAGCCAAATACTACTTTCTAAATTATATATATATTTAAATCAAATTTAAAATTTAAATTCGCCGACAACTTCTGTTAGGCGACCTCCCTTTTTAAAATACAATACAACCTAAAATTAGTGCCGACACCTGCTGAATTAAATTTTGAACACAGGGAGAGTACCATTCAAAAGGCAATTCCATTAATTCGGATAAAGCAACATCTTCAAATTTTACAGCATTCTCAGTTTTGGAAGAAGAAGCACCATGGTAGAATTTTATTGGCTTAGCACCGCCACAATGTACTTCGTTGACCACCATACCCTTGACCTTATTAGGATAGATCGGGGTCAGAGTCATAGTATGTACATAGTGGTTTATCTTTTCGTACATTGATTTGCATTCTTTGTTCTTTTCGTCTTTGAGAGAGATCTTGAACTGGGGTTTCTTTTGATTTATCTTCATTGCATCTTTTTTGGTTTCTTCTTCTTCGAAATTGCTTTCCCAATCAACATCGATGATCGGTTTCTTTTGTTCAACTGTTCCACCATTTCTTCCTTGACCTCGTCCCCGGCCTCGACCTCGGTTGTGAGTTCTGGAGAAACCTTCACAATCTCGCCGTAAGGGAGTGGTGAGTTACTATTGAACTAGAATTTCAGGTTCTTCTTCATCTCAAACTTCGTTTGCTTCATTTAGTATGTCATTTCTGGAGAAGATAGTTTTCTTTGGAGGCGTGTAGTAAGATGCATCTTCGTGAATTCCAATTTCATGCATGGAGAATGGTTGCAAGTGACCTTTGATGCGCTACTCTTCCCCTCCTTCATAATATTTTATGCACTGGTGCAGAGACAACGATACCATCCTATTTTCATGGATCCACGGCCGACCCAGTTAAGCGTTGAACGATGTCTCAGAATAAATTACATGGAACTTTGCAGTTGTCCTTGCCAAATTACCGATCCTCATTGCTAGTGTTATCGATCCAAGAGCTCTTTCTCCTTTCTAATTAAAGCCTCTCTGTAACATTCTATCTGCTTTGAGATCGCGGGCATCAATTTCCAAGTATTCTATTATCCGAAGATTCATCAAATTAATTGATGCACCTGGATCAACTAACACCCTAGATAGCGTGAACTTCCCGACAGTGACTGAAATGTACAACGGTCGGTTGTGATCGGCTGTCCCAAGTAGAAGATCATTGTCCGTGAAAATAACACCATGTTGTTCTTTCAACAACCAAACATCATCTAAGGAATTACAGGCCATTTGAGCTTAAAAAATTTCTGGATCAAGTAAAGCCTTGATCAGAGTTTCCCTCATCTCCTTTGATAGGATCAGAGCTTCGTAGATGCTCAGTTTAGCTGACAGCTTCCTAAGATGGGCTAACACGTTGTAGTCCACTTTATTACTAGGTTTTTCAACCTCTTCCCGAATGGGGAATTTTTTTGCTGGGTTGGTTCTTCCTGAGCAACCACCCTTTCCTTTATCTTTCGGTCCCACTCTCGGGGGTAGAACTTTTCCACTTCTTAGATTGACTTCTTTTATTTCTTCTGAATTTGGTGCTGGACCTGCCGGTGTCTCTTCTTGAATCGGAATGACTGGCTTTTCTGGAGTTGCTTCAGAATCTGATAGCTCTAATTCTATTGTGATCGGAGCTCCTCGGAACGCACAAACGGACTCGTCACTTCCTGAGCTTTCGTAGCCTTTCTTGTGAACATCTTCTCCTCCATTGTGGTCATCGAGGTTTCGTATGATTTGAGAATGGTCAATCGTGTCGAAATTGAGATCTGGATTAGGGTGTTTGTCGTTAGTTACATAATCATTAGAAACAGTCAAAATGTAGCCAACACCATAACTCTTATCATTATAAGATCCTGTAGGAAGCGAGTAAATAATCATACGGAGTCGGAGGTCCGAGGGATTTTCCCCCGAATCGAATCAACCATCCTAGGAAAAGCAGCCCCTAGTCTACCCTTTGGAGCCTCAGTCTTCTCTTCTTCCATGATCTTCTCCTCCTTCTGGGGTGGTTCTTCAATCGCAATCTATAGTGCCAGCTTGGCAGGTTTCGAACTCTGAGCTGAAGCACGTACCGAAGCAATCTGAATGTGATCCAAAATTTTCTTTGAAGACTTCTTCCAAACAGTACTCCACCCATCGTCGGTTGTGTACGGGTCTATCGGAACAATAAGATTCGTTGAAATGACATTAACAAAACCTTTTTCTTGGGGCTCCTTCATGTATTCCTTCGGGATCGTTATGTTCCCTTGTCGTAGGTTGTTCTCGAGCCAATTCTTAAAAGTTAAGCATTCCTCGATCTTGTGTCCGAGCATCCTATGGTAGGGGCAATAGTTGGATGATCCTTCTTGTCGACTTCCTCAGGCCTCCTGGGCTCTGGCAGCTGAAAATCGGGCGTCTTAATCAAACTACGAAACATCTTGGCCACTGCTTCAGTTTTGAAAGGATATTCTTCATTCAAAAGCTCCTTCAGGCTGTATGATGAGCGAGGCAGCGGTTGATCATGCTGTCGTGACTGATAGCTTGGTCAAGGCTATTTATAGCTCTACCGAGGTTGTTGGTAAGTCCAATGCAGTGGTTGATAACCTGGTTGTGGTCGCTCTGGCTGTATTTGTACTAGCTGCTTACCTTTATCCATTACCTCGATGATTCCTGATTTCTTCTCGAATGATTTCATTGGTTTCTATTTATCAGCTCTATCGACAAAACTTAGCTGTTTCGCCTCCTCCTGCAAGCTCCCAACCTTTCTAAGAAATTTCTCGAAAGTCTTAATTGTGAATCCTTTAAGGAGAAGTACTATCGGTCCATGAATGCTCTTCAGCAGGATACCAATTGCATGTTGTTCCTGAAGCTGTGGTTCACACTTCATGCTTAAGTCCCTCCATCAAAGTATGTAATCCACCAAGGTTTCGTTCGGTTTCTGTTGCTCCACCCCTAAATCACCAATAGTAATGTGGTGTCGGGCCCCAGTAAACCGTTTAGCGAAAAGGTTCTCCAATTCTAAAAAGGTCTTGACTGAATCGTTCGACAAATCTGCGTACTAATCGAAGGCGATCCCTGACAACCTATTGACAAACTGACGAAATAGCAAAGCGTCGCTCCCACCGGCATTTGCAGCAACTAGCACGAAAATGTGCGACATGCTACGGGGGTTTCCCGTACCATCAAAAGTCTTAAATAGAGGTGGTACGAAGCCTTTTGGGTATTGTACTGCATCAAATTTTTTAGGATAAGGTCTTCCCGTCTGAATGGATGCTCCACTCTTAGACTGGGCTAAGGCTTCTCGCACTTGCTGTTCCACTATATTCTTAGTATCCTTTTCGGGGATCATGCTTTGGGCTGAATCCTTCTTTGGTTGTTCATCTCCGTTGACGAATGAAACTTCTTTTCCTCCATCTGCAATGTGAATGATCTCTGGAGGTGTTTCCTTCTGAGGTTGAGGTTGACTCTGGAGTGTGGCTAAGGCAGCCGCCATCTCTTCCATCTTCTTTTCCATCCGATAGATCGTGTCATCCTTTTCTCGAAGATGTGCTCTCAATGCCCCTGGTTCGTCTCCTTCTGAAGTTGATGGAGCTCCTTACAAAGCTGACGATGCTCGGTCTCAACTACATTGATCTCGGCAAATTCTTCATCCATGAACTCTGATGAATCCACTTCATTTCCCAATTCTTCTCTTCTTTCTCTTGCCAACCGTTGGATGTCAATTCTTTGTTTCCCTATAGCAACATCAAGCATTCTTTTCCAAATGGTCACGTGGTTGTCAGGCGGCGACTGTTGAAACTCATCTTCAGGAGTTTCCTTTAGAGCAGCAGCACTTTCTTCAGATTCGGCCTTTCTGACGAGACTTCTCTTCCCAGTGTGTTCTGTCAGTATCGGTTCAGCAATAATAGGTTGCCACACCATCCTTCTTACAGTAGGAGGCTTAGAACAAGATGGTATGTCGGTTGTACGTTAGAAGGTGGTGTGTTCCCTAATATGGTGACCTGATACAACAACTGGCGAACTCTTCTCGCTAGCTCGTATTTTCTTCCTTGGCCTTTCTATGGTAGTGACGGGGTCTACTAGTGGTCCGAGGTAGGATCTAATTGGCACTCTTCCCATCCTTCTCAGGATCTCTGACTTGGGGCATCCCTCCTTTATGGCTAACTTCTCCACTACTGCTCACAATCGGGTAAGCAGTGTAATCTTGATCTTCTTCTTCTTACAATCAACGTAGTATGCAGGTAAGGGTAACGCTGCGGCAATCCTTCGAGTGTCTTCCTCATCAGATGCAGCAGAGAGAGGGTAGAACCTACTCCCCTCTAACAGTGGTGAGATCTCAGGCAGATCTTCCTCTTCTTCAAGAATTTCTTCAAGAAAGGTAGCTTCAGCAGCCCTGGTCTTTCTGATCCTGGTGATCTTTCTTCTCTTATTCCTTCTTTGCATCCGGGTTAAGGGTGCAAACCTCGAACTAGACCCTATTTTGAAAACAGACGGTGTTGCAGCAAAGTCTGAACCCTCCACGGTAACAGGCTCATCACTGACTTGGACTTCTTTTTCTTTCTGTTTGGCGGGGGCCAGGGTAGGTGCAGTGATGACCAGACCGGTGGGGGTAGAGATGACAGTGCTGAGGGTAGCAGCTAACCTCCTATGAACATCAGTATTTCTCCCAACTGGGACCTTTTGCAGAGGGGAAAATTCTTGAGTCGACTTTAGTTTGAACTCAATTATGGGTTCAATGGTTTTCGGTACCTTGGCCATTAGCGCGAAGAGAGTAACATCAGCGAACATAATGTCCGTACTATCAAGTCCTTGCCCGAAGTGAATGATTGCATCGTCAGGCAGCTCATCCTTGCTAACTGACATGTCCAGTCGGTCGGTGAAGGAGAAAATCAGCTTTGGTGTAGACATCTTCTGTAGGGTAGATTCTGAACGTCAGTTCTAAATCATGCTTCCTTTGTCACAACAAAAACTTTTCAGGACGAAAAAAGAATTTCTCTGGAAAAAGTGTCCGAACACATTTTCACTTATCTTCTCGTTTTATTTATAAGGTATTTCAGATTTTGCCTTATTCGTGTATTTGTGGGTTTTAAAAAAGGTTCGTTTATTAAAAGGTTCGTTCTTTAGGAGGTTAAACAATTAAGGCAGGAAGGGAGAAAAAAAGGTAAGGGATCCAATCTAAAATTGAAAAGGAAGAGAAAGTCAAGCAAGACTTCTCAACTCGAAGGACCGCTCCTAAGCTAACACCTATTGGGGGTCCACCCCACCTCTAACTGGTAGAACGATTTCGGAACCTCTCTGTTTGTGGGTGTCTAAACAGTGGCTGCAAAATCCAAGAGAGTTGACTATACCCGTTCAAGACAGAAATGAATGTGGTATGCCAACGGAAAGAATGATAATTTGGTCCACAAGGGGCATGGATTCACTACCGATTTATGAAAGCAAAACCATCTGATCAAAATGGAGAGAGGAACTAGTCCCCAGCAGAGTCGCCAGAAGCTGTCGGCGTATTTTTAGGTTTTAAGTTTAATATATATATATATATATATATATATATATATATATATATATATATGTATATATATATATATATATAGTTTGAAAAGTAGCATTTAATTTTTTTTAAAAATAATTTTAAGTTTGAAAATTTTAAAATATGAAATTAAGCCGATCTCACATCCCAAATAGTTTATATAAACGAGCACCGCACCACAAACCATGTATCTATCCAGAGGAATAGACTCACTGCTTGATGATTGAGCTTGATTAAATAAACTAGAAGATTTGTATCATCTGTTTGGTCTACGAACCAATTTTATAAGCCGACAAGTTCCACTGCTTAATATAAGCAATGTTATATTACCTGGGTTCTTAAAGTTCCTTAAAAGGGCAAGCCCTTATAGTTAATTACATCCTAAATGTCCAAAGACACTTAAGAAAACTCTCGATAATGAGTAGTGGTTTTGCTCTCCAGAATTTCAAAGATTAAGCTTTCAAGCAAATTGGATTTTGGGAAATTTCAATAGGGAATTGCTCAAATTTGGAACAGTTTATTTTTAAGAGTCCAAAGGAAGAGAAGTAGGGGATGTCATGGTCCCGAAGTGAACTTCGATGACTTCTCGACTATCCTATGATTTAGATTCAATTTGAGATTTTATTTAATGTTTCAATCCTGTCAATTTTAATTAATTATGATTTATATTTGTATGACATAATCACACGAATAGCCTCGAAGATGTGAGGGTTTATGTCGTACCAAACGACTACCTCGGAGTCCTAAGACCGGTTAGGGCTTAGTTTACATAATATGATTATGCAAATGCCTAATGAAGAGTTGAGGATTTATGTTGCACAAGGCAAACTACCTCGAAATCCTATGGTTTGGTTATTTAATTCTAAGAAAGGTTTTGCTGAAGTAGACACAAGTTTTACTAAATGAAGATGGTCGTGCTGCCCACTATGCACCAAGCTCCTTGTTGTTGCAGAGGTTTGGTTTTAGAAAGTGGCAATGAAGAAATGAGAGAAGTGTTTTGGTTTAGAAAAGTTGAAAATTGAGACGACTTAGTATTTTAATAAAAACAAATCTTAAAGTTGATTAAGCAGAACCGATTAAGATCCCACCATTCCGTCATCCCGACACCGCTATTTTCATCGGATCACTTAGTCCAAATGAATTTGCTAAACTCAACTGAATGAGTCTCGCACTTTCATTTAGACCGTGGGAAATCTCGTTAGCAACATGTGGGTTACATCATCCGAGGAATTCCTGATCATCCAACGAGACATTTTAATTTTAGTTGTAATTGGAGTTTTGTTTTTGTTGGTGATTAAATTTTAAGTTGTTTAAACATGGTGGGTTAGATCATTTTAATGAATTTATAAGTAAAAGAGAGTAAGACATTTAATAAATTGTAGAATTTAATTTGCAATAAACTTAAAAGCGTACTTGGTAAGCATTCCTGTCATTTTTTTACCTGCACTTAAAACACATGTCAAAGCAAATACCTAGGTAAAGCTAAGGGAAGGTTCTGGTTGTCTACCAAAATCCTAATCCTATAGCCAGTCAATTCCTATGACGTCTAGGTTCTTGTGTTTTATTAAAGATGATTTTCTACACCAAAGAACAATGAAGTCTCACTATTCTTTTAGAACATCCCATCAAGTTAGAGAAGTGCTCGGAATTGAATTCTGAACATCTTCTTAAATGTTTTGGGGATTACATTAAGTTTAGTAAGTTTCATTTTGGTGATGAATCAATCACCCGGGTTACTATTGCTCAGTGAATTAGGATGTTTGATTATCTTATGAATAAAGTGACATTTCATTTGATGCTTCATTTGAGAATTATGATAATGAAAGCCTTTAGAGGCAAGCTAATTCATTAAAGCATTTAAGCATTCTTTAATGAAGTTTGAATTAATGGTTTAAAGTGATTTAATATAATTATATGGTTTTGATCAATCTTTTTCAAATATTATAAATTATTTTAAGTTAAAAAAAGTTCAAGTTGTTCAGTTCGGTTAAATTTTACTATTTCAAATGGTCTTAACTTTTTAGGTTAATTTTAAATATTTTAAAACTGTTTTAATTTTTAATTTATGATATTTTAGTCATGAGTTGTTCCAGATTAATCTTTGATGTTTTAAATTTGTTTTAATTTAAGTTTTAAACAATTTCAGATTAATATTAATGTTTAGAGCTTGTTTTAAATTGATTTTGTTTTAATTTTAAATTTGGTCTAAATGTTTTAGGTTTTAATTTATTTTTTTAGATTATTTACTTTTCATTAGTTTCAATTATCATTTTATAGTTTAATTAATTAATGAGAACTTAATGAAATTTGATTAAATCGTTGATTAGGGATTCAATTTAAAGAATTAGAATCTGCTTATAGCACATCCTTAACATTTAATAATTCAAGCCTTAATTAGTCTTCTAAGGTTTAGGTGATTTAATTAATGTTTCTCCTTTAATGTTCATGGTGATTTTAATGAATTTCTACCATTTAAAATTCTTTTGTTTCAATCATCCAAAGTGAAGCTATGATCAAATATTTTACCCCTCCCTTTGGTTAAACCTAAATTTTAATTAAGTTTAAAACCTTTTAATTACCTTAATGCCCTCTTAAGCATATTCATCTCATAATTCATCAAATTAAGCTCAAATGAACTTGAAATTTTTATGTCACCTCACCCATATGTCAATTAAGACATTAGAGGAGAAAATATGATTTTTCTATTTGTAATTTAATTTATATAATTGTTTTAATGAAAATAGGGAGTTTTCAATGAAAATTTCATAATATGACCAAAAGGAAGTCTCTATCGTTAGAAAAATTATGGCAGGTTCCTATAAACCAGATGATCACTTGGACCAATTTTGGTGATTTTTTGAATTATATTTTATTTATTATGATTATTTTAAATTTTGAGGTATTAATTAATTATAAAATAAAATTAAAGTTTAAAATTAATTTTTATATTTTTCTTAAATCTCTCTAACCTCAAGGAACTCGGAGAAAAAAATTTTATATTTGTTTGATTTTTCTTTGAATTATTAGAATTAATTTAGTGGGAAAGGTTGAAAAATCCATTTTTTAATATTAAAAATGCATTAAGCCTTTAAAATTCAATATCTTTTCTCAGGGACTTAAAAAAAAAATATTTGGTTGGTTCCTAAGTGATTAAGAGACCAAATATGACATTTTTATTAATTTTATTATTTTTGTGATTTTTATTATTTTTTAATTTTTAAAATATTCAAAAATTGGTTAAAAATGAAAATTTTAGAAAAATTCCAATTTTAAATTTCTTTAGCTTCTCTGATACCAGAGAGGCCACACAATGAATTTGGTGAATTTTTTGAAATACATTTTAAGTTTTTTTAATTTTTAAAATTTAAAAGTAGCCATGTGATTTAAATAATTCATTTAGTGGGTTAAACCATTTTCAATTGATTTCAAATTTTTATGTGAGACTCCTCTGACCCTAAATATCAGTGGAGAATTTATTTTGTGTTGTTTTAATGAGTGTTTGTTTCAATTTAATTCAATCTTAATTTTAAGGTTTTGGCCAAATTAGGTTCTGTTTGAATGAATTAAGTCAAACCATAATTTTACTAGGGTCCTCGGGTCCAGAGATACATCCCCTAATTTTCCTAGATTTTATTAATCAATATGCTAATTATTGGAATTAAAATACCAAAAGAGACACATAAACTTGGAAAATACATCACTTAGCACAAAGATACCCTCTGACCTTAGAAAATTCAGGGAATGTTCCCAAGATCAGAGGCTACAAAAGCCATATGGTCTCATGTCATGGTGAATTGTATGCATGAATGGAGAATTAAAATACTCAGAATAGTAATAAATTAATTAAAAATAAAATACTTAACAAAATAAATTAATTCTTTTTCCACATTAATCTCCTCTGTTCACCGAGCAAGCGGGTATTTTTAGTTTATTTTTAAGATTTTTCTATACAAAGATATACATTTTAAAGTTCTGGGGTTTAAATAATTCAGAAAATCTGTATTTTCCTACTTAACCACGTTGGCGCCACCTTAACCTATGGCAGGTCGAAGCTCCACGCGTCTCCTCCTGATTCGACGCTGCCATCTGACTCGGCAGCCACATGGCCTACAGTTCCGTTCCAAGCTCCTCTCCGGCGCTATCCTGGCCATCTGTCCGATACCTGCTCGATCCAATGGTGGCTGGTCATCGTCTACGACTGGTGCTTCCCGAGAGACGTCCACCTTCTAACCCTAACGGTTTCTTCCTACATGCTCATCTAAGCAAGGGCTACACATCTATACGGCTAATGCGCATTGAAATCAAGTGAAACAAAATGGAGAATCATTGGAAGCTCGGGAGCAAGAGGAGTTTCCATAACTTGGTTTAAGAGGTGAAGCCTCAATTGAATGTGCTCGGCACGTTCGTTGGAGCTAGAGGAGCCTACGGATGAAGCCTTTGGTCCTGGTGAATTGCCTAGGTATGACTTCATCCAAGCCTGATTTTAAGCTTTGGCTGATAGAGGGAATGGTTGGCCTGGTGAGGGGGCTTTAACTGGGAAACTTCTTCTCTACCTCTGGTGAAGGTGTGGGAGAAGTTAATTGGGTTTCTATGGAGATTTGGTGAGTGTCCTATTTCCGGCCTGATTTTGGACTGAGAAATTAAGCTCAACCAGTGGGGTTCAGGGCAGGAGAACAGTGGGGTTCTTCTTCTCTAGGCTGGGAGAAGCTCTGGGAGTGAATTGAGGAGGTTTTTTGAGAAAATTTTTTAACACCGTTCTCATGGTAGCGGAGAGGTGTTTAAATGGCTAGGGCCATTCAACAGGGTTTGGGTTCAATTGAGGGTTTAATTCTCTTGCTTAGGTGGAGGGCAGAGAGGCTCCAAGGTTTAATTTGTCTGAGGTGGATAGTTGGGGAGATTTGGGTGAGTTTTACTTGGTGGTGGCTCTCAGTTTTGACCCCCTTCAGTGACTAGGCTGGCCCGCAAGGACAGGGGAGCTGGCCCTAGGTCAGGTGAGTCAGGTAGCAAGGTTTAATGGTGATTAATCAGTTGTGGGAGGATTTGGGGTGAGGCAAACGGAGATTTATCCACTTAAGGGAAGATATCCCTTAAAATGGGGGACCCTTGGTCCATGGCTCACTTAGCTTGGGCTAGATGAATCTAGGGTGGTTCCTAGGGTTCAAATGGTGGCTGTGGAAAGGTTGGTTTAGCCACATTTGGTTCAATTTGGTCTACTTGGGGTTTAGGTTAGGCTAACTTGGGTTTGGGTTTTATTTAGTCCAAGTGCCTTAACAAAAATTGTAGAAATGTTTTCCATGAAGAAGTTTCATGAAGACATGGAATGGTTTTGAGTTTAAATGAAAGGTTAACTATGTGGATTTTGGGATTTTGATTAATTTGGGCAAGGTTGGGTCAAGTTGGGTCCAAGTTGGGTTAAGGTGAGGTTTAGACCCAATTGAAAGTTTCAAATGGTCTAGGTGAATATATTGAAGAGTTTCCAACATTAATTGGAAAGATACTTTAGGATTAGGTCAATCAATTTGGTAGATTTTGGGCATGGATTCAATTTGGGTCAAAATGGGGTAACCTTGGTTTTAAAATGAATTTAAGTTAAGCTTAGGCTCAAATTTGGATAATTGAAGGTTGCATGGGTTTCATGGGAGTGTCATGGAAGGTTTAGGATTGAAATTTAGAAGGATATAGTTGACTTTAGGTTAATTGTGAAATTTTGGATTAAATAAGAAAAATTGGGGATTTAGGTTTCAAATGGAATTAAACTCAAATGTGAATCAATTTGGACTTGAATTTGGTTTAGATCGGTATTGGGTATGTTGAATTAAAGTTTAGAATTGAAATTGGGCAAGATTGAGGTCAAATGGGTTGGTTTGGTTTGACATTGGTTCCATTTAGGTTAAAAATGGGACAAATTGAGGATTTTGATAAAAGTGGGTTATTTTGGCAAACTTAGCTTATGGTGTAGTTTAACAAAATGAAATTGGGAATATTTGGTATTTTCTGGAATTTTTACGGGAATTTTTGGAATTTTTGGAATTTTGGGCCAAAAGGGTATTTTAGGGTTTTTTGGAGGTTATTTGGAGGTTATTGTCGGCATATTTTTAGGTTGTGTGTTGTATTTTTGAAAAAGAGGGTCGCCTAACAGAAGCTGTCGGCAAATTTTAATTTAATTTAAATAAATAATTTTGAAAAGTAGTATTTGATTTTGAAAATAATTTTAAATTTGAAGGTTTTAAGATATGAGATTAAACCGATCTCACATCCCAAATAGTTTATATAAACGAGCACCGCACCACAAACCGTGTATCTATCCCTAAGGATAGACACACGCTTGACGGTGTGGCTCGATTAAATAAACTAGAAGATTTGTGACATCCGTTTGGCTCGCGAACTAATTTTATAAGCCGACAAATTCCCTGCTTAATATGAAAGCATTAAACGGGGTTTATATTACTGGGTTCTTTAAAATTCCCTATAAGGGCAAGCCCCTATAGTTAATTACATCTTAAGTGACGGAAATCACCTAAGAAAACTCTCGATAATAATCAATAGTTACTGCTCTCAAGAATTTCAAAGTTTAAGTTTTCAAGGATTGAATTTTGGAATTTCGATAGGGAATGGATCAAATTTGGAACATTTTGTTTTGGGAATCCAAAGGAAGAAAAGTAGGAGAAATCACGGATTCGAAGTGAACTTCGGTAATTTCCGACTATCCTATTGTTTGGCTTGAGTTTAAGAAAGTCCTAATATTTATTTAAATGTTTTGATCTTGCCGATTTTTAATTAATTAGGGCTTATATTTGTATGATAAAATCAAACAAATAGCCTCGAAGATGTGAGGGTTTATTGTCGTACGGACGACTACCTCGGAATCCTAAGACCAGGTTAGGGCTTAATTTGCAATGCAAATGTCTAACGAAAGGTTGATGATTTATGTTGCACTAAGCGAACTACCTCGAAGTCCTATGGCTTGGTTATTTTAATTCTAGAAAGTTTTGCTGAAGTAGACTCAGGTTTTGTCGATGACGATGGCCGTGCTGCCCACCATGCTCCGAGCTCCTTGTTGTCGCAGAGGTTTAGTTTTAGAAATCATAAATCAGGGGATGAGAAAAGTGTTTTGGTTTAGAGAAAATCTTAATTTTCAAGTGTTTTTTATGTTTTAATTAAAACAAATCTTAAAGTTGATTATAACGACACCGGTTAAGATCCCACGGTTCCATCCTTCCAGCATCATTATTTTTATCGGATTCACTTAGTCCGGATGAATTTGCTAAACTCAGCTGAATGAGTTCCACACTTTCATTTAGACCGTGGGAAATCCCGTTAGCAACACGTAGGTTACATCATCCGAGGTATTCCCGATCATCCAACGGGACGTTTTAATTTAGTTGTAATTGTAGTTTTGTGTTACGTTTTGTGATTAAATTTTGAGTTGTTTTATATTTTGAAATGTTGTGGCGGTGAATTTTATCTTGCGATGACTTTTAACTTAGTTTTGGTTTCGGTTTTAGGAGTTTATCCTAAAGGTGTGGGTTTTCATGCAACGAGTTGTTTATCATGCAAGAAAAGTAAGTGCGATGCGATTAATGAAATTGCAATAATGTAAATTGCAAGAAAGTAAATTGCAATAAAATAAAAGCGTACCTGGAGGGTCTTCCCATCATCCCAAGCTGCACTTAAAACACAATTAGAATATTTAAGCAAGTTCCTAGGTAAAGCTAAGGGAAGGGTTATGGTTTTCTACCAAATTCCTAATCCTATAGCTAGTCATTTCCTATGACGTCTAGGTTCCTTGTGTTTTGGTTTGAAGACAATTTTCTTCATCAAAGAACAATTAAGTCCGATTGTTCTTATAAATGTCCTATCATATTGAGGAAGTGCTTAAGAATAATCTTAAACATCTTTTCAATATTTCTAGGATTGTTTTAAGTCCAAATGGGTTTAATTATATAAATGAATTAATCGTCCAGGGATTGAGTTTTGTTAACTTGCTCTGTGAACTAGGACATTTGAATATCCTATAAGTGAAGTAACATTTCATTTAATATCCTGTTTAGGAGTTATGATAACTAAAGCTTTTGAGAGTAAATTGGTGTTCAAATGATTTGTGATTTAGTTTAATTTCAATTAATTTGGAATAGTGTTCAAATTATTTTAGATTTATTTTGAATTCTTTATGTCTTTGGTGATCTTATATTTAATACAACTTAATTTAATTTAATTTAATTTAATTGAGTTTTAATTTAATTTTAATTCAATTTAGTTTTATTTGATGTTACATTAAATTAATTTGATTTGATTTAATTTTAATTTAATTCAATTTAATTTAATTTAATTTTTAATTTAATTTAATTTAATTTAATTTAATTTTTAATTTAATTTAATTTAATTTAATTTAATTTTTAATTTAATTTTAATTTAATTTAATTTTTAATTTAATTTAATTTAATTTAATTCAATTTAATTTACTTAATTTAATTTTATTTTTAATTTTAATTGAAATTTTTAAAAGAGTTTAATAATTTAATTTTAGTTTAATGATTAAGTCTTTTAATATATTTTAAATTTGAGTTATCATTTTAATTAAGAATTGAATATTGATGAGATAATTAATTTAGGGATTTTTACATTAAAGAATAAATCTCTTCCTAAAAAATATCCTTATTTTAATAATTCCAATTTTATTATTCTTCCAAATTTAATCAATTATTTAATTAAGGTTTAATTATTTTAAAATTGTTTAATGAGTTACTACCCTTTAATTATTTAAATTTCAATCATCCAAATCAGATTAGGATCAAATGTTTTACTTATTAATTTTTTTTTATTAAACCTAAAGTTTTAATTAAGGATTAAAAATTTTAATTACCACTTTACCCTTTAAGCTTAATAATTTCATAACTCACTAAATTGAACTCAAATGAACTTGAAATTTTTATGTGACTTCACTCATATGTCAATAAAGACATGAGAGGAGAAAATGCGATTTTTTTGTATTTAATTTATTTATATAATTATTTTTGGTAGAAAATAGAGATTTTCAAGGAAAATTTAATAACATGACCAAGGGAAAGTTTCTGTCCTTAAGAAAATTAGGGGACATTCCTAATGACCAGATGACCACTTGGACCAATTTTAGTGATTTTTTTGAATTATATTATTTTTATTATAATTATTTTAAGTTTTGGAGTGTTAATTAATTTAAAAATAAAATAAATGTTGAAAAATAAATTTTATATTTTTTAAAAATCTCTCTGATATCAAGGAAATCAGAGAATTAAATTTTACAATTTTCTGATTTTTCTATGATTTATTATAATTATTTTAGTGAAAATGCTAGAAAATACATTTTTTTAATTTTAAAATTACCCTAGAGCTTTAAAATTTAATATCTCACTAAATAGACCTAAGAAAAATATGGGGTTTGTTCCTAAGTGATTAAAATTCAAAATGTGACATTTTGATGAATTTTATTATTTTTGTGATTTTTATTATTTTTTAATTATTAAAATATTAAAATAATATTAAAAAAATCAACTTTTTTAGAAAATTGAAATTTTAATTTTCTTAAATTCCCCTGATATCAGAGAGGCTCCAAAACCAATTTGGTGAATTTTTAAAAAGTATTTTGAAAGTTATGAATTTTTAAAGTTTAAAATGACTATGTGGCTTAATCAACCCAATTAGTGGGGCTAACCAAGTCCAATTGACCTCAAATTTTTATGGTGGGTTCCTCTGATCCTGAAGGTCAGTGGAGAATTGATTTCAAGTCAATTTGATGTATGGTTAGCTCTAATTAATTAGAGACCTATTTTGAGTGTTTAAGCCAATTAGGTTATTTTAAATGAACTAACTCAAAACCTATTTTTCCTAGGGTTCTCTGGTCATAAGAAACATCATCAAATTTTCCTAGAATTTATTTCACAACATGCTATTTATTGGAATTAAAATACTCAAAACAGTAACATGAATTTGAAAAATCAATAACTCTTCATAGGGATGGCCTCTGACTTTGGAAAATTCAGGGAATGCTCCCAAATTCAGAGGCTTCAAAAGCCCTATGGACTCATGTCATGGTGAATTGTATACATGCATGGAGAATTAAAAGTATGCAGAGAGTAAATAAATTATAAAAAATAAAATACTTAATGAAATTGAATGATTTCTTTTCCACATTATTCTCCTCTATTCACTGAGCAAGAGGGTATTTTTATTTTATTTTTCTGATTTTTCTACACAAAGTTATGAATTTTTGAAGTTTAGGGAATTAAATAAATCAAAAAATACCCTAATTTTCTATTTATCCACGCGGCGCCGCGTCGACCTCGGCAGACTCCGAAACGCCGCGTGGCGCACTCTCATTCGACGCCGCCATCGACTCGGCGCTCCCGGGGCCCTCCGTCATCGTTCCGACTTCGATCGACGCGATCCCAGCCATCCGTCCGCGCGTGTATTAAATGAACGGCATCCGTTCATCGTCCCCAAGTGTCCTCGCCGAGAGCCGTCCACACTAAATCCCTAATATCTCACTCGATACCGAATGGATTTTCATGTTCTTATGCTCTATGGATTCGTCTTGAAGAGACGAACACATCTATACGGTTATCATGCATTGAAATTAAAGCATTTGAAATGGAGAATCTCCAGAAGCTTGGGATGAAGAATTAGCTCATACATTTGCTTAGAGAAGTGTGGCTTCAATCTGAGAGTTGTTGCGCCTTCGATTGGATCCTAGCAAGCTCCAGATGAAGTCTCCTAGTCCAGTGAATTGTCCAGGTTGGATTTCTACCACGGTCGATCACAAAGCTTGGAGGGCTGGAGCAACCAGGAGGCTCGGAGATGGGGCTTTTGTTGGTGGACACCTTCCCCTGGTCCGGTGAAGTTGTAGAACCAATCAATTTGGGGATTGGCTCACCGTGGAGAAGTGTCACTGGTTTTGGGTGGAATTTCGGTTGAGAAATTGGGTTTTGTCGGTGGGGATTAGGGCAAATTGACACTCTGGGGATCAAGCTGCTCTAAGGGTGGAGAAGGTTTGGAACAATTTTGGCGAGTTTCGGCAAGGTTTGTGCAACTCTCCTCTCATGGCCGTGAGGGGTCGGGTTTAAATAGAGGTGGCTGGAGAGCCTCCCGGGGATGGCGAGGATTGGGATCAGTGCTACGGTCATGGGAAGAACGACCATGGTGGCCATTGGGCATGGGGCGGCTCGGCAAGGTGGAATTCCAAAGTTTGGCTCCTCCCAAGGTCTCGGCCATGGTGTTTTCCGGCGATCCGAGGCGGTGGCCAGCGAGCATGGGTCACCTTCGGGGTCGGGGAGTCCGGGGCTTGAAGTTGGTGAAGTCGGTGGAGTTTGACATGTGTAAAGGCTTTGAATTAAAATGGAATGGAGAAGGGGTCATTTTGGCTTCAATTTGGTCAACCCATTGGTTTGGGTTGGGTGCACCTCCCCATGGCTGGTCTTGGGTCGAGAAGATCGATTAAGCTTGGCTGGTCGAGAGGTGGTGATGTCCTTATCCAAGAATATTTGGATTAAATCTTGGTTAAGGGGAAACATGCTTAAGGCTAATTACTTTTAGGAGATGGTTAAAGGACCTCCTCCTTTTGCCATTAATGGCATGGTTACATGCCAAACTTTCATGGTTCCATATGGCTTGTGAATGGCTCACCCTTGGCTCCATTTGGCTTGGGAAAAGCTTGGGTCAATTTCATAAAAAGGGATTTAAGAAAATTTTTGTATTTTGATGGGAATTTATATGGGGCTTGATTTGGAATTGTTTAATTGATGATTTTGAAACTTAGGGGCAATTTTGATTAAATGGATGATGAGGGGAAGTGCCATGTGGGCTTTAGATGAATTTGGGCTTTTGAATTTGAAGGAAGTGGGCTTTTAGGAAAGTTTAAGGGGAATGGGCTTTTTGATTTTAGGATGGGCATTTGGGTGAAGATTTTGTGAAGGACCTTGTAAAATAAGTGTTATAATTGGTTTAGGGATGTTCTATGAAGGGCTTGGAGTCAATTTGGTGTGATTTGGGGTTGAATTGGTTTGAATTTGGATTTATTTGGTAAGTGAGCCTATGTAGGTCAAATTGGGCTAACTTGGGCCAATGTTGGGCTAGGGTTGAAATTGATGTAAAATTAATGTTGAGAAATATTTATGGGAGTGTTTCAAAGAGGTTTTGACTTTGGTTGGGCTTTGATTTTGGGGTTTGGGCTCATTTGGGTTAGGTTTGGGTTTAGGTCAAAAAATGGGCCTTTTAGCTTTGGGTTGAATTTGAGTGGGGTTTAGGTCTAAATTTTTGGCAAATCATGTTAGTGTTTTGTTTGTGGGAATGTTAAGGAAGATTTAGAAAAGATTTGGGGTTAGTTGGAGTTGAATTGGGTGAATTTGGGTTAGGTTTGGGTTTAGGTCAAAAAATGGCTTTAAGGCCAAAAGTGAAATTGGATCCAAATGTCAATCAAATTGAACTTAGATTTGGTCTAGATTGGTATTGGGAATGTTGAATTGAAGTTTTGAACTGAATTGGACCAGAATTTGGGTCAATTGGGTAGGTTTTGTTTGACATTGGGTTCACTTAGGGTTAAAATGGGTGAAATTGGGGGTTTTGACAAAAGTAGGGTAAATTGACAAAATTGGCCCATGGTGTAGTTGGACAAAATGAAATTGGGAATATTTGGGATTTTCGGAATTTTCTGGGAATTTTCTGAATTTTTGGATTTTTTCAAGAGTGGTATTTTGGGTATTTGGAGGGTATTGGGAGGTATTTTTGGAATTTTTGGTATTTTTGGGTATGGATGATCAATTTGAGTAATGTGGAAATGTTTAAGATCAATTTTGAGGAATTTTGGGTGATTTAGGAAATTTTGAAAAATTTGGGTAATTTCAAGGGTTTTGGGTAGGCTAGGCGGGTGTAGGGTCCCGGGGGTCAAAATTAAAAATTTGGAAAATTGAACATTGGGTGGATGTAAGTGGAATGAAATCATTTTGGTTGAGCCATGAAGCCATATCAAGCCCATATGAGCCATGAAGGGACCCATTTGAGGCATTCACTATGTTGTTCCTAACCCTCTTAGCCAGGGCTTAGGGGTTAAGGACCATCCATGTGAATCACCTACATGAGTCGGGAGGTCAAGTTAGGTATGGGTGTGTGAAAGTGTAGTGTATAAGTGTAGTGTGTAAGTCAGCCCCTTCACCGGACCGGGCCACCGGGGCGAGTCCTAAGGCCCGAAGAGTCTATAGGAACTCATCCTTAAACTTCCGCATTTGATTTCGACCCTACAGGTGATTAGGGGTCTATAGTCGAGTTTGTGGAGTTTGAAGGGAGTTAAGAAGTGGTTTGAGTTTCTAAAAGGTGGGTCCCAATTCTAGTCCTCTAAGATAGTCAAAGGAAAAGCCTAAGGCTAGATCCTAAGCACTAAAAGAAGAAGAGAAGACCTCATCGAAAATGAGGTCAACAAATGGACCCCGATAGGTGTGGTGGTGACGGAGCACACCGCGCGTATTGGTGTTGACCGAAGCGATCAGCAAAACCAACACAAACGTCCAAGTGACAAACTTAGGACAAAGCAAAGAATTTCCGCTGGGGAGTATCGGGTATGTTCCCAAAACTGGAGATACCTGAACTCTCGCTGGGGAAAGGAAAAGGAGGTGAATCCCAAATCACATGACCTGGGAGAATTTCGATTTAGATTTTATTTTGTTTCTATTTAAGTTTGACGTGTGAACTTAGATTTTAGTTTGGAGTTTTAATTTAGATTGAAGTTTTGTCAAAATTAATTTGAGGGATTTGATTTGAAATGAAAATTGGAATTCTGAGGTTTTAGATGTAACATCTTGACCTCGAAAGAAAATTGAATTGATCGGATTGAATCATTGCGATGAGGAGAGATCTCGGAGCAATGCGGTATTGGATGTAAAATCCTTATCCTCAAGAGTTTGATTTTGATGTATTTCATTGTCGTAGGGAAAGAATCCTAAAGCGGTGCGATCTTGGATGTAAAATCCTCGACCCAAAAAGTTTGAATTTGATGTATTTCGGTGCGATAGGGAAAGAATCCTAAAGCGGTGCGGTCTTGGATGTAAAAAATCCTCGACCCAAAAATTTGAACTTGATGTATTTCGGTGCGATAGGGAAAGAATCCTAAAGCGGTGCGGTCTTGGATGTAAAATCCTCGACCCAAAAGTTTGAATTTGATGTATTTCGGTGCAATAGGGAAGAATCCTAAAGCGGTGCGGTCTTGGATGTAAAATCCTCGACCCAAAAGTTTGAATTTGATGTATTTCGAGTGCAATAGGGAAAGAATCCTAAAGCGAGTGCGGTCTTGGATGTAAAGTCCTCGACCCAAAAATTTGAATTTGATGTATTTCGGTGCTGATAGGAAAGAATCCTAAAGCGGTGCGGTCTTGGATGTAAAATCCTCGACCCAAAAGTTTGAATTTGATGTATTTCGGTGCAATAGGGAAAGAATCCTAAAGTAGTGCGGTCTTGGATGTAAAATCCTCGACCCAAAAGTTTGAATTTGATGTATTTCGGTGCGATAGGGAAAGAATCCTAAAGCGGTGCGATCTTGGATGTAAAATCCTCGACCCAAAAGTTCGAATTTGATGTATTTCAGTGCAATAGGGAAAGAATCCTAAAGCATTGCAGTCTTGGATGTAAAATCCTCGACCCAAAATGTTTGAATTTGATGTATTTCGGTGCGATAGGGAAAGAATTCTAAAGCGAGTGCGGTCTTGGATGTAAAATCCTCGACCCAAAAGTTTGAATTTGATGTATTTCGAGTGCAATAGGGAAAGAATCCTAAAGCGGTGCGGTCTTGGATGTAAAATCCTCGACCCAAAAGTTTGAATTTGATGTATTTCGGTGCGATAGGGAAAGAATCCTAAAGCGGTGCGGTCTTGGATGTAAAATCCTCGACCCAAAAGTTTGAATTTGATGTATTTCGGTGCAATAGGGAAAGAATCCTAAAGCGGTGCGGTCTTGGATGTAAAAATCCTCGACCCAAAAATTTCAATTTGATGTATTTCGGTGCGATAGGGAAAGAATCCTAAAGCGGTGCGGTCTTGGATGTAAAATCCTCGACCCAAAAGTTTGAATTTGATTGATATTTGATTCGAGATGCGGAAGAAATTGAATTTGAGATTTGGAAGGATGAGTTTGAACTCGGTTGAGATTTGATTTAAGATTTGATTTGAAATTTGGAAGATCAAATTTGAAATTTGATCGAGATTGGATTCGAAATACGATTGAGAATTTGATTTGAGATTTGATTTAACACTTATGTTGATTTTGTTTATCTTTTAATGATTCAAATTTTACTTTATTGTTTATTTAATGTTCATGTGAATTTGGTGTTCGTCACTTTTAGATTTTTTTTAGGAAAGTTTTCTTTTATTCTTCTTTTTATTTCTTTTACGTTATTTGTTCGAAGTTCATTTAACTTTAATGGCGTTTCCCGGTCAATTTACACAAAAGAGGTGAAGGCGAAAAATGTGACACGGTCACTTTCATTCCAATCATGTTGAAGATACATCATACGACTCGATGCTGGAATACATCTCATACAATCCATGTAGACTCGAAACGGACTATGTATGATCTTTGTTGATCCATCGAAGAAGCATCACGTCAAAAATCCGTGTACGAATAGTGGGGTACACGGTTAATAACATCACCTTCCAAGCCATCCTTGGCAAGGATGCTGCAGTTGGATGTACGTTGAAGGTGTGATATTTCCCATGTAACTCATAGCTCGTAAGGCGGAGGTTCTCTAGCTCCGGTGCGAGTTGGAAATGGTAAGGTGTCTTCGTTGTCGTCCATCCTTCGAAAGTAGCGATATCCGCTTCACTGGTACTCACGGTATGCGATGCTTAGCGATATACTGCTCCGTTGCCCTTCGGTATCATGACGAAACCTACCCGTAAAGGTATCTTCATCGGCCCTCGGAACTCACCCGGGCACTGCTATCCGGAGGTCGGATCCGAACATGATGTTACACTCGTTCGGAAAAGAGACGTGCGAAAGGTCGACAAAGTCGTGGTGATCTATGTGTGGGGGTATGCGATCACCCTGTTTGTAGATGTTGATAATGCGGCTATTGGGTATGCGATCTGCGCGTGTACCCTCCATGTTATCAATCTCTTTACCATTCTTTTGATGACTAATGGCATCGGATCCACTTGCCCATGACAGAGTATTCCCGGTGGATTTCCCTTCCTGTCTTCAGCAAAGTTGTAGCAGCATCCGCATTGTATTGTGATTCTTCCCTTCCCCGGCATCCATCTCGGGGTTACGAGTATGTGTTTTCCCTCGGGCGGCTCGCTCGGCCCATTCTTTTCAAATCCCGGATACAATCCACGATTTCTTTGTTGTTCATACTACGAGAATATGTACGTATGTAGCTTGAGGCCCTCGAGTATATTGATTCTTCTACCTTTAATTCTCTCGAAGTATTCGAAGGTTTTCTTTTCAACGTTCGCATTCTCTCCGGTTCGTATTCGGAATGATGCGGATGGCGAGGCCTTGTGACATATTGTGGGATATACGGTTCAATCCCTTCACGTTCTCCTGCATACCTCGGCTCCTCGGGGATGATGCTGTCGGGACATCCCCGGGGTTACTTCTGCAACAAGGTCATGCATTGCGGTGGTTCTATCCGGTGGCGTGGTAGCCTTCTTTCTTCGATCTTTGTGAGATTTCCACTGGTCCTTTACGGTATCCTAGGAGCTGGCCTCCTTTCTTCGGGTTCTCGGTGAGCCGGTGTCCTCGAAGTGTATGTGCGGCATTAGCAAGCTGTCTCGTCGCGCGGTACGCGGCTAGTTTTGTTAACATCTTACGGATACGGCGATTCTTATTTCTTCGTTGCGTTGCTTGTGAGAGTAGCCCTTCGAACTTCTTGAATCTACTGTGGGCGCGGCGGCGACTAGCTCTGCCCTCCGCCTGTAGCGACTACGGACTTCATTTTCTTATCTTCTTCGGTGTTTGCTTTTCTTTTCTTGTTCTTTGGATTGGTGGCACGGGCCACCCACTTTCATCCTTGTCTGCCCGGGCGATTCTTCTCGGTTAGCTGGGACCCGGTCACTTTCCTCGTCTTGTAGGCTCAGCTGGTGCGAAATCCGAGTCAATCTCGATTATCGCTCCATCTTTCACCCTCTTTTCATCGAGTGCAAGGCTTACGCCATTCTTAAAGTTCAGGACCAACCACCCATTCGACATTTCCCTGCGAAAAGACAAGGAAAAGGATCAGGGGCTGTACTAAGAACAAGAACATTAAGAAAATGTTTATTAAAGACATATTTTTTTTTCTTTTCCTTTTTTTTTAAAATTTAACAGGAATGAAGTAGTATAAGATCAGGGAAGAGATTTTGATTTGGAAAAGAAAACAAGGAAAACTTTATTATTATGATTTTATTTATTTTAGCACATTTTTTATTATTTTTGGGTTCGGACCCGGTCATAAGTAATTACTTCGCCGTGTTTCTTAGGGATGAAGAATTCATTCCTTCGAAACATCGGGTAGCATAATACTTTTTCAAGTATCGTCCGTTGATCGGAAGCATATGTCGTTCTCCACTGGCAATTCACTAGGCTGGTAGGAACCTCCCGAGTATCTTGCTTCGACTACGAACGGTCCTTCCCGAGTGGGTTCAAATTTTCCTCTATCTTGCGGTGTGCGAGAATAGGTCTCTTGAGAACGAGAACAAAGTCACCAACTTTGAAGGTTCTTGGGCGGACCGGTTTGTCATGGGCTTGAACCATCTTAGCTTGATATAGTTCTAAATTCATCTGCGCTTGCAAGTCTTTTCCCTTCCGGGCTTTCCAATTCTTCTAGTCGTAATTTGGCGTTTTCTTCGTCGTGATCTTGTTTGCAGCTGCAATTCGAGTGAAGGAAGGCCGAACCTCTAAAGGTAACACTGCCTCGGACCCATACACCGGAGCGTAAGGTGTAGCTTGAGTAGGAGTTCTGAAGGTTGTCCGGTAGGCCCATAAGGCTTCTAACAATTTCTCGTACCAATTTCTCTTATTATCGTCCAAGGTTTTCTTTAAGATTTGAACGAGAGTTTTATTAAAAGCTTCAGCGAGGCCGTTTGCTCTTGGGTAGTAAATTGTTGAGTATCGCCAGTCGATTCCGTGTCTCACGACAAAATTGTTGATTTGTGTGCTTCGAATGCGGCCCATTATACGAGATGATCTGCGCGGCACTCCGAAACGGTAGACAACTTGGTTTTTGAAAAGCTGCAGCACGTGGTGTGCTTTCACTTCTCTAAGTGGAGCTGCCTCTGCCACTTGGAAAAGTAATCCGTAGGCGCAAGAATGAAGCGATGTCCTTTTGAAGATGGTGGTTCTATTGGACCCACTATATACTGTGCCACAACATTCGAATGGCCGCGACGCGATTGTCGGATGTAGCACATTTGGAGGTTGGTGTAGAACCACTCCGTGCACTTGGCATTGGTGACGGCTCTTGGCGATTTTCATGCGGTCGGTCATCATCGAGGGCCGGTAGTACCCTAGTCTTTTAATTTTCATTTTCATCTTCGGACTCGGTGGTGAGCGCCACGGAGTCCTGAATGCACCTCCTTAACAATTTCACGGGCCTCGGACCCGCTTAGGCATCTTAGCCACATTTGATCAAAAGACCTTACGTACTGATGTGTTGTTTATTAATGCGTAAGACGAGTTCTTTTCTTGATCGATGGGCTAGCGACCTATCGTCTTGTAGCTTTCTGTTTGCGGGTAGTCTATCAATAGTTGTCACCAATCTTCTGTGTTTTACGTCCTTCTTTACTAGTTGATTCTTTTTCTTTTTCGATTTGTGTATTGTGTCTATGTCGAGTTGTGATAGGACTGACGTCCACTGAGCTCGACACTTCCATTGATTCATCTTGCAAACGGGCAAATTCTTTTGCGAGACGGGCTAAAGCATCTGCTAAAGCATCTGTTAAAGTATTTTCTTTTACGGGAATTTTGTAGATCGTTACATTTGGAATCGTTCCAACAAGCTTGTATGGCATCTTGGAAGTATTGCTCGAGTCTTGGCTTTAAAATTCTGTCTTGTCCGTGATACGTTGAATGATTAACTCGTGAATCCCCGTAGATGTTGATGTACTGTTATCCCCATTTGAATAGTTAATTCCGGTCCCGTTATGAGGGCTTCGTGATTACGCTTCGTTGTTTGTACACGTCTCGTCGAGTGGTAGGAGTATCTTAACATCCCCGCTCCGGTGTTATAAAAATTAGCCCGATTCCTGCCTTACCGGGCACTATCACTTGCGATTCTTCGTCTTTGTGTGCTGAAGATGCTCCGTCGAAATATAATTCCCAACGTTGATCATCAGGGTCTTCTAGATTCATTATTTGTTCATCTGGAAAGTTGTCATTGAGAGGAGATTCTGCCGGCAAAGGGTGTCTTGCGAAGTACGCTAAGACTTGTCCCTTTACGGCACGAAGAGGCACGAAAGTTATATCGAATTGCGATAATATCATTGACCATCCGGCAAGTCTGCCGGAAAGTGTTGGACGAGTCATCGAAGTATTGCAATGGATTAAATTTCGAGATCGGGTTGACCTTATAGAAAGCATGTAGTGCATCGAGCTTTTGAGCGGCGAAGATCGAGGCCAAACAATGCTTTTCGATTGCGGGATACCTTACTTCCGTCGGAAGTAAACGACGGCTTAAGTAGTAAAGAGCATTTTCTTTACCCTCATCATTGACACTAGGCTAACGAGGCTCAGAGAAGTCGTCTAAAGCCGCGGTGTAAAGTATCGACGGTCTACACGAGGCCGGGGCTGCTAAGACGGGAGGTGTCATCAAATATTGTTTAATGTCCTCGAAGGCCTTCGGCATTTCTCTTCCTAAATAAATTTGGCGTCCTTTTTAACTAGTGCGAGAAAGGTGACACCTACGACAAGTTTGAGATAAAGCGTCGAAGATTTGCCAATTTCCCTTGAAAAGATCGTAGTTGTTTTAAGGTTTTGGGAGGCGGCATTTCTAAGATAGCTTTAATCTTTTCTGGGTCGATTTCAATTCCGCGATGTCAGACAACGAATCCTAAGAATTTCTCGGAGGTGACGCCGAAGGCGCATTTTAAGGGATTCATCTTAAGGTTAAATTGTCTTAATCGTTCGAAAACAATTCTCAAATCATACAAGTGGTTTTCCTTTACTTTGCTTTTGATGACCACATCGTCCACGTAGCATTCGACTTGATTGTGGATGAGATCATCAAAAATTCTTGTCATTGCTCTCCGGTAGGTTGCTCCTGCGTTCTTCGATCCGAATGGCATCATTTGTATAGCAAAATACTCCGATCGGCGTTACGAATGCTTGTAAGCTTTTCATCTTCCGGAGCCATTTTTATCCGGTTGTATCACGAAGATCCATCCATGAATGAGAATATTTCATGTGTTGAAGCAATGTCGATCATTAATTGCAGGATCGGTAGAGGGAATTCATCTTTTGGACATGCCTTATTTAAATCTACGAAGTCCACACAAATTCGATCGACCATTCTTCTTTACGTGGCACCACATTGGCTAACCAAGTCGGGTATTGTTCTTCACGGACAAATTTAGCGTCTATTAGCTTTTTAACTTCGAGCTATGACTTGTTGTTCGATTTCTAGACGCATTCTTACAGGACCTTGTACGATTGGGACGAAGTAGGATCCACTCCTAGCTTATGGGCTGCGACCTGCGGAGCTAATCACGGCATCTCGTCATAGTTCCAAGAAAAGCAGTCTTTAAATTCCATTAATAATTTGCTTATTTCTTTGGAGTCTTCTTTATTGAGTAAGGAGCTGTTGACCTCATTTTTGATGAGGTCTTCTCTTCTTCTCTTTAGTACTTAGGATCTAGCCTTAGGCTTTTTCTTTGACCATCTTAGAGGACTAGAATTGGGACCCACCTTTTAGAAATTCAAACCACTTCTTAACTCCCTGCAAACTCCACAAACTTGATCTGTAGACCCCTAATCACCTAGAGGGTTGAAATCGAATGTGGAAGTTTAAAGGATGAGTTCTATAGGACTCTTTGGCACTTAGGGCCGCCTACAGGTGGCTACAGTGCAGTGAAGGGGCTGACTTACACACCACACTTATACACTACACCTACACACTACACTTCCACATACCTCATAAAACCACACCCATACCTAACTTGACCTCCTGACTCATGTAGGTGATATACATGGATGATCCTTAACCCCTAAGCCCTTGGCTAAGAGGGTTAGGAACAACATAATGAATGCCTCAAGTGAGTCCCTTCATGGCTCATGTGGGCTGGATATGGCTTCATGGCTCAACTAAAATGACTTCTTTCCACCCAAATTCACCCAATCTTCAATTTCCCAAATTTTCGATTTTTGACCCGAGACCACTACACAGCTTAGCTACCCAAAACCGAAATTACCCAATTTCTCAAAATTTCCAAATTACCCAAAATTCTCCGAAATCATTCCCAAACATTTCCACATCACTCAAATCGATCACCCATACCCAAAAATACCAAAAATTCCAAGAAAACCTCCCAATACCCTCCAAATACCCAAAATACCCCTCTTGGCCTAAAAATCCAAAAATTCAGAAAATTCCTAGAAAATTCAAGAAAATCCCAAATATTCCCAATTTCATTTTGTCCAACTACACCATGGGCCAATTTTGTCAATTTACCCTACTTTTGTCAAAACCTCCAATTTGACCCATTTTAACCCAAAGTGAACCCGATGTCGAAACCAAACCCACCCAATTGACCCAAATTCTGGTCCAATTCAGTTCTAAACTTCAATTCAACATTCCCAACACCAATCTAGACCAAATCCAAGTCTAATTTGATTGAAATTTGGATCCAATTTCACTTTTGACCTTAAAGCCCAATTTGGACCAATGACCCAAACCTAACCCAAACTCACTCAATTCAACTCCAATTAACCCCAAATCTTTTCTAAATCTTCCTTAGCATCCCCACAAACAAAACACTAACATGATTTGCCCAAAATTTAGACCCAAACCCCACTCAAATTCAACCCAAAACCAAAAGGCCCAATTTTGACCTAAACCCAGACCTAACCCAGAATGAGCCCAGACCCCAAAATCAAAGCCCAACCAAAGTCAAAACCTCTTTGAAACACTCCCATAAACATTTCTCAACATTGATTTTATATCAATTTCAACCCTAGCCCAACATTAGCCCAACTTGCCCCACTTGGACCTACATAGGCCCACTTACCAAATAAATCCAATTCAAACCAATTCGACTCCAAATCACATCAAATTGATTCCAAGCCCTTCATAGAACATCCACTAAACCAATTATGACATTTATTTGACAAATTTCTTCACAAAATTTTTTATCCAAATGCTCATCCTAAAATCAAAAGCCCATTTCCCTTAAACTTTCCTAAAAGCCCACTCCCTTCAAATTCATCCAAAGCCCACATGACACTTCCTTTCATCATCCATTTAATCAAAATTGTCCCTAAGTTCCAAAATCATCAATCAAATAATTCCAAATCAAGCCACATGCCAAATCACCCCAAAATATCCAAAATTCTTAAAACCCATTTTTATGAAATTGACCCGACCTTTTCCCAGAACCGAATGGAGCCATGGAGCCATGCACAAGCCATATGAAAGCCATGAGAGCCTCTTTACATGTCACCATGCCATTTTGGGCAAAAGGAGGAGACTCTTTCCTTAATTCCTAAAGGTGATTAACCACTCCCATGATTCCCCTTAACCATGCTTATGCCTAATTGTGCTTGGATGGTGACTTGACCCTACTTGATTATGCTTGAGCCAAATCACTTTTCCCTCGGCCAAAACCGAGGCCTTGGGTGGTGCACCTAGCCCAAATGGGTGGGTTGACCCATTTAGGTTCAAATTTAGCCATGCCCCCATTCCATCTAAATCAAACCCTTTACACATGGCCAATCTTCAATTGATTGCACTAAGCCCACGCCACGACCTCCACGACCAAGATGGTGACCAATGCACGGCCGGCCGGCCACCAGGGCCGCAGGAAAACACCATGGCCGAGAGCTCGCATGTGAGCCAACATTGAAATTCTCACTTGCTGAGGCTGCCCCATGCACAGTGGTTACCATGGTTGTTCTTCTCCTCACCGGAGCGGCTGATCCCATGCCTCGAGCTCCCACGGGAGGCCCTCCACCCTCTCCTATTTAAACTCCACCTCTCTCGGCCATGAGAAGAGCTAAGCACAAACCTTGCCAAAACTGCGCAAAATTGTTCCGGACTCCGCCCCATACACGAGCACTTGATCCACGAGTGAGATCCCCTGCCATTTCTCCTCTGTGAGCTCGATTTCGAGTTAAAATTCCACCCAAAACCAGGACACTTCTCCATAGTGAGCCAATTCCCAAATTGATTGGTTCTACACCTTCACCGAGACCGAGGGAAGGTGTCCACCGATAAAAGCCCCATCTCCGGGCCACCCGGTTGCTCCGGCCTCGAAGCTTTGTGATCGGGCTTGGTCGAAATCACATCCGGACAATTCACCGGACCGGGAGACTTCATGCGGAGCTTGCTAGGATCCGATCGAAGGTGCAACAACTCTCGGATTGAAGCCACACTTCTACGAGCAAAGGTATGAGCTAATTCTTTATCCCGAGCTTACGGAGATTCTTCATTTCAAATGCCTTAGTTTCGATGCATGATAGCTAGTATAGATGTGTTCGTCTCTTCGAGACGAATCCATAGAGCATAAGAACATGAAAATCCATTGAGTATCGAGTGAGATCTTAGGGATTTAGTGTGGACGGCTCGCAGGGTGAGGACGCTCGGGGACGATGAACGAATGCGCGTCCATTCGATACACGCGCGGACGAACGGCTCGGATGGCGTCGGACCGGGAGATGGTACGAGAACCGTGGGGCCTGGAGCTGCCGACTCGGGTGGCGGCGTCGAATGGGAGCGAGACGCGTGTGCGTTCGGAGGCTGCCCAGGGATGACGCGGCGCCGCGTGGATAAATAGAAAATTAGGATATTTTTCTATTTATTTAATTCCCTAAACTTCAAAAATTCATATCTACTGTGTAGAAAAATCGGAAAAATAAAATAAAAATACCCTCTTGCTCGGTGAACGGAGGAGAATAATGTGGAAAAGAAATAATTTAATTTCATCAAGTATTTTATTTTTTAAAATTTATTTACTCTCTGCATTATTTTAATTCTCCATGCATGCATACAATTCACCATGGCATGAGACCATGGGGCTTTTGAAGCCTCTGAATTTGGGAACATTCCCTGAATTTTCCAAAGTCAGAGGCCATCCCTATGAAAAGTTATTGATTTTCCAAATTAAGGTTACTGTTTTGAGTATTTTAATTCCAATAAATAGCATGTTGTGAAATAAATTCTAGGAAAATTTGGTGATGTTTCTTATGACCGAGAGAACCTTAGGAAAAATAGGTTTTGACTTAGTTCATTTAAAACAACCCTAATTGGTTTAAAAACCCAAAATAGGTCTTTAATTAATTAAAGTTAACCATGCATCAAATTGACTTGAAATGAATTCTCCACTTGACCTTTAGGATCAGAGGAACCCACCATAAAAATTTGAGGTCAATTGGACTTGGTTAGCCCCACTAATTGGGTTGATTAAGCCACTTAGTCATTTTAAACTTAAAAAATTCATAACTTTCAAAATACCTTTCAAAAATTCACTAAATTAAAAAAATGTATTTTCTAGCATTTTCACTAAAATAATTATAATAAATTATAGAAAAATCAGAAAATTGCAAAATTTGCTTCTCTGGTTTTCTTGATATCAGAGAGATTTTTGAAAATTATAAAATCCATTTTTCAACATTTATTTTATTTTTAAATTAATTAACACTCCAAAATTTAAAATAATTATAATAAAAATAATATAATTCAAAAAATCACCAAAATTGGTCCAAGTGGTCCTCTGGTCATTAGGAATGTCCCCTAATTTTCTTAAGGACAGAAACTTTCCCTTGGTCATGTTATTAAATTTTCCTTGAAAATCTCTATTTTCCACCAAAAATAATTATATAAATAAATTAAATACAGAAAAATCACATTTTCTCCTCTCATGTCTTTATTGACATATGAGTGAAGTCACATAAAAATTTCAAGTTCATTTGAGTTCAATTTAGTGAGTTATGAAATTATTAAGTTTAAAGGGTAAAATAGTAATTAAAATTTTAATCCTTAATTAAAACTTTAGGTTTAATAAAAAATTAACAAGTAAAATATTTGATCCTAATCTGATCTGGATGATTGAAATTTAAATAATTAAAGGGTAGAAACCCATTAAACAATTTTAAAATGATTAAACTTTAATTAAATAATGGATTAAATTTGGAAGAATAATAAAATTGGAATTATTAAAATAGGGATATTATTAGGAAGAGATTTATTCTTTAATTTAAAAATCCCTAAATTAATTATCTCATTAATATTCAATTCTTAATTAAAATGATAACTCAAATTTAAAATATATTAAAAGACTTAATCATTAAACTAAAATTAAATTATTAAACTCTTTCAAAAATTTCAATTAAAATTAAAATAAAATTAAATTAAAATTAAATTAAATTAAATAAATAAAATTAAATTAAAATTAAATTAAATTAAATTAAATTAAATTAAGATTAAAAAAATTAAATTAAATTAAATCAAACTAAATTAAATTAAATCAAATTAAATCAAATTAATAAATTAAATAATTAAATTAAATAATTAAATTAAATTAAATTAAATCAAATCAAATTAAATTAAAATTAAATCAAATCAAATTAAATTAATTTAACATCAAATCAAACTCAATTGAATTAAATTAAATTAAAACTCGAATTAAATTAAATTAAATTGAATTAGATATAACATCACCAAAGACATAAAGAATTCAAAATAAATCTAAAGCAACTTGAACACTATTCCAAATTTAAACCCTTTAACTTAAATCAAATCATTTGGAACACCAATTTACCCTCAAAAGTTTTAGTTATCATAACTCCTAAATAGAACATTAAATGAAATGTTACTTCACTTATAGGATATTCAAATGTCCTAGTTCACTGAGCAAGTTAACAAAGCTTGAATTCCCGGACGATTAATTCATTTGTATAATTAAATTCATTTGGACTTAAAACAATCCTAGAAATATTGAAAAGATGTTTAAGATTATTCTTAAGCACTTCCTCAAAATGATAGGACATTTATAAGAACAATTGAGCTTAATTTTTCTTTAATGAAGAAAATCGTCCTTAAACCAAAACACCAAGAACCTAGACGTCATAGGAGTTGATTAGCTATAGGATTAGGAATTTGGTAGAAAACCATAACCTTTCCCTTAGCTTTACTTAGGAACTTGCTTAAATATTCTAATTGTGTTTTAAGTGTAGCTTGGGATGACGGGAAGACCCTCCGGGTACGCTTTTATTTTATTGCAATTTACTTTCTTGCAATTTACTTTCCTGCAATTTACTTTCTTGCAAATGTACTTTATTTTTTCTTGCATGATAAAACAAGCTGTTGCATGAAAACCCACACCTTTAGGATAGTCCCTAAAAGCTGAAACCAGAAGCTAAGTTAAAAGTCATTGCAAGATAAAATTCACCGCCACGACATTTCAAAATATAAAACAACTCGAAATTTAACCACAAACATAACACAAAACTACAATTGCAACTAAATTAAAACATCTTGTTGGATGATCGGGAATACCTCGGATGATGTAACCTACGTGTTGCTTAACGGGATTTCCCGCGGTCTAAATGAAAGTGTGGAACTCATTCGGTTGAGTTTAGCAAATTCATACGGACTAAGTGAATCCGATTAAAATAATGATGCGGAAGGATGGAACCATGGAATCTTAACCGGTGTCGTTATAATCAACTTTAAGATTTGTTTTAATCAAAACACAAAAAACACTTGGAAAATTAAGACTTCCACTAAACCAAAACACTTTTCTCATCTCACGATTTATGATTTATAAAACTAAACCTCTGCAACAATAAGGAGCTCGGAGCATGGTGGGCGGCACGGCCATCGTCATCGACGAAACACGAGTCTACTTCAGCAAAACTTTCCTAGAATTAAATAACAAAGCCATAGGACTTCGAGGTAGTTTGCCTAGTGCAACATAAATCCTCGATTCTTCGTTAGGCGCTTGCATTGCAAATTAAGCCCTAACCGGTCTTAGGATTCCGAGGTAGTCGTCGGTACGACAATAAACCCTCACATCTTCGAGGCTATTTGTATGATTCTATCATATAAATATAAGTCCTAATTAATCAAAATTGACAAAATCAAAACATTTAAATAAACATTAGGATTTTCCTAAATCTAAGCCAAACAATAGGATAGTCGGGAAATTACCAAAGTTCACTTCGAATCTATGATTTCTCCTACTTTTCTTCCTTTGGATTCACAAAACAAAATGTTCTAAACTTGATCCATTCCTATTGAAATTCAAAACTTCGATCCCTTGAAAACTTAAACTTTGAAATTCTTGAGAGCGAGAATTATTGATTATTATCGAGAGTTTTCTTAGGTGATTCCCGTCACTTAAGATGTAATTAACTATAGGGGCTTGCCCTTATAGGGAATTTTGAAGAACCCAGGTAATATAAACCTTGTTTAATGTTTTCATATTAAACAGGGGAATTTTGTCGGCTTATAAAATTGGTTCGCAGACCAAACGGGTGTCACAAATCTTCTAGTTTATTTAATCGAGCCCCACCGTCAAGCAGTGTGTCTATCCTTAGGGATAAATACACGGTTTGTGGTGCAGAGCTTGTTTATATAAACTATTTGGGATGTGAGATCGGTTTAGTCTCATATCTTAAAACCTTTATATTTGAAATTATTTTTAAAATCAAATACTACTTTTCAAATTATTTATTTTAATTAAATTAAAAATTCGCAAACTGATTTACGGTAGGCGACCCCTCTTCGAAATAAAACACAACCTAAAAAATATGCTTGAAGCGATTTACGGCGACTCATTGAGGAAAATTCCTCTCTCCATTATAATCAAATAATTCTGCTTTCAAAAATTGGTAGTGCATCCATGTCCCTAATGGATCAAACTACCATTCTTTCCGTTGGAATACTATGTTCATTTCTATCTTGAATAAGTATAGCCAACATTCTCTCGGATTTAGGAGCCACTGTTTAGACACCCCTAAACAGAGAGGTTCCAAGATCCTTTTACCTCATTTCTGAGGTGGGGTGGACCCCCAATAGGTGTTAGTTTAGGAATGATCCTTCGAGTCGAGAAGTCTTGCTTAAGACTCTCTTTTCCTTTCCAACTCTGAATCGGATTCCTTACCTTCTCTACACCTTTGAACATTCCGTTCTAAATAAACAAACTCTCTAATAAGTAACTCTTTTAACAAATGATTCCCTCTTATAAATACATGAACAGGAATGAGTTCGGACTCTTTTCAATTCCTTTCTTTTCGTCCTAAAGAAAAGAAGCATAACTTGGGACTGACAACCAGAATCTACCCTGCAGAAATGGAAGCCCCGAAACTGATTTTCTCCTTCACCAATGGATTGGACTTTCTTGTTTATAAGGATGAAGTCTGCCCGACGATGGGATCATCCGATTTGGATAGGGATTTGAAAACACGAACGTCGAGGTCACCGACGTCTCCCTCTTTGCAGCGACGAACAAGGCATCCGAAGGCGAGGAGCCACTGCTTGAGTTCGACCTTAGGTCGACCCAGAGTTTCCTCCCCTGCAAAGGGTCCCGAGCTAGGAGGAGTGCTGCCGTCCGCGGGAGGAGCTGTTCTCACTACCCCCATTCGGTCTAGTTGTTTCGCACCTACCCCGACTTCGCCAAATCGAAGGGGAAAGAAATCCGGAACTATGGTAAACACCGTTACCGTGGAGGGTACGAGATCTTCTGTAAGACCTTACGTTTTCGAAATCGGGTCCGGTTCGAAGATTCCGTCAGCGACGAGGACCCGAAGAAGAAACGAAGTAGAAGGATCGCCGGAGAAGCCGAAGCTGCTGAGATTGCTTTCTGGAGGAAATTCCGAAGCTGCCTGAATATACACCGCTACCGACATATACACCATTGCTCGACTACATACCACTTTTGGGAGGAAGCGAGGTTCCATCCCCTCTCCGCCGCGAGAGGATGAGGAGAATGTTCGCAAGATTCTTCGCCACATTACCTCGGCCCGCATACTACGACGATAGCCGCAAGAAAAGAACTAGAACTACGCGGTTTGCTCGATCGCGAACTTTGGTAGAAAAGTTAGCAAGGAAGGAAAAGCGCCGTATCGGAAATTCTACGAAGGATAGGGCGGGTGCCGGTCGAATCCGTCTTGGGCCCCGAGTAGAGCCCGCCGTCATGACGAGAAAAGCCGAGCGAGAGAATGAAGGCTAGCCCGCCTGTCGTAGTCTCGGGATTACGGATTAGGGAGGATACCACCTTCCGGCATTTGGCGAGACGGACCATGCGGTCCTAGACCTTCTGCTGCTTAGAAGGATGGTGTGGCGTCCCACTGCTTGGGCGGTTGAGATTGAAACGACGGCCCGAAAAGAAAGTCTCGCCGGAAAGTGGAATGCGAAGAAAGCGCTACTTGCGATAAAGGGGACTCGTGAAAAAGGGACCGGCAGCTATCGCATGACAACCGCAAAGACACACGAAAGCTCGCTAGAAGAAGCCATGGAAAAGTTGAGAACCGACATCCAGACGGTTGGCAAAGAAAAGAAGAAAAGTTCGGAGATGAGATCGATTCATCGAAGTTCATGGACGACGAATATGCGGAAATCAATATGGTTGAGACACGAGCTTCATCGGCTTCACAAGGTGCTCCTGCGGCCGCGAAAGAGAGGAGCCGGGCGGTGAGAAGACAGCTTCGGGAAAAAGACGACACGATCGCTCGAATGGCGAAAAGGATGGAAGAGATGGCCGTAGCTCTGGCCACTCTCCGGAGTCGAAGTACGACCACATAGAGAGACACCCCGAGAGGTCATTCACATTGTAGACGGAGGAAAGGAGATTACATCCGTCAATGGGGATGACCGGCTAAAGGATACGACACGAAGTATGATCCACGAAAAGGATATCAAGAACTTGGTAGAACGGCGGAGTGCGAGAAGCCTTAGCACAATCGAAGAACGGGACATCCATTCGGACGGGTAGACCTTACCCGGAAGAATTTGACGTGTCCAATACCCGAAAGGCTTCGTACCACCTCTGTTTAAGACCTTCGACGGAGCCAGGAACCCCAGACGGCATGTTGCACACTTTCGTGCCGGTTGTTGCAATGCGGCGGGAGCGATGCATTACTCTTCCGACGGTTCGTCGGCGATCTGTCGGGAATCGCTTTCGGCGGTATGCGGGAGTACCAAACGAGTTCGGTGAAGACATTCTCGGAGCTAGAGAGCCTCTTCATCGAGCGATTTGCCGGAGCTCGACACCACATCACTATAGGTGATTTAGTGGTAGAGAAACAAAGGCCGAATGAAACTTTGGTGGATTACATACTTCGATGGAGAAACTTAAGTATGAAGTGTGAACCACAAGCTGCAAGAACAACATGCGGTCGACATCTTGCTTAAAAGCATTCACGGCCCGATAGCACTTCTCCTCGAAGGATTCACTTATTAAGACTTTCGAGAAGTTGTTAAGCAAGGCCGGAAGCTTGCAAGAAGAGGCGAAGCAATTAAGTTTTGCGACAAGACGGACAAGCGAAGCCGGTGAAGACCTTCGAAAAGAAATCCGGGATCATTGCAGCGGTTGATAAAGGCAAGCAGCCGATGCGAAATACCACCGAACGGCCGCGGCAACCACAAGAAATTACCGGCAACCTCGGTCCAGCTATCGGTCGTCTCCGCGGTATAAACAACCGTCCCGTCCGCAAGGTACATTGAGGAGCTTCGACGAGAGAATATCCGTTCAAAAATGAAGCGATGCAGAAGATGTTCCGTAGCTTAATGAAAACTCCAGATTTCCAGTGCCAGAGCCAAAAGACCGAGAGGAAGTCAGCAAGAACGGTGATCCCAACTTTTGCCCCTACCATCGGATGCTTGGGCACAAGATAGAAGATTGCATTACCTTTAAAAGTTGGCTCAACGACAACCTTCGGAAAGGAAATATAACTATCCCGAAGGAGTACATGAAGGAACCCCAGAAAGGAGGTTCAAGTCGATATTATCTCAGCCCGATCCCGTCATTCCGATAGATCCCTATGCAGCCGACGATGGATGGACTACCGCACGGACGAAGTCTTCGAAGAAGATTTTAGACAACATCCGAACCGCCTCGGTGCGAGCTTCGATTCGAGTTCGAGACTGTTAAGCCGGTACTATCACTTGCGATAGAAGAACCACCTCGACGAGGAGACGATCGAAGAAAAGAAGAAGATTGACGAAGAAGAGGGGCCAGAGATTCCTAAGGCTAGACTAGGGGCTGCTTATCCTAGGATAGTTGTTTCCGATTTGGGGGAGAAATCCCTCGAACCTCGATTTTGTATGATTATCCGCTCACTTCGGTGGGATCATATAATGATAAGGGTGATGGCGTTGGCTACGTTTTGATTGTTTCTAACGATTACGTAACTAGCGACAATCCGGACATCGACTTCGATGCCAACAACAATTCTCGAATCATACACGATCTCGACGATCAAAATAACGAAGAAGACATCCATCGAGGAGGCTACGAGAGTTCGACAAGCAACGGATCTATGCGTGAGTTTCGAGGAGCGCCGGTTACGATAGAGTTAGAGCCTTGGATTTTGAAGATAATCCGGAAGAGCACTGTCATTCCGATTCGAGGAGGAGACACCGAGCAAGTTCAACACTAGATTCGAAAGAAATTACGAAGTCAATTTAAGAAGTGGAAAAGTTCTACCTCCGAGAATGGGTCCAAAAGACAAAGGAAAGCGGTAGTTGTTCAAGAAGAACCAACCCGGCGGAAGAAATACCCATTCGAGAAGAAGCGAGACGCATGAGAACAAAGTGGACTACAACGTGCTAGCCCATCTTAGGAAACTACCGGCCAAGCGAGCATTTACGATGCTCTCATCTTATCGAAAGGAGATGAGAGAAGCTCGATCAAAGCCTTACTTGATCCGGAAATTTGCTTAGCTCGAATGGCCGGAGATTCCTTAGATGAGGTTTGCTCGTTAAAGGAACGACGAGGCGTTACCTTCACGGACAATGACCTACTACTTGGGACGACGAGATCACGACCGACCGTTGTACATTTCGGTTACTGATTGGGAAGTTTACGCTCTCCGGAGTATTGGTGGATCCGGGAGCATCAATCGATATTATGAGTCTTCGAACACTAGCATACTTGAAAATTGATGCTCGCGAGCTCGAAGCGGACAAAATGTTATTAAGAGGATTCAACCGGAAAGGAGAAAGAGCCTCGGGTCAATAACGCTGTCGATGAAGACCGGTGACTTAGCAAGACAACCGCGAAATTTCATATAATCGATTCGAAACGTCGTTCAACGCTTTCTTGGGCCGACCATGGATACATGAAAACGGGATGGTACCATCATCTACTGCACCGGTGCATCGAAATACTATGATGGAGGGGAACGGTGCATCAAAGGCGACTTGCGACCATTCTCACGTACATGAGACTGGAATCCATGAAGATGCGGCTTATTATGCACGCAAAGAAGACGATCTTCTCCGGAGATACCGTAACAAATGAAGCAAAGAAAGTTCGGGACAACGAAGAACTCGAGGTTCTAGTCCAACGATCGCTCACCACTCCCTTGCGGCGAGATGGTGAAGGTTTCTCCACAACTCGCATCCGAGGTCGAGGCGGGGACGAGGTCGTGGTAGAGACGTTAGGACGAGTTGGACGAGAGGAAACCGACCATCAATGTTGATTGGAATGATAGTTACGAAGAAGAAAAGGAAATCGAAGCAAGAAGCAGCAACAATAAGTCGAAAGAAGCCGCAATTTAAGATCTCTCTCGAAGATGAGAAGAACGAAGAATACAAATCAATGTACGAGAAGATTAACCACTATATACATACTATGACCCTGACCCTGATCTATTCTAATAAGATCGAGGGTATGGTGGTCAAAGAGGTACATAGCGGCGGTGCAAAGCCAATCAAATTCTACCGTGGTGCTTCTTCCTCCAAAGCTGAAAATAATGTACAATTCGAAGATGTCACTTCATCGGAATTAATGGAATTACCTTTTGAGTGGTACTCTCCCTGTGTTGAAAATTTAATTCAACGTGGTTTCTTACCTCGACAATGGACAAAAGGCCGATCACAATATTTTGAAAAATTATGGAATAACTCCGGTCGTCCATCCGATTCAAAGCATGGACTCGGATTCGGCACGGTAGGGTCGGTTGACGATGCTGAATTTTGCTTAGTTGTCACTTGCAAGTCCAATAAAAGCTGCATGGAAACTACGGATGAACTCGAAGATTTGCAAATTGGAGACGCTCCACCAGAATTCGAAGAAGAAATTAAATCCATGATAGATGATTTAACGGAAGTTAACTTTGGTACTAGCAAAGAGCTCAGACCTACCTTTGTTAGCTCCTTACTCAACGAAGAAGACTCGAAGAAATAATCAAATTATTAATGGAATTTAAAGATTGTTTCGCTTGGAGCTACGATGAGATGCCGGGATTAGCTCCGGAGGTCGCGGTTCATAAGCTAGGAGTGGATCCTACTTCTGTCCCGGTCGGACGAGGTCCCGAAGAATGCGTCTAGAAATCGAACAACAAGTCATAGCTGAAGTTAAAAAGCTAATAGACACTAAATTTGTCAGTGAAGAACAATACCCGACTTGGTTAGCCAATGTAGTGCCGATCGAAAGAAGAATGGTCGGATCGGAATGCGTGTGGACTTCGAGAGATTTAAACAAGGCATGTCGAAAAGATGAATTCCCTCTACCGATCCCAGAATTAATGATCGACATTGCTTCAACACATGAAATATTTTCATTCATGGATGGATCTTCGGGATACAACCGAGATAAAAATGGCTCCGAGAAGATGAAAAGCTTACGGCATTCGAACGCCGATCGGAGTATTTTGCTACATAGTGATGCCATTCGGATCGAAGAACGCGAGAGCGACCTACCGAAGAGCAATGACAAGAATTTTTGACGATCTCATCCACAATCGAGTCGAATGCTACGTGGACGATGTGGTCATCGAAAGCAAAGTAAAGGAAAACCACCTGTATGATTTGAGAATTGTTTTCGAACGATTAAGACAATTTAACCTTAAGATGAATCCCTTAAAATGCGCCTTTGGCGTCACCTCCGGGAAATTCTTAGGATTCGTTGTCCGACATCGTGGAATTGAAATCGACCGGAAAAGATTAAAGCTATCTTAGAAATGCCGCATCCCAAAACCTTAAATCAACTACGATCTTTTCGAGGAAGGCGGCATATCTTCGACGCTTTATCTCGAGCACTGTCGAGTAGGTGTCGGCCTTTCTCGGCACTTAGTTAAAAAGGACGCCAAATTTATTTGGGAAGAGAAATGCCGGAAGGCCTTCGAAGACATTAAACAATATTTAATGACACCTCCTGTCTTAGCGGCACCGAGTCTCGGGTAGACCGTGATACTTTACACCGCGGCTTTAGACGACTCTCTCGGAGCACTGTTGGCGAGGTCGATGATGAGGGTAAAGAAAATGCTCTTTACTACTTAAGCCGTCGTTTACTTCAGACGGAAGTAAGGTATCCCGCAATTGAAAAGCATTGTTTGGCCTTGATCTTCGCCGCTCAAAAGCTCGGGCACTACATGCTTTCTCATAAGGTTAACTCGATCTCGAAGTTTAATCCATTGCAATACTTGATGACTCGTCCAACACTTTCGGCGGACTTGCCGGATGGTCGATGATATTATTGCAATTCGATATAACTTTCGTGCCTCTGCGTGCCGTAAAGGGACAAGTCTTAGCGGACTTCCTCGCGGCACACCCTTTGCGGCGGAGAATCTCCTCTCGATGATGATTTGCCGGATGAACAAATAATGAACCTAGAAGGCCTCGATGATCGACGTTGGGAATTATATTTCGACGGAGCGTCTTCGACACACAAAGACGAAGAATCGCAAGTGATAGTGCCGGTAAGGCGGGAATCGGGCTAATCTTTATAACGCCGGAGCGGGGGATGTTGAGATACTCCTACCACTTGACGGAGCCGTGTACGAATAACGAAGCGAAATACGAAGCCCTCATAACGAGGCTCGGAATTAGCTATTCAAATGGGGATAACGGACATCAACATTTACGGGGATTCACGAGTTAATCATTCGAGCGGATCGTCGGACAATACGAATTTTTAAACCAAGACTCGAACAATACTTCCGGTATGCCATACGATTCGTTGGAACGGATTCCAAATGTGACAATCTACAAAATTCCTAGAAAAGAGAATGCTCTAGCGGATGCTTTAGCCCGTCTCGCAAAAGAATTTGCCTGTTTTGCAAGATGAATCGAGTGGAAGTGTCGATTCACGGACGTCGGAGTCCTATCACGGCTCGACATAGACACAATACACAAATCGAGAAAAGAAAAAGAATCGATTGCGGCGGTGACGGAAAACACGAGAAGATTGGCGACGGCCATTGATGAACTACACCGCAAACGGGAAAGCTACCGGACGATAGGTCGCTAGCCCATCATATCAAGAAAAGAACTACTGTCTTACGCATTAATAAACAACACATTGTACGGAAGGTCTTTTGATCGAATGTGGCTAAGGTGCCTAAGCGGGTCCGAGGCCCGTGAAATTGTTAAAGAGGTGCATTCGGGACTCGTGGCGCTCACCGGTCGGGTCCGAAGATGAAAATGAAAATTAAAAGACTAGGGTACTACGGCCCTCGATGATGACCGACTGCGTGAAAATCGCCGAGAGGCGTCACCAATGCCGAGTGCACGGAGTGGTTCTACACCAACCTCCAAATGTGCTGCACCGACAATTGCATCGTGGCCATTTGAATGTTGGGGCACGGATATAGTGGGTCCGATAGAACCACCATCTTCAAAAGGACATCGCTTCATTCTTGCGGCTACAGATTACTTTTCCAAGTGGGCGAGGCGGTTCCACTTAGAGAGGTGAAAGCACACCACGTGCTACGGTTTTCAAGAACCAAGTTGTCTACCGTTTCGGAGTGCCGCGCGAGATCATCTCGGATAATGGGTCGGCATTCGGAAGCACACAAATCAACAATTTTGTCAGGAGACACGGAATCGACTGGCGATACTCGACAATTTACTACCCAAGAGCAAACGGTCTCGCTGAGGCTTTTAATAAAACTCTCGTTCAAATCTTAAAGAAAACCTTGGACGATAATAAGAGAAATTGGCACGAGAAATTGTTAGAAGCCTTATGGGCCTACCGGACAACCTTCAGAACTCCTACTCGAAGCTACACCTTACGCTCCGGTGTATGGGTCCGAGGCGATGTTACCATTAGAGGTTCGGCTTCCTTCACTCGGAATTGCGAGTTGCAAACAAGATCACGACGAAGAAAATGCCGGATTATGACTCGAAGAATTAGAAATCTTGGAAGGGAAAAGACTTGCGGCGCAACGGAATTTAGAACTATACCAAGCTAAGATGGTTCGAGCCCATGACAAGCTGGTCCGCCCAAGAACCTTCAAAGTTGGTGACTTAGTTCTCGTTCTCGAGAGACCTATTCTTGCACACCGCAAGATAGAAGGAAAATTTGAACCCACTTGGGAAGGACCGTTTGTGGTTGAAGCGATATACTCGGGAGGTTCCTACTAGCTAGTGAATTGCCGGGGAGAACGACATATGCTTCCGATCAACGGACGATACTTGAAAAAGTATTATGCTACTCGATGTTTCGAAGGAATGAATTCTTCATCCCTAAGAAACACGGGCGAAGTAATTACTTATGATTGGGTCCGAACCCAAAAATAATAAAATGTGCTAAGATAAATAAAATCATGATAATATGTTTTCCTTGTTTTCTTTTCCAAATCAAAATCTATTCCCTGATCTTATCCTACTTCATTCCTGTTAAATTCGAAAAAAAAAAATATATATATATATATAAAAATGTATCTTTAATAAACATTTTCTTAATGTTCTTGTTCTTAGTACGGCCCCCGATCCTTTTCCTTGTCTTTTCGCGGGGAAATGTCGAACGGGCGGTTGGTCTGAACTTTAAGAATGGCGTAAGCCTTGCACTCGATGAAAAGAGGGTGAAAGATGAAGCGATAATCGAGATTGACTCGAATTTCACACCGGCGGGCCTACGGTACGAGGAAAGTGAGCCGGGTCCCAGTTGACCGAGAAGAACTGCCGGGCGAGACAGGTGATGAGAGTGGGTGGCCCAAGCCACCAATCCAACAACAAGAAAAGAAAAGCAAACACCGAAGAAGATAAGAAAATGAAGTCCGTAGTCGCTACGGCGGGGCGGAGCTTGTCGGCGCCACGCCCACGGAGATTCGAAGTGCGGAGAGCTACTCTCACGGCCACGCAACGAAGAAATAAGAATCGCCGTATCCGTAAGATGTTAACAAAACTAGGCGCGGACCGGCGCGACGAGACAATTGCTAATGCCGAGCACACACATTTCAAGGACACCGGTTCACCGGGAACACTGAAGAAAGGAGGCCGGCTCCTAGAATAACGAGAAGAACCGGGGAAATCTCCGGAAGATCGGAAGAAAGAAGGCTACCACGCCACCGGATAGAACCACCAATAATGCATGACCTTGTTGCGGAAGCAACCCGGGGGATGTCCGACGAGGCATCATCCCTGAGGAGTCGAGGTATGCGGGGGAACGTGAAGGGATTGAACCATATATCCCACAATATGTCACAAGGCCTCGCCATCGCGGATCATTCCGGAATACGAGCTGGAGAGAATGCAGAATGTTGAAAAGAAAACTTTCGAATACTTCGAGAGAATTAAAGGAAGAAGGATCAACATACTAGAGGGCCTCGAGCTACATACCGACGTATTCTCAGAGTATGAACAACAACAAATCATGGATTGTATCCGGGATCTGAAAAGAATGGGCCGAGCAGGCCGCCTAAGGGAAAACACATACTCGGAACCCCGGAGATGGATGCCAGGGAAAGGAAGAATCACAATACTAATGCGGATGCTTGCTACAACTTTCTTGAAGACGAAGGGAAACCCACGGGGATACTCCGTCATGGGCAAGTAGATCTGATGCCATTAGTCATCAGGAGAATGGTGAAAAGATTGATAACATGGAGGATACTGCCAGCAAATTGCATACCCAATAGCTGCATTATCAACATTTACAAACAGAGTGACTGCATACCCCCACATATAGATCACCACGACTTCGTCGGACCTTTACGCACGGTCTCTTTCTTGAACGAGTGTGACATCATGTTCGGATCGACCTCCGGATAGCGAGCCCGGGTGAGTTCCGAGGGCCGGTAAAGATACCTTTACCGGTGGGTTCCGTCATGATGCGAAGGGCAACGGAGCGGATATCGCTAAGCATTGCATACCGGGAGTGCCGGTGGAGCGGATCTCGGTTACTTTCGGGAGAATGGACGACGGCAAGATACCTTACCATTTCCGACCGGACCCGAGCTAGAGAACCTCCGGCCTTACGAGTCGTGAGTTACATGGGAAATATCACACCTCCAACGTACATCCAGTCGGCATCCTTGCCGAGGACGGCTTGGAAGGTGATGTTATTAACCATGTACCCCACTATTCGGACATGGATTTTTTGACAAATGCTTCTTTTGATGGACCAACAAAGATCATACACGGTCCGTTTTGAGTCTACATGGATTGTATGAAATGTATTCCAGATCGAGTTGTATGATGTATTCTCAACATGATTGGAATGAAAGTGACCATGTCACGTTTTTGGCCTTCACCTCTTTTGTGCAAAATGATTGGGAAACGCCATTAAAGTTAAATGAACTTCAAACAAAGAACAGAAAAGAAATAAAGAAAGAAGAATAAAAGAAAACTTTCCTAAAAAAAAAATCTTAAAAAATGACAAACACTAAATTCACATGAACATTAAATAAATGATAAGATAAAATTTGAACCATTAAAAGATAAACGAAATCAACACAAATCTCAAATTCCATCCTTCCAAATTTCAAATCAAATTTCAAATTCAATCTTTCCAAATTCCGAATCAAATTTCAATCTTTTCAAATCACAAAGCAAATTCTCAATCAAATTCCAAATCCACTCCCGATCAAGTTTCAAATTTGATCTTCCAAATTTCAAATCAAATCTTAAATCAAATTTCGATCGAGTTCAAACTCATCCTTCCAAATTTCCAAATTCAATCTTTCCAGATTCCAAATCCAGTCTTAATCAAATTCAAATTCAATTTCTTCCAGATCTCGAATCAAATATCAATCAAATCAAAATTCAAACTTTTGGGTCGAGGATTTTACATCCAAGACTGCACTGCTTTAGGATTCTTCCCTATTGCATTGAAATACATCAAATCAAACTTTTGAGTCGAGGATTTTACATCCAAGACTGCACTTGCTTTAGGATTCTTCCCTATTGCACTTGAAATACATCAAATTCGACCTTTTGGGTCGAGGATTTTACATCCAAGACTGCCTTGCTTTAGGATTCTTTCCTATTGCCTTGAAGTACATCAAATTCAACCTTTTGGGTCGAGGATTTTACATCCAAGTCACCTTGCTTAGGATTCTTTCCTATTGCACTTGAAATACATCAAATCAAACTTTTGGGTCGAGGATTTTACATCCAAGACTGCACCTTTTAGGATTCTCTCCTATTGCCTTTGAAGTACATCAAATTCGACCTTTTGGGTCGAGGATTTTACATCCAAGACTGCCTTTGCTTTAGGATTCTTTCCTATTGCACTTGAAATACATCAAATTCAACCTTTTGGGTCGAGGATTTTACATCCAAGTACCTTGCCTTTAGGATTCTTTCCTATTGCATCTGAAGTACATCAAATTCAAACTTTTGGGTCGAGGATTTTACATCCAAGATCTGCCTTGCTTAGGATTCTTTCCTATTGCACTCGAAGTACATCAAATTCAACCTTTTGGGTCGAGGATTTTACATCCAAGACCGTACTCGCTTTAGGATTCTTTCCTATTGCACTTTGAAGTACATCAAATTCAACCTTTAGGTCGAGGATTTTACATCCAAGACTGCCTTGCTTTAGGATTCTTTTCCTATTGCCTTTGAAGTACATCAAAATCGAACTTTTGGGTCGAGGATTATACATCCAAGATTGCCTTTGCTTTAGGATTCTTTTCCTATTGCACTTCGAAATACATCAAATTCAACCTTTTGGGTCGAGGATTTTACATCCAAGACTTGCACTTTGCTAGGATTCTTTCCTGTTGCATCTGAAGTACATCAAATTCGACCTTTTGGGTCGAGGATTTTACATCCAAGATCGCACTTGCTTTAGGATTCTTTCCTATTGCACTGAAGTACATCAAAATCAAACTTTTGGGTCGAGGATTTATCCAAGACTCGCACTTGCTTTAGGATTCTTTTCCTATTGCATCTGAAATACATCAAATTCAACCTTTTGGGTCGAGGATTTTACATCCAAGTACCGTATTGCTAGGATTCTTTCTATTGCACTGAAGTACATCAAATTCAACCTTTTGGGTCGAGGATTTTACATCCAAGACCTGCTTGCTTAGGATTCTTTCCTATTGCACTGTTGAGTACATCAAAATCAAACTTTTGGGTCGAGGATTTTACATCCAAGATTGCACTTCGTTTAGGATTCTTTTCCTATTGCCTTTGAAATACATCAAAATTCAAACTTTTTGGGTCGAGGATTTTACATCCAAGACTGCACTGCTTTAGGATTCTTTCCCTACAGCAATGAAATACATCAAAATCAAACTCTTGAGGTTAAGGATTTTACATCCAATACCGCATTACTCTGAGATCTCTTCTCATTGCAATGATTCAATCCAATCAATTCAATTTTCTTTCGAGGTTGAAGATGTTACATCTAAAACCTCGAATTCCAATTTTCATTTCAAATCAAATCCTTCAAAGTAATTTTGACAAACTCCAATCTAAATTGAAACTCCAAATTGAAATCTAAACTCACACATCAAAACTTAAATTGAGACAAAATAAAATCCAAATCGAAATTCCCCCAGGTCATGTGATTTGGGATTAACCTCCTTTTCCTTTCCCCAGCGAGAGTTCAGGAATCTCCGATTTCAGAGATATACTTGCTACTCCCCAGCGGAAACTCCTCTATTTCATCCTAAGTTTGTCACTTAGATGTTTGTGTTGGTTTTGTTGATCGCTTCGGTCAACACCAATACGCGCGGTGTGCTCCGTCAGCTCACCACACCTATTGGGGTCCATTTGTTGACCTCATTTTTGATGAGGTCTTCTCTTCTTCTCTTTAGTACTTAGGATCTAGCCTTAGGCTTTTCCTTTGACCATCTTAGAGGACTAGAATTGGGACCCACCTTTTAGAAATTCAAACCACTTCTTAACTCCCTGCAAACTCCACAAACTTGACTGTAGACCCCTAATCACCTAAAGGGTTGAAATCAAATGTGGAAGTTTAAAGGATGAGTTCCTATAGGACTCTTTGGCCTTAGGACTGCCCTGGGTGGCCTGGTCTGGTGAAGGGGCTGACTTACACACACCACACTTATACACTACACCTACACACTACACTTCCACATACCTCATAAAACCACACCCATACCTAACTTGACCTCCTGACTCATGTAGGTGATCCACATGGATGATCCTTAACCCCTAAGCCCTTGGCTAAGAGGGTTATGAACAACATAGTGAACGCCTCAAGTGAGTCCCTTCATGGCTCATGTGGGCTGGATATGGTTTCATGGCTCAACCAAAATGACTTCTTTCCACCCAAATTCACCCAATCTTCAATTTCCCAAATTTTCGATTTTTGACCCCGAGACCCTACACCCGCTTAGCCTACCCAAAACCCCCGAAATTACCCAAATTTCTCAAAATTTCCAAATTACCCAAAATTCTCCAAAATCATTCCCAAACATTTCCACATCACTCAAATCGATCACCCATACCCAAAAATACCAAAAATTCCAAGAAAACCTCCCAATACCCTCCAAATACCCAAAATACCCCTCTTGGCCTAAAAATCCAAAAATTCAGAAAATTCCCAGAAAATTCCAAAAAATCCCAAATATTCCCAATTTCATTTTGTCCAACTACACCATGGGCCAATTTTGTCAATTTACCCTACTTTTGTCAAAACCTCCAATTTGACCCATTTTAACCCAAAGTGAACCCAATGTCAAACCAAACCCACCCAATTGACCCAAATTCTGGTCCAATTCAGTTCTAAACTTCAATTCAACATTCCCAACACCAATCTAGACCAAATCCAAGTCTAATTTGATTAAAATTTGGATCCAATTTCACTTTTGACCTTAAAGCCCAATTTGGACCAATGACCCAAACCTAACCCAAACTCACTCAATTCAACTCCAATTAACCCCAAATCTTTTCTAAATCTTCCTTAGCATTCCCACAAAAAAAACACTAACATGATTTGCCCAAAATTTAGACCCAAACCCCACTCAAATTCAACCCAAAACCAAAAGGCCCAATTTTGACCTAAACCCAAACCTAACCAAAATGAGCCCAAACCCCAAAATCAAAGCCCAACCAAAGTCAAAACCTCTTTGAAACACTCCCATAAACATTTCTCAACATTGATTTTATATCAATTTCAACCCTAGCCCAACATTAGCCCAACTTGGCCCACTTGGACCTACATAGGCCCACTTACCAAATAAATCCAAATTCAAACCAATTCAACTCCAAATCACATCAAATTGATTCCAAGCCCTTCATAGAACATCCCTAAACCAATTATGACATTTATTTGACAAAGTTCTTCACAAAATTTTTTATCCAAATGCCCATCCTAAAATCAAAAGCCCATTTCCCTTAAACTTTCCTAAAAGCCCACTCCCTTCAAATTCAAAAGCCCAAATTCATCCAAAGCCCACATGACACTTCCTTTCATCATCCATTTAATCAAAATTGTCCCTAAGTTCCAAAATCATCAATCAAATAATTCCAAATCAAGCCACATGCCAAATCACCCCAAAATATCCAAAATTCTTAAAACCCATTTTTATGAAATTGACCCAACCTTTTCCCAAGCCAAATGGAGCCATGGAGCCATGCACAAGCCATATGCAAGCCATGAGAGCCTCTTTACATGTCACCATGCCATTTTGGGCAAAAGGAGGAGACTCTTTCCTTAATTCCTAAAGGTGATTAACCACTCCCATGATTCCCCTTAACCATGCTTATGCCTAATTGTGCTTGGATGGTGACTTGACCCTACCGATTATGCTTGAGCCAAATCACTTTTCCCTCGACCAAAACCGGGCCTTGGGTGGTGCACCTAGCCCAAATGGGTGGGTTGACCCATTTAGGTTCAAATTTAGCCATGCCCCCATTCCATCTAAATCAAACGCTTTACACATGGCCAATGCTAATTGATTGCACTAAGCCCCGACCCGACCTCCCCGACCAAGATGGTGACCAATGCACGGCCGGCCGGCCACCGAGCCGCCGGAAAACACCATGGCCGAGAGCTCACATGTGAGCCGACATTGAAATTCTCACTTGCTGAGCTGCCCCATGCCTAGTGGTCACCATGGCTGTTCTTCTCCTCACCAGAGCAGCTGATCCCATGCCTCAACTCCCCCTGGGAGGCCCTCCACCCTCTCCTATTTAAACTCCACCTCTCTCGGCCATGAGAAGAGCTAAGCACAAACCTTGCCAAAACTCTGCCAAAATTGTTCCAGACTCCTCCCCATACACAGAGCACTTGATCCCCAGTGAGATCCCCCTGCCATTTCTCCTCTGTGAGCTCAATTTCAGAGTTGAAATTCCACCCAAAACCAGGACACTTCCCCATAGTGAGCCAATTCCCAAATTGATTGGTTCTACACCTTCACCGGACCGAGGGAAGGTGTCCACCGATAAAAGCCCCATCTCCAGGCCACCCAGTTGCTCCAGCCACCAAGCTTTGTGATCGGGCTTGGTCGAAATCACATTCAGACAATTCACCAGACCAGGAGACTTCATCTGGAGCTTGCTAGGATCCAATCGAAGGTGCAAGAACTCTCAGATTGAAGCCACACTTCTCTGAGCAAAGGTATGGGCTAATTCTTTATCCCGAGCTTCTGGAGATTCTCCATTTCAAATGCCTTAGTTTCAATGCATGATAGCCGTATAGATGTGTTCGTCTCTTCAAGACGAATCCATAGAGCATAAGAACATGAAAATCCATTGAGTATCGAGTGAGATCTTAGGGATTTAGTGTGGACGGCTCTCGGGTGAGGACACTCGGGGACGATGAACGGATGCCGTCCATTCAATACACGCGCGGACGAACGGCTCAGATGGCGTCGGACCAGGAGACGGTACGAGAACCGCGGGGCCCGGGCTGCTGACTCAGGTGGCGGCGTCGAATGGGAGCGCGACGCGTGTGCGTTCGGAGGCTGCCGAGGTTGACGCGAGCGCCGCGTGGATAAATAGAAAATTAGGATATTTTTCTATTTATTTAATTCCCTAAACTTCAAAAATTCATATCTCTGTGTAGAAAAATCAGAAAAATAAAATAAAAATACCCTCTTGCTCGGTGAACGAGAGGAGAATAATGTGGAAAAGAAATAATTTAATTTCATCAAGTATTTTATTTTTTATAATTTATTTACTCTCTGCATTATTTTAATTCTCCATGCATGCATACAATTCACCATGGCATGAGACCATGGGGCTTTTGAAGCCTCCGAATTTGGGAACATTCCTCGAATTTTCCAAAGTCGGAGGCCATCCTATGAAGAGTTATTGATTTTCCAAATTCAGAGTTACTTGTTTTGAGTATTTTAATACCAATAAATAGCATGTTATGAAATAAATTCTAGGAAAATTTGGTGATGTTTCTTATGACCAGAGAACCTTAGGAAAAATAGGTTTTGACATAGTTCATTTAAAACAACCCTAATTGGTTTAAAAACCCAAAATAGGTCTTTAATTAATTAAAGTTAACCATGCATCAAATTGACTTGAAATCAATTCTCCACTGACCTTTAGGATCAGAGGAACCCACCATAAAAATTTGAGGTCAATTGGACTTGGTTAGCCCCACTAATTGGGTTGATTAAGCCACTTAGTAATTTTAAACTTAAAAAATTCATAACTTTCAAAATACCTTTCAAAAATTCACCAAATTGATTTTGGAGCCTCTCTGATATCAGGGGAACCTAAGAAAATTAAAATTTCAATTTTCTAAAAAAGTTGATTTTTAATCATATTTTAATATTTTTAATAATTAAAAAAATAATAAAAATCACAAAAATAATAAAATTCACCAAAATGTCACATTTTGAATTTTAATCACATAGGAACAAATCCCACATTTTTCTTAGGTCTATTTGGTGAGATATTAAATTTTAAAGCTTTAAGGTAATTTTAAAATTAAAAAAATGTATTTTCTAGCATTTTCACTAAAATAATTATAATAAATTATAGAAAAATCAGAAAATTGCAAAATTTGCTTCTCTAGTTTCCTTGATATCATAGAGATTTTTGAAAATTATAAAATCCATTTTTCAACATTTATTTTATTCTTAAATTAATTAACACTCCAAAACTTAAAATAATTATAATAAAAATAATATAATTCAAAAAATCACCAAAATTGGTCCAAGTGGTCCTCTGGTCATTAGGAATGTCCCCTAATTTTCTTAAGGACAGAAACTTTCCCTTGGTCATGTTATTAAATTTTCATTGAAAATCTCTATTTTCCACCAAAAATAATTATATAAATAAATTAAATACAGAAAAATCACATTTTCTCCTCTCATGTCTTTATTGACATATGAGTGAAGTCACATAAAAATTTCAAGTTCATTTGAGTTCAATTTAGTGAGTTATGAAATTATTAAGTTTAAAGGGTAAAATAAGTAATTAAAATTTTAATCCTTAATTAAAACTTTAGGTTTAATAAAAAATTAACAAGTAAAATATTTGATCCTAATCTGATCTGGATGATTGAAATTTAAATAATTAAAGGGTAGAAACCCATTAAACAATTTTAAAATGATTAAACTTTAATTAAATAATGGATTAAATTTGGAAGAATAATAAAATTGGAATTATTAAAATAGGGATATTATTAGGAAGAGATTTATTCTTTAATTTAAAAATCCCTAAATTAATTATCTCATTAATATTCAATTCTTAATTAAAATGATAACTCAAATTTAAAATATATTAAAAGACTTAATCATTAAACTAAAATTAAATTATTAAACTCTTTCAAAAATTTCAATTAAAATTAAAATAAAATAAAATTAAAATTAAATTAAATTAAATAAATAAAATTAAATTAAAATTAAATTAAATTAAATTAAATTAAATTAAGATTAAAAAAATTAAATTAAATTAAATCAAACTAAATTAAATTAAATCAAATTAAATTAAATTAAATAATTAAATTAAATTAAATTAAATTAAATCAAATTATATTAAAATTAAATCAAATCAAATTAAATTAATTTAACATCAAATCAAACTCAATTGAATTAAATTAAATTAAAACTCAATTAAATTAAATTAAATTGAATTAGATATAACATCACCAAAGACATAAAGAATTCAAAATAAATCTAAAGCAACTTGAACACTATTCCAAATTTAAACCCTTTAACTTAAATCAAATCATTTGGAACACCAATTTACCCTCAAAAGTTTTAGTTATCATAACTCCTAAACAGAACATTAAATGAAATGTTACTTCACTTATAGGATATTCAAATGTCCTAGTTCACTGAGCAAGTTAACAAAGCTTGAATTCCCGGACGATTAATTCATTTGTATAATTAAATTCATTTGGACTTAAAACAATCCTAGAAATATTGAAAAGATGTTTAAGATTATTCTTAAGCACTTCCTCAATATGATAGGACATTTATAAGAACAATTGAGCTTAATTGTTCTTTAATGAAGAAAATCGTCCTTAAACCAAAACACAAAGAACCTAGACGTCATAGGAGTTGACTAGCTATAGGATTAGGATTTTGGTAGAAAACCATAACCTTTCCCTTAGCTTTACCTAGGAACTTGCTTAAATATTCTAATTGTGTTTTAAGTGTAGCTTGGGATGACGGGAAGACCCTCCGAGTACGCTTTTATTTTATTGCAATTTACTTTCTTGCAATTTACTTTCCCGCAATTTACTTTCTTGCAAATGTACTTTATTTTTCTTGCATGATAAAACAAGCTGTTGCATGAAAACCCACACCTTTAGGATAGTCCCTAAAGCTGAAACCGGAACTAAGTTAAAAGTCATTGCAAGATAAAATTCACCGTCACAACATTTCAAAATATAAAACAACTCAAAATTTAACCACAAACAGAACACAAAACTACAATTGCAACTAAATTAAAACGTCCTGTTGGATGATCGGGAATACCTCGGATGATGTAACCTACGTGTTGCTAACGGGATTTCCCACGGTCTAAATGAAAGTGTGGAACTCATTCAGTTGAGTTTAGCAAATTCATCTGGACTAAGAGAATCCGATTAAAATAATGATGCCGGAAGGATGGAACCGTGGAATCTTAACCGGTGTCGTTATAATCAACTTTAAGATTTGTTTTAATCAAAACACAAAAAACACTTGGAAAATTAAGACTTTCCTAAACCAAAACACTTTTCTCATCTCCTGATTTATGATTTCTAAAACTAAACCTCTGCAACAATAAGGAGCTCAGAGCATGGTGGGCAGCACGGCCATCGTCATCAGCAAAACCTGAGTCTACTTCGACAAAACTTTCCTAGAATTAAATAACAAAGCCATAGGACTTCGAGGTAGTTTGCCTAGTGCAACATAAATCCTCGATTCTTCGTTAGGCGCTTGCATTGCAAATTAAGCCCTAACCGGTCTTAGGATTCCGAGGTAGTCGTCCGGTACGACAATAAACCCTCACATCTTCGAGGCTATTTGTATGATTCTATCATATAAATATATGTCCTAATTAATCAAAATTGACAAAATCAAAACATTTAAATAAACATTAGGATTTTCCTAAATCTAAGCCAAACAATAGGATAGTCGGGAAATTACTAAAGTTCACTTCGAATCTGTGATTTCTCTTACTTTTCTTCCTTTGGATTCACAAAACAAAATGTTCTAAACTTGATCCATTCCCTATTGAAATTCAAAACTTCAATCCCTTGAAAACTTAAACTTTGAAATTCTTGAGAGCAGAATTATTGATTATTATCGAGAGTTTTCTTAGGTGATTCCCGTCACTTAAGATGTAATTAACTATAGGGGCTTGCCCTTATAGGGAATTTTGAAGAACCGAGTAATATAAACCCCGTTTAATGTTTTCATATTAAACGGGGAATTTTGTCGGCTTATAAAATTGGTTCGCAGACCAAACGGGTGTCACAAATCTTCTAGTTTATTTAATCGAGCCCCACCGTCAAGCAGTGTGTCTATCCTTAGGGATAAATACACGGTTTGTAGTGCGGAGCTCGTTTATATAAACTATTTGGGATGTGAGATCGGTTTAGTCTCATATCTTAAAACCTTCAAATTTGAAATTATTTTCAAAATGAAATACTACTTTTCAAATTATTTATTTTAATTAAATTAAAAATTCGCCGACAGATTTCTGTTAGGCGACCCCTCTTCAAAATAAAACACAACCTAAAAAATATGCCGACAAGAGCTAACAAAGGTAGGTCTAGGTTCTTCGCTAGTACCTAAGTTAACTTCCGTTAACTCATCTATTGTAGATTTGATTTCTTCTTCGAATTCTGGTGGAGCATCTCCAATTTGTAAATCTTCGAGTTCGTCCGTAGTTTCCATGCGGTTTTCATTGGACTCGCAAGTGACAACCAAGCAAAATTCGAGTATCGTCAACTCGATCCTATCGTGCCGAATCCGAGTCCATACTTTGAATTGGGTGGACGACCGGAGTTATTCCATAATTTTTCAAAATGTTGTGATTGGCCTTTTGTCCATTGTCGAGGTAAGAAACCACGTTGAATTAAATTTTGAACACGGGGAGAGTACCACTCAAAAGGTAATTCCATTAATTCCGATGAAGTGACATCTTCAAATTATACATTATTTTCAGTTTTGGAGGTAGAAGCACCACGGTAGAACTTGATTGGCCTTGCACCGTCGTTACGTACCTCTTTGACCACCATACCCTCGATCTTGTTAGAATGGATCGGGGTTAGGGTCATAGTATGTACGTAGTGGTTAATCTTTTCGTACATTGATTTGTATTCTTCGTTCTTCTCATCCTCGAGAGAGATCTTGAATTGCGGCTTCTTCGACTTATTGTCGTCGCTTCTTGTTTGATTTCTTTTTCTTCTTCGGAACTATCTTCCCAATCAACACCGATGGCTGGTTTCCTCTGTCCAACTCGTCCTAACGTCTCTATCACGGCCTCGTCCCCGGCCTCGACCTCGGATGTAAGTTGTGGAGAAACCTTCACCATCTTGCGGAAGGGAGTGGTGAGTGAGTCGTTGGACTAGAACTTCGAGTTCTTCGTTGTCCCGAACTTTCTTTGCTTCATTTGTTACGATATCTCCGGAGAAGATTGTTTTCTTTGGAGGTGCATAATAAGCTCGCGTCTTCATGGATTCCAATCTCATGTACGGAGAATGGTTGTAAGTCACCTTTGATGCACTCGTTCCCCTCCATCGTAGTATTTAATGCACCGATGTAGAGATGATGGTACCATCCTCGTTTTCATGTATCCATGGTCGGCCCGATAGAGCGTTGAACGACGTTTCGAATCAATTATGTGAAATTTCGCGGTTGTCTTTGCTAAGTCACCGGTCTTCATCAGTAGCGTTATTGACCCGAGGGCTCTTTCTCCTTTCTGGTTGAATCCTCTTAATAATATTTTGTCGGCCTCGAGCTCACGAGCATCAATTTCCAAGTATGCTAGTGTTCGAAGACTCATTATATTGATTGACGCTCCTGGATCCACCAATACTCTGGAGAGTGTAAACTTCCCAATTGTAACTGAAATGTACAATGGTCGGTTGTGATCTCGTCGTCCCAAGTAGTAGGTCATTGTCCGTGAAGGTAACACCTCGCTGTTCCTTTAACGAGCAAACCTCATCTAAGGAATCTCCGGCCATTTGAGCTAAGCAAATTTCTGGTTCAAGTAAGGCTTTGATCAGATCTTCTCTCATCTCCTTTGATAAGATGAGAGCATCGTAAATGCTCAGTTTGGCCAGTAGTTTCCTAAGATGGGCTAGCACGTTGTAGTCCACTTTGTTTCCATGTGTCTCGTCTTCTTCTCGAATGAGTATTTCTTCTGTCGGGGTTGGTTCTTCCTGAACAACCACCTTCTTTCCTTTGTCCTTTGGACCCATTCTCGGAGGTAGAACTCTTCCACTTCTTAAGTTGACTTCTGTAATTTCTTCTGAATCTAGCGTTGAGCTTGTCGGTTTCTCCTCCTGGATCGGAATGACAGGCTCTTCTGGATTAGCTTCAGAGTCTGAAGGCTCTAACTCTATTGTGACTGGAGCTCCTCAAAATTCGCAAATAGATTCGTTGCTTGTTGAGCTCTCGTAGCCTCCTTGATGGATGTCTTCTTTGTTATTTTGCTCGTCGAGATCGTGTATGATTTGAGAATTGTCGTTGGTATCGAAATCGATGTCCGGATTGTCGCTAGTTACGTAATCGTTAGAAATAGTCAAAACGTAGCCAACGCCATCACCCTTACAATTATATGATCCCATCGAAGTGAGCAGATAATCATACAAAATCAGAGGTTTGAGGGATTTCTCCCCCGAATCGGAAACAACTATCCTAGGATAAGCAGCCCCTAGTCTAGCCTTAGGAGTCTCGGTCCTCTCTTCTTCGTCGATTTTCTTCTTCTCTTCAATCGTTTCCTGTTGAGGTGGTTCTTCTATCGCAAGTGATAGTACCGGCTTAACGGGTCTCGAACTCGAATTGAAGCTCGCACCGAGGCGGTTCGGATCGTCGTCTAAAATCTTTTCGAAGACCTCGTCCAGGCGGTAGTCCATCCATCGTCGGTCGTATAGGGATCTATCGGAATGATGGGATCGAGTTGAGATAACATTGACGGAACCTCCTTTACGGGGTTCCTTCATGTACTCCTTCGGGATCGTTATATTCCCTTTCCGAAGGTTGTCATTGAGCCAACTTTTGAAGGTAATGCAATCTTCTATCTTGTGCCCAAGCATCCGGTGGTAGGGGCAAAAGTTGGGATCACCTTTCTTGTTGACTTCCTCCGGTCTTTTAGGCTCGGCATCCGGAAATCTGGAGTCTTCATCGGACTACGGAACATTTTCGATCTTGCTTCATTCTTGAACGGATATTCTCTCGCTCGAAGTTCCCTTAATGTATGTTGCGGACGAGGCGGTTGTTCATACTCGTGGAGATGACCGATAGCTGGGCCGGGGTTGCTGGTAATTCGTTGTGGTTGCTCGCGGCCGTTCCGGTGGTATTTGCATCGGTTGCTTGCCTTTGTCAACTCGCCGCAACGATCCCGGATTTCTTTTCAAAAGTCTTCACAGGCTTTTGCTTGTCCGTCTTGTCGACGAAACTTAATTGCTTCGCCTTTTCTTGCAAGCTTCCGGCCTTGCTTAACAACTTCTCGAAAGTCTTAATAGTGAATCCTTTGAGGAGAAGTGCTATCGGGCCGTGAATGCTTTTAAGTAAAATGCCGACTGCATGTTGTTCTTGTAGTTGTGGTTCACACTTCATGCTTAAGTTCCTCCGTCGAAGTATGTAATCCACCAAAGTTTCATTCGGCCTTTGTTTCTCTACCACTAAATCACCTGTAGTGATGTGGTGCTGAGCTCCTGCGAATCGCTTGATAAAGAGGTTCTCTAGTTCTGAGAACGTCTTCACCGAACCATTTGGTAATTCTGCATACCAGTCGAAGGCGATTCCTGACAGACTGCTGACGAACTGTCGGAAGAGTAATGCATCGCTCCCGCCGGCATTACAACAACTGGCACGAAAGTGTGCAACATGCTGTCGGGGGTTCCCGGTTCCGTCGAAGGTCTTGAACAGAGGTGGTACGAAGCCTTTTGGGTATTGGAAAGCGTCGAATTCTTCTGGGTAAGGTCTACCCGTCCGAATGGATGTCCCGCTCTTTGATTATGCTAAGGCTTCTCGCACATGCTGTTCCACCAAGTTCTTGATATCCTTTTCAGGGATCATACTTTGTGTTGTATCCTTTTTCAGCTGATCATCCCCATTGACGGATGTAATCTCCTTTCCTCCGTCTACAATGTGAATGACCTCTCGGGGTGTCTCTCTATGTGGTTGTACTTGACTCTGGAGAGTGGCCAGAGCTACGGCCATCTCTTCCATCCTTTTCGCCATTTGAGCGATCGTGTCATCTTTTTCCTGAAGCTGCCTTCTCATCGCTTCGGCTCCTCTCTTTCGCGGCTGCAGGGAGCACCTTGCGAAGCTGATGAAGCTCGTGTCTCAACCATGTTGATTTCTGCATATTCGTCGTCCATGAATTCCGATGAATCAATCTCATCTCCAAACTTTTCTTCTCTTTCTTTTGCCAACCGTCGGATATCGGTTCTCAACTTTTCCATGGCATCTTCTAGCGGGGCATTCTGTGTGTCATTGCGGTTGTCGTGCGATAGCTGCCGGGTCCCCTTTTCACGAGTCCCCTTTATTGCAGTAGCACTTTCTTTAGATTCCAGCCTCCTGGCGAGACTTTCTTTCTCGGGCTCGTCGTTTCAATCTTAATCGCCGATAGTGGGACGCCATACCATCCTTCTAGCGAGCAAAAGGTCTAGGACCGGATGGTCCGTCGGCCAAATGCTTCGGAAGGTAGTATCCTCCCTAATCCGTAATCCTGAGACGACGACAGGCGGACTAGCCTTCATTCTTTTACTTGGCTTTTCTGTCATGATGGCGGGCTCTACTCGGGGCCCAAGACGGGATTTGACTGGCACCCGCCCTATCCTTCGTAGAATCTCCGATACGGGGCAGTTTTCCTTCTTTGCTAACTTTTCTACCAAAGTTTGCAGTCGAGCAAACGACGTAGTTCTAGTTCTTTTCTTGCGGCTATCGTTGTAATATGCGGGCTGAGGTAATGTGGCAGCAATCTTGCGAACATTCTCCTCATCCTCTGCGGCGGAGAGGGGATGGAACCCTGCTTCCTCCCAAGAGTGGTATGTAGTCGAGCGATGGTGTATATTCTAGCGACGGTGTATATTCCGGCAGCGGTGTTTATTCGGCGGCCTCCGGAATTTCCTCTAGGAAAGCAATTTCAGCGGCTACGGCTTCTCTAGCGATCCTTCTACTTCGTTTCTTCTTTGGGTCCTTGTCGGTGACGGAATCTTTGAACCGGACCCGATTTCGAAAACGAAGGTCTTACAGAAGATTTGTACCCTCCACGGTAACGGGTTTACCATAGTTCCGGATTTCTTTCCCCTTTGATTTGGCGAAGTCGGGGTAGGTGCGAAACAACTAGACCAGGTGGGGGTAGTAAGAACGATCCTCCCTGCGGACGGCGAGTACTCCTCCTAGTCGGGATCCTTTGCAGGGGAGGAAACTCTTGGGTCAACCTAAGGTTGAACTCAAGCAGCTGCTCCTCAGCTTCAAATACCTTGTTCGTCAGTGCAAAGAGGGAGACGTCGGTGATCTTGACATTCGTGTTTTTAAACCCTTGTCCAAATCGGATGATCCCATTGTCGGGCAGCTCATCCTTATAGACGGCGAAGTCCAGATCCATCGGTGAAGGAGAAAATCGGTTTCGGGGCTTCCATTTGCAGGGTTGATTCTGGTTGTCAGTCCCAAGTTATGCTTCTTTTCTTTAGGACGAAAAGAAAGGAATTGAAAAGAGTCCGAACACATTCTTGTTCATGTATTTATAAGAAGGAATCATTTGTTAAAAGAATCACTTATTAGAGGGTTCGTTTATTTAGAACGGAATGTTCAAAGATGTAGAGAAGGTAAGGAATCCGAATCGGAATTGGAAAGGAAAAGAAAGTCTTATGCAAGACTTCTCGACTCGAAGGATCATTCCTAAATTAACACCTATTGGGGTCCACCCCACCTCGAAATGAGGTAAAAGGATCTCGGAACCTCTCTGTTTAGGGGTGTCTAAACAGTGGCTCCTAAATCCGAGAGAATGTTGGCTATACTTGTTCACGGTAGAAATGAACATAGTATTCCAATGGAAAGAATGGTAGTTTGATCCATTAAGGACATGGATGCACTACCGATTTTTGAAAGCAGAATTATCCGATTATAATGGAGAGAGGAATTATTCCCCAGCGGAGTCGCCAGAAATTTGTCGGCATATTTTTAGGTTGTGTGTTGTATTTTTGAAAAAGGGGGTCGCCTAACAGAAGCTGTCGGCGAATTTTAATTTAATTTAAATAAATAATTTTGAAAAGTAGTATTTGATTTTGAAAATAATTTTAAATTTGAAGGTTTTAAGATATGAGATTAAACCGATCTCACATCCCAAATAGTTTATATAAACGAGCACCGCACCACAAACCGTGTATTCATCCCTAAGGATAGACACACTGCTTGACGATGGGGCTCGATTAAATAAACAAGAAGATTTGTGACATCCGTTTGGCCTGCGAACCAATTTTATAAGCCGACAAATTCCCCTGCTTAATATGAAAGTATTAAACAGGGTTTATATTACACGGGTTCTTTAAAATTCCCTATAAGGGCAAGCCCCTATAGTTAATTACATCTTAAGTGACGGGAATCACCTAAGAAAACTCTCGATAATAATCAATAGTTCTCGCTCTCAAGAATTTCAAAGTTTAAGTTTTCAAGGGATTGAATTTTGGAATTTCAATAGGGAATGGATCAAATTTGGAACATTTTGTTTTGGGAATCCAAAGGAAGAAAAGTAGGAGAAATAACAGATTCAAAGCGAACTTCGGTAATTTCCCGACTATCCTATTGTTTGACTTGAGTTTAAGAAAGTCCTAATATTTATTTAAATGTTTTGATCTTGCCGATTTTTAATTAATTAGGGCTTATATTTGTATGATAAAATCAAACAAATAGCCTCGAAGATGTGAGGGTTTATTGTCGTACGGACGACTACCTCGGAATCCTAAGACCGGTTAGGGCTTAATTTGCAATGCAAATGCCTAACGAAAGGTTGAGGATTTATGTTGCACTAGTGCAAACTACCTCGAAGTCCTATGGCTTGGTTATTTTAATTATAAGAAAGTTTTGCTGAAGTAGACTCGAGTTTTCATTGATGACGATGGCCGTGCTCGCCCACCATGCTCCGAGCTCCTTGTTGTTGCAGAGGTTTAGTTTTAGAAATCATAAATCGGGGATGAGAAAAGTGTTTTGGTTTAGAGAAAATCTTAATTTCCAAGTGTTTTTTATGTTTTAATTAAAACAAATCTTAAAGTTGATTATAACGACACCTGGTTAAGATCCCACGGTTCCATCCTTCCGGCATCATTATTTTTATCGGATTCACTTAGTCCGGATGAATTTGCTAAACTCAATCGAATGAGTTCCACACTTTCATTTAGACCGCGGGAAATCCCGTTAAGCAACACGTAGGTTACATCATCCGAGGTATTCCCGATCATCCAGCAGGACGTTTTAATTTAGTTGTAATTGTAGTTTTGTGTTCTGTTTTGTGATTAAATTTTGTGTTGTTTTATATTTTGAAATGTTGTGGCGGTGAATTTTATCTTGCAATGACTTTTAACTTAGTTTTGGTTTCGGCTTTAGGGCTATCCTAAAGGTGTGGGTTTTCATGCAACGAGTTGTTTATCATGCAAGAAAAGTAAGTGCGATGCGATTAATGAAATTGTAATAATGTAAATTGCAAGAAAGTAAATTGCAATAAAATAAAAGCGTACCCTGGAGGGTCTTCCCGTCATCCCAAGCCGCACTTAAAACACAATTAGAATATTTAAGCAAGTTCCTAGGTAAAGCTAAGGGAAGGGTTATGGTTTTCTACCAAATTCCTAATCCTATAGCTAGTCATTTCCTATGACGTCTAGGTTCCTTGTGTTTTGGTTTGAAGACAATTTTCTTCATCAAAGAACAATTAAGTCCAATTGTTCTTATAAATGTCCTATCATATTGAGGAAGTGCTTAAGAATAATCTTAAACATCTTTTCAATATTTCTAGGATTGTTTTAAGTCCAAATGGGTTTAATTATATAAATGAATTAATCGTCTAGGGATTCAAGTTTTGTTAACTTGCTCAGTGAACTAGGACATTTGAATATCCTATAAGTGAAGTAACATTTCATTTAATATCCTGTTTAGGAGTTATGATAACTAAAGCTTTTGAGAGTAAATTGGTGTTCAAATGATTTGTGATTTAGTTTAATTTCAATTAATTTGGAATAGTGTTCAAATTATTTTAGATTTATTTTGAATTCTTTATGTCTTTGGTGATCTTATATTTAATACAACTTAATTTAATTTAATTTAATTTAATTGAGTTTTAATTTAATTTTAATTCAATTTAATTCAATTTAGTTTGATTTGATGTTACATTAAATAAATTTGATTTGATTTAATTTTAATTTAATTCAATTTAATTTAATTTAATTTTTAATTTAATTTAATTTAATTTAATTTAATTTAATTTAATTTTTAATTTAATTTTAATTTAATTTAATTTTTAATTTAATTTAATTTAATTTAATTCAATTTAATTTACTTAATTTAATTTAATTTTTAATTTAATTTTATTTTTAATTTTAATTGAAATTTTTAAAAGAGTTTAATGATTTAATTTTAGTTTAATGATTAAGTCTTTTAATATATTTTAAATTTGTGTTATCATTTTAATTAAGAATTGAATATTAATGAGATAATTAATTTAGGGATTTTTACATTAAAGAATAAATCTCTTCCTAAAAAATATCCCTATTTAAATAATTCCAATTTTATTATTCTTCCAAATTTAATCAATTATTTAATTAAGGTTTAATTATTTTAAAATTGTTTAATGGGTTTCTACCCTTTAATTATTTAAATTTTAATCATCCAAATCAGATTAGGATCAAATGTTTTACTTATTAATTTTTTTATTAAACCTAAAGTTTTAATTAAGGATTAAAAATTTTAATTACCACTTTACCCTTTAAGCTTAATAATTCATAACTCACTAAATTGAACTCAAATGAACTTGAAATTTTTATGTGACTTCACTCATATGTCAATAAAGACATGAGAGGAGAAAATGTGATTTTTCTGTATTTAATTTATTTATATAATTATTTTTGGTAGAAAATAGAGATTTTCAAGGAAAATTTAATAACATGACCAAGGGAAAGTTTCTGTCCTTAAGAAAATTAGGGGACATTCCTAATGACCAGAGGACCACTTGGACCAATTTTGGTGATTTTTTTGAATTATATTATTTTTATTATAATTATTTTAAGTTTTGGAGTTTTAATTAATTTAAAAATAAAATAAATGTTGAAAAATGAATTTTTTATTTTTCAAAAATCTCTCTGATATCAAGGAAATCAGAGAATCAAATTTATTATAATTATTTTAATGAAAATGCTAGAAAATACATTTTTTTAATTTTAAAATTACCCTAGAGCTTTAAAATTTAATATCTCACTAAATAGACCTAAGAAAAATATGGGGTTTGTTCCTAAGTGATTAAAATTCAAAATGTGACATTTTGATGAATTTTATTATTTTTGTGATTTTTATTATTTTTTAATTATTAAAATATTAAAATAATATTAAAAAAATCAACTTTTTAGAAAATTGAAATTTTAATTTTCTTAAATTCCCCCGATATCGGAGAGGCTCCAAAACCAATTTGGTGAATTTTTAAAAAGTATTTTGAAAGTTATGAATTTTTAAAGTTTAAAATGACTAAGTGGCTTAATCAACCCAATTAGTGGGGCTAACCAAGTCCAATTGACCTCAAATTTTTATGGTGGGTTCCTCTGATCCTAAAGGTCAGTGGAGAATTGATTTCAAGTCAATTTGATGTATGGTTAGCTCTAATTAATTAGAGACCTATTTTGAGTGTTTAAGCCAATTAGGGTTGTTTTAAATGAACTAACTCAAAACCTATTTTTCCTAGGGTTCTCTCGGTCATAAGAAACATCATCAAATTTTCCTAGAATTTATTTCACAACATGCTATTTATTGGAATTAAAATACTCAAAACAGTAACATGAATTTGAAAAATCAATAACTCTTCATAGGGATGGCCACTGACTTTGGAAAATTCAGGGAATGCTCCCAAATTCAGAGGCTTCAAAAGCCCTATGGACTCATGCCATGGTGAATTGTATACATGCATGGAGAATTAAAAGTATGCAGAGAGTAAATAAATTATAAAAAATAAAATACTTGATGAAATTGAATGATTTCTTTTCCACATTATTCTCCTCTCGTTCACTCGAGCAAGAGGGTATTTTTATTTTATTTTTCTGATTTTTTGACACAAAGTTATGAATTTTTGAAGTTTAGGGAATTAAATAAATCAAAAAATACCCTAATTTTCTATTTATCCACGTGGCGCCGCGTCAACCTCGGCAGCTCCGAAACGCCGCGTGGCGCGCTGTCATTCGACGCCGCCATCTGACTCAGCGCTCCCGGGGCCCGCTGTATCGTTCCGTCTTCTGATCCGACGCGATCCCCGGCCGTCCGTCCGCGCGTGTATTAAATGAACGGCATCCGTTCATCGTCCCCAAGTGTCCTCACCCGAGAGCCGTCCACACTAAATCCCTAATATCTCACTCGATACCCAATGGATTTTCATGTTCTTATGCTCTATGGATTCGTCTTGAAGAGACGAACACATCTATACGGTTATCATGCATTGAAATTAAAGCATTTGAAATGGAGAATCTCCGTAAGCTCGGGATGAAGAATTAGCTCATACCTTTGCTCGGAGAAGTGTGGCTTCAATCCGAGAGTTGTTGCACCTTCGATTGGATCCTAGCAAGCTCCGGATGAAGTCTCCCGGTCTCAGTGAATTGTCTAGGTTGGATTTCGACCACGCCCGATCACAAAGCTTGGAGGCTCGGAGCAACCGGGAGGCCCTGGAGATGGGGCTTTTGCTTGGTGGACACCTTCCCCCGGTCCGGTGAAGGTGTAGAACCAATCAATTTGGGGATTGGCTCACCGTGGAGAAGTGTCCTAGTTTTGGGTGGAATTTCGGTTGAGAAATTGGGTTTTGTCGGTGGGGATTAGGGCAAATTGACACTTGGGGATCAACCGCTCTAAGGGTGGAGAAGGTTTGGAACAATTTTGGCGAGTTTCGGCAAGGTTTGTGCAACTCTCCTCTCATGGCCGTGAGGGGGTCGGGTTTAAATAGAGGTGGCTGGAGAGCCTCCCAGGGATGGCCAAGGGTTGGGATCAGCCGCTCTGGTCATGGGAAGAACAGCCATGGTGGCCATTGGGCATGGGGCAGCTCAGCAAGGTGGAATTCCAAAGTTTGGCTCCTCCCAAGGTCTCGGCCATGGTGTTTTCCGGCGATCTAGGCGGTTGGCCGGCAGGCATGGGTCACCTTCAGGGTCAGGGAGTCCAGGGCTTGAAGTTGGTGAAGTCAATTGGAGTTTGACATGTGTAAAGGCTTTGAATTAAAATGGAATGGAGAAGGGGTCATTTTGGCTTCAATTTGGTCAACCCATTGGTTTGGGTTGGGTGCACCTCCCCATGGCTGGTCTTGGGCCGAGAAGATCAGTTAGGCTAGCTGGTCAAGAGGTGGTGATGTCCTTATCCAAGAATATTTGGATTAAATCTTGGTTAAGGGGAAACATGCTTAAGGCTAATGAATTTTAGGAGATGGTTAAAGGACCTCCTCCTTTTGCCATTAATGGCATGGTCACATGCCAAACTTTCATGGCTCCATATGGCTTGTGAATGGCTCACCCTTGGCTCCATTTGGCTTGGGAAAAGCTTGGGTCAATTTCATAAAAAGGGATTTAAGAAAATTTTGGTATTTTGATGGGAATTTATATGGGGCTTGATTTGGAATTGTTTAATTGATGATTTTGAAACTTAGGGGCAATTTTGATTAAATGGATGATGAGGGGAAGTGCCATGTGGGCTTTAGATGAATTTGGGCTTTTGAATTCGAAGGAAGTGGGCTTTTAGGAAAGTTTAAGGGGAATGGGCTTTTTGATTTTAGGATGGGCATTTGGGTGAAGATTTTGTGAAGGACCTTGTCAAATAAGTGTTATAATTGGTTTAGGGATGTTCTATGAAGGGCTTGGAGTCAATTTGATGTGATTTGGGGTTGAATTGGTTTGAATTTGGATTTATTTGGTAAGTGGGCCTATGTAGGTCAAATTGGGCTAACTTGGGCCAATGTTGGGCTAGGGTTGAAATTGATGTAAAATTAATGTTGAGAAATATTTATGGGAGTGTTTCAAAGAGGTTTTGACTTTGGTTGGGCTTTGATTTTGGGGTTTGGGCTCATTTGGGTTAGGTTTGGGTTTAAGTCAAAAAATGGGCCTTTTAGCTTTGGGTTGAATTTGAGTGGGGTTTGGGTCTAAATTTTGGGCAAATCATGTTAGTTTTTTGTTTGTGGGAATGTTAAGAAAGATTTAGAAAAGATTTGGGGTTAGTTGGAGTTGAATTGGTTGAATTTGGGTTAGGTTTGGGTTTAGGTCAAAAAATGGGCTTTAAGGCCAAAAGTGAAATTGGATCCAAATGTCAATCAAATTGAACTTGGATTTAGTCTAGATTGGTATTGGGAATGTTGAATTGAAGATTTGAACTGAATTGGACCAGAATTTGGGTCAATTGGGTAGGTTTGGTTTGACATTGGGTTCACTTAGGGTTAAAATGGGTCAAATTGGGGGTTTTGACAAAAGTAGGGTAAATTGACAAAATTGGCCCATGGTGTAGTTGGACAAAATGAAATTGGGAATATTTGGGATTTTCGGGAATTTTCTGGGAATTTTCTGAATTTTTGGATTTTTTGGCCAAGAGGGGTATTTTGGGTATTTGGAGGGTATTGGGAGGTATTTTTGGAATTTTTGGTATTTTTGGGTATGGATGATCAATTTGAGTAATGTGGAAATGTTTAAGATCAATTTTGAGGAATTTTGGGTGATTTAGGAAATTTTGAAAAATTTGGGTAATTTCAAGGGTTTTGGGTAGGCTAGGCGGGTGTAGGGTCCCGGGGGTCAAAAATTAAAAATTTGGGAAATTGAACATTGGGTGGATGTAAGTGGAATGAAATCATTTTGGTTGAGCCATGAAGCCATATCAAGCCCATATGAGCCATGAAGGGACCCATTTGAGGCATTAACTATGTTGTTCCTAACCCTCTTAGCCAAGGGCTTAGGGGTTAAGGACCATCCATGTGAATCACCTACATGAGTCAGGAGGTCAAGTTAGGTATGGGTGTGTGAAAGTGTAGTGTATAAGTGTAGTGTGTAAGTCGGCCCCTTCACCGCACCGGGCCACCTGGTAGCGGTCCTAAGGCCAAAGAGTCCTATAGGAACTCATCCTTAAACTTCCACATTCGATTTCAACCCTCTAGGTGATTAGGGGTCTATAGTCAAGTTTGTGGAGTTTGACGGGAGTTAAGAAGTGGTTTGAGTTTCTAAAAGGTGGGTCCCAATTCTAGTCCTCTAAGATAGTCAAAGGAAAAGCCTAAGGCTAGATCCTAAGCACTAAAAAGAAGAAGGGAAGACCTCATCAAAAATGAGGTCAACAGTTATTTGGATGGTATTGGGATATTTTGGTGAATTTGAGAGGTGGGAGTTGTTTCAAAATGATTTTTAGGATTTTTGGAAATTTTGGGTAATTTGTGGGAAATTTTGGAAATTTTTTGGTAGTAGTATGGGCAATTTAGGTAATTTTAGGTAGGCTGAAGGACCCATTCTCAAAACCAGGGATTTTGGCCAAAGTGAAATTTGATTAAGGTTGAGAGAGTGGAAGAACTTATGGTGAGCGATGGACCAAGAAATTTCCATTTTGAACATCTCATAGGTTGTTCTTAGCCCTCTTAGCCAAGGGTTAGGTGTTTGGACTTAGCCACATGAGTGCTCCAATGAACCAGGAGTCAAGTTTGGGTCTGGGTGGTTTAGGGTTTAGGATCGGTGTGGGAGTGCAGTGTGAGCAAGCCAAACCTCACCAAGACTAAGCCACCCAGGGTTATCCTAAGGTTTGAACATTTTATAGGAATTCATCTTTATCTTCGTACACATTGGTCCCAACCTTCCAAGTGATTTGGAGGTTGATGATCATCTATGTAAGATTCTAAAGAGAATCAAGATTTGGTTTGAATTTCTAAATGGTGGGCTCCATCTCTAGTCTTCTAGGATAGTCAAGGAGAAGTCATATGGCTAGATCCTAAGCACTAAAAGGAAGAAAAGACCTCACCAAAAATGAGGTCAACAGGGACGTAAAGTATTAAACCTTCAAATCCAAACACATAAACAAACTCAATCAGAACACTAAAAATAAAAATGACACAAATATAAGTTATATAGATCAAACAAAATTCTTTCAAATACTACTAAATTTACCGTTACCTTGCCTAGCATCGGTGCAAAAAACTTGATGCAGTGTTTTTGTATTGCAATATATTTTCTTATAGACACCAAGATACAAATACAAGCATATGTATCACTTAAGTAATACAAAGCTCTAAAGGAGTCTTGGTTATCGATCCCATGAGGAAGCTGTAAATTTATGATACACAAAGTTTAAAACATAAAACTTACAAGTGAAAGGCAAAGGTTGATAATGTTTAATTATGCTAATAGATCTAAGTTTTCCAAATTACTTTCTAAACTTCAAAGTAAATTTACTAATTCTAAACAAAGCTTTACTATTTTATAATGAAAGGTTCAAATTGGAGAAATCATCCTTCCCCTTGCAATGAGTTTATGGTTAATGAAAGATTTAGATTGTTGGAAATTATATTGTGCCAAATAGGAGCATTCCTATTCTTTACCCTTCCGAGTGCATAAAGAACATTGACGAATCTTATGTTGATCCCTAAATCCCAAGTTAGGCTAAAAGAATTTTGGCTCCCACTCCAGAGTTCCCACTTCTACCTCCCCAGAGGTCTAACTCTTGCTTTAGTTTCCAAACAATAAGATCAAATTTGGCATTTTGGTCTTTTACCCTTCAAATCTCCAATTCTACGCCCAACAATGTATATTTCCCTATTTATTTACACTCGACCCTATAGACTACATTCTCATCCACAGAATTGAATGTGATTCTCACTTTGTTGCAGAACTCATAGTCCTCTCTGATCTTATGTTTCACAGCAAAATTTAACACTTCAATTGGCCAGATCGAAAAGTAAATAAAGAACGACATGTAAAGTCATCACAAGTATTTAACATATAAATTACATATCCAATCTATCTTTACATTTCACCATATCTCAATGCAAGGAGAAGATAAGGAAATCTACTCAGAATTAATGAGGAAGATACGAGAAAATATGAATTTTATATATAAAAGAAAGTTCATACAAACAACAATAAACAAACACAACTTATCTGAAACTCTTCCCCAAAGAAATCCATTGAAGTTCCTCTGAATATCTTTTTATTCATACAATAAGACTCCAAACTCAAACCAAACAAGACTCTACTGCACTCCACACACTTATTACTTTGACTCCTACAACAACCTTACAATAAAACTCCAAAACTCCACTTAACTTCCCTCACACACACACTGTTCTAGAATTTAAAGTAATCTAATATAGTGTAAGGATGATTTCTCAAGAGATGCCTCAAACAACCCTCCAAAATTCATCCAAATACGTCAAATCTATGAAAAAATCAAGCGTAACAGTCCTAGGCCATCGGCGTCCTAGCTCTGTCAAATGGTGCCGTCGGTGCCCATCCCAGCATCGTTGGTGTCCATCCTAGCACCGTCGGTGCCCATCCTGGCGCCATCGGTGTTGGGACAAATTTCTAGACTTCTGCTCTCTAGATGAGGGCGCCATCGGGCCCACAACAACAAATTTACAAAAATCTCCTCATTTGAATCCAAGTTCCATTCTTTTTGCTTCCTTTTAGTCCAAAGGACAAAAATAAACATACCTGCAACAATAAATAAAAATACCCTTCTTTAAAGTGCAATATCACCAACAATGAGTATAAAATATAGGTGAAAAATTCAACAGATTATTGGTGCATCAAGTGGCTAGGTCTAGTTTTGGTCTGTGTTTGACACCCAAAGGATTGGACTTGGGTGACTTGGATTCCATGTGGCGGTCACTTTGGTTAAGTGTGCAATTTTGTCTTTTATTTTTGTTTTAATTTTAAATTATTTTAATTAATTCCTTATTATATCATGATGGGTTATTTTTAGGTCATTATAGATCTTTCTTGGGTTTCAGTGTTATGACATGGGCATTTGGGTTTGATGCTTAAGCTTGTCCTTTGGGCTTTAGGATTAGCTTAATTAATTAGCTTAGTTTATTTAATTAGGAAATACATTTATTTTAATTTTATTTTATTTTAGGTTCAATTTGGTAATTTTAATTTCTGGTGATTTTTAGTTGACTTTAATTTAATTTTTGATTTTAATACTTTTAATTATTAATAGTTGGTTGACTACAGATTTTACTTCCATTTAGTTTTGTCTTAGGTTAATTTAATTTAAATAGTCATTGAAGATTAAATCATTTAGTTTAGGTTTTACTTTGATGAGTTAGTGTTTTACTTTGGTTTTAGGGTTTAGCTTAATTAGGCTCCAAACCATATTTTTGTGACCTAATTTTCCCTTGGTTTAGTTAGTTTTAATTTAAGAAATTTCAATTTTTTTTTATCCTTGGGTTTTAGTCAGGAGGGTGGACTTTACTTTAGTTCAAAATTAGCTTCATGTCCAGTGAGCTTTTTCTATACCAAAGAGAAAGTCTAGGTTTGGGGGTGGATAGTAGGTTACCATAAGGACTTCTAGGACTCTAGGGTCCAGGGGTAACATAAGGCATTTTTCACCTATGTGAATTCAACTTTAGCTTTAATGCTTCCAAGCCTAATCATCTCAACCAAATATTGAGGATTTGTGCTTTAACATATGAAACCATAAGTGAATATAGAATTAGGTTGAAGTTCCATTTTGAATTTGGTCCCTTCTCTAGGCATCTATGAATGCCACTAGGAAGCCTCTAAGGCTAGACCCCAGGCTCTTATAGAGAGGACAGGCATCACTAAAGTGAGGTCAGCAAACAGACCCCCAATATTTGAGGGTACTGAACAAAAACACCACACATGTTGGTGTCGACCACACAAGTCAACTTGGTTCCTAGAGTGTTCATGCTAACTAATGGTTGAGTATTGAGATGGGCTTTCCACTGGACGATCTTAAGCTATAGGTTCTTAACAAGATATTAAGTTGGAGTTTATGGATTTTCACAAGGGGTTTTTGGACAAAAGATGTCCAATGAAGAATGATTTTGAATTAAGTTTTTTGTTTTAAGTTTTAAGGAAATAAACACTTCAGAAGGATTGGATTTGAAGAATTGTTTATTCACGTTGGGAATTTTTAGAAAAATAATGCCCAAGAAAGTATTTAAGATTATGATTGATAGTGGGTTTTTTTTTGTTAAGATTTTGGGTAGCAAAAAATTTCAAAAGTTCTTATTAGGGATCTCAGACAAGGAGTGTCTGAAGAAGACTATTTAGTCATGAAATGAAAGTTGTAATTTATTTGAAGGGGGCCTTACTTCTATCCTAAGAACTAGTTGAGAGAAAGGATGTTGTGCTCCATAAAAGGGGTCTTATAACAATTTTCAAGTTTAAGTGTCATGTTATTGTTACATTAGGAAGAAAAGTTGATTGCTTTACATCCTACATAAGAGGTAAATAGGTCAACTAGTCTAGGGAAGAAAGCTGTGATTTCATTCAAGCGGGGTTTACATCCAACCTAAAAACTAGGTGGGAGAAAGGATGTCGTGATCCATTGAAGGGGGTCTTATACCAATTCTAAAATGTCAATTAAATGTCTCCATTACATTTAGAAGGAATTTTTAAGGCCTTACATCCTAACTAAGAGATAAATACTACAACTAGTATAGTGGGGGAAAGTAATGAATTCATTCAAAGGGGGCCTTACATCCAATGTAAGAACCGGCTCAGATAAAGGATGATGCTCTCCATATAAGGGGTTCTTTACACCCATTCCCAAATATCAATGTCATGTGATTTTTAGATTAGAATAGAATTTCGATGGCTAACATTCTAGCTAAGTGGTAAACATGTTAAATAGTCTAGGAAGGAAAGCAGTGATTCCATTCAACGGTGCCTTTCATCCAATCTTAGAGCCAGCTGGGAGAAAAGATGTTGTGCTCCATTGAAGGGGGTTATATAGCAATTCTTTGTTATCAATGTTATGTCCCTATTACATTAGGAAGGAATGTCGACAGCTTGACATCCTACCTAAGAGGTAAAGACATGAACTAGTCTTGGGAGGCAAGCCGTGATTCCATTAAAATGGGGGCCTTACATCCAACCTAATAACTAGACATGATAAGGAATGTTGTGCTCCATGAAAGGGGGTCATATACCAATTCACAGATGTCAAGTAATGTCCCTATTACATTAGGAAGGAGTGTCGATGGCCATACATCGTACCTAAGAGGTAAATAGGTAAACTAGTATATTTGAGGAAAGTCGTGATTTCATTCATGGGGGCCTTACATCCAAACTAAGAACAAGCCAAAAGAAAAAATTTTGTGAAAACATTTGGAATTCATTTGGTCAAGGGTGAATTTTATATGTTTGGTGATTTAAATGTTCATTAGGTATAATACACCCTACGGGAACTACACCTTGCCCTAAGCTTATTTAGTTTGAAAGTAATCTTATTTATTAATCTTTGTCGGGTACAAGACACAATAAGGGAGATACAACTTGCCCAAAGCTTTTTTAATTTGAAAATGATCTTCATAATTAATATTTGTTGGGTATGGGAAGCCACAAGGGAGATTTCATCCTGTCCAATGCTTGTTTAATTTGTTGTTTCATTTATCTTATTTTATTTTATTCTTCTTATTTGTTGGGATGCTTCCATTTTCATTTGTACTGTAGTTGAATCTAGTTTCATGGTGTTGAATTAGCTTTTCAAACATGCACTATAGTTTCTTAGGAGCATTTGATAGTTTTCTAGCCTCATATAATAACAAAAGATTCCATTAAAAATTCATAGGTATCTGAATATTTGGAATTCATAGAAATGTCCATAACATAAAACAATCAAATAATCATTGTTCCATGTTGTACTTCTTTATCTACTATACTGTACTAGAATGTTAGAAGCCCTGTTGAAAACACCTTTTACTCTAATTTACTATCGGAGCCAAGCTCTTTCATGTACTCATAGAGGCTAGGTATCTTTGGAGTTAAGGGAGGGGTTATAGCCCTTGATGCTAAGGGTCTGGACAATATCTAAACAAATCTTTCCCGTTTCACATGATCCTAAGTGTGATGGAGAATCTCTATCACAGAAATCACATAATTTAATACTTTGCTATGTTACCTCCAATCTTTTTAAAGTTTAAGATAGACCACCCTGGAAGGGGAATTTGCACAAGTTTTCTGAACTCGCCTGGTCCCCAAATTTGAAGCTCCTTTCTAAACAAGATCTTACACTACTAATGAGAGAGATTGTACAAAAGGGCCTCACAAAATCATGGTGGTTTATGTGAGGCGGGATGTTATCCCTATTCATAAATGTTGACAATGCAGTTGTTTGGGATGAAATCCATGGGGAGCACATGCTAATTATGGCAGTATTGGGGTAATGTTTCATGGTGTATATTCCCAGGTGAATTTCCTTCTCCATCCGCTATAAAGTTATAATAATAGACATATTGTATTGTAATTTTTCTTGCACCTTCTTCCATTGATTGATTTTGAAGTTTTTTTCGTCAAATATCCAGCTCTGCCACTATCCCTGGTCTCAAAGATATTATCAATGATGGCTTCCTACTCATACTTAGAGAATAAATTGGTAAACATTTCAAGTGCTTAGGTAATGTTAACGTTTCTGCCATTTATTTTTTTAGGAATCTAAAATCTTTGCATTGCACTTCTTGCAGGAATTCAAACTCTTTTTCTAAAATGATGTTCCGAGGAGCGACATATCACTTTATATATGGTTCGATGGACTATGAAACTAACAGATCAATGCGAAGATCTCATTCTTGATCATGTCCTCCTCTGAATCAATCTTCTATTCCAAATATGGGGTAAAATTGTGAGGAAGTGTGTTCTAGTATCTAAAAATTGAATTCTAGAAGCATTGGTTCATTATCTGTAGTGTCTTCTTAATGTTGCTCATATTACTCTTGCTCCTTGACTTTCTTTGAGAGCTTATTCTAATTTTTCCTCTAGGTTATTGATAATGCTGTTTTGATTTTTGATATACCTGCCACTGAACCAATGACTATTTCTTGAGTTTCAGCAGTAATTACCGACTTGATATTCCTTGTGCCATTATATCATTCAGTAATAACTTCTACTTTACCTTATATAATCTTCTCAGCTTCAATTTGATCACATTTCCCTATCAAGAGAAACTCTAGGACATGCCTCTTCCTCTGGACCTCCTCTCAGTTGATAATTATTAGTAACATCCCATGGTAGTGTAACTCCACTTGTTCCATGTCAAGGTTGAATTTTATGATTGAGACGTGCTCTGTTCATCTACGGTCCAAACAGCTAAGTTGACACCATTTCAAAAAATGAATATCAACTTACATCTCAAAATTTTCCTATAAAAATAGGAAAATTTCAATGTGCTGAGTTCATGAATGCAAGAATTATTTAAAATTTATTTGTTTGTTTACATCTCAACATTTTCCTATAAAAATAGGAAAATTTCAATGTGCTGAGTTCATGAATGCAAGAATTATTTAAAATTTATTTGTTTGTTCTTATTTATTTGGTCTTATTTCTTATTTATCTACAAAAAGTTTGTTTCATTTTATTCAAAAGAGGAATTTGTTTCAAGATAGCCCTAAAAGGCAAAAGGGATTTTAATGATAGTATGTTAAATTTTAAGATAATCTAAAGATATAGATTAAAGTGTAATTTTATGTTTCATTTCTTCATTTCTTTTGGATTCACCAAGTTTATAGATGGGTAAGTTAATGTTGCATAATATTCCTTCAAGTACCGCTCGATGATCAGGGGCATGAATCATTCTCCTTTGTAGTTGAGAACTTGGCAAGATCCCCCTGAGTATGAGTTTTTAATGATGAACATGCCCTCCAACATTGATTTAAATTTTTCTCCTATCTTAAGATGAGCAATAATAGGTCTTTAAAATTGTAGCACTAAGTCGCTAACTCGGTACATCCTCAGACAAGCAAATTTGTCATGTACTCATATCATTTTGGCTTGATATAGTTCTGGATTTTGTTGAGCTGTTAAACACTTACCTTCCAAACTGTCAAGCTCTTCAAGCCATAGATTTGAATTTTCCTTTTTTTTTATCTTTTTGGTGATTGCCATTCTGAGTGATGGGAGCTGCAAGTCAAGTGAAAGTATGACTTCAGACCCATACACCAAAGAAAACAACATTGATTGTGTTAGTGTTCTGTACACTGTTTGGTAGGGTCATAAAGTCTCTAGTAGTTGTTCATTCTATTGTTTTGTATTTCCAGTTAGCATCATTTTTAGAATAAGTACTAATGTATTATTGAAGGCTTCAGCCAAAGCATTAGCCTTGGGGCAATAGGTTTTCTAGTATCTCCAATCTATCTTGTGGCTTTGGACAATTTTGTTTATCATTATATTTTTCAAGGTTGTACCATTATCCAAAATTTAGTCTTTGAGGAACTCCAAATATATAGACAATCTGATTCTTAAAGAATTGTAGCCCATGGTTTGGCTTGACCTCGCCAATCATTATAGCTTCTGCCCACTTGGAAAAATAATCTGTAGCAGTCAGAATAAACTAGTGATCACTAGAGGATGGATTGTCTATAGGTCCCATTATATATGTGCCCAACACTCTGTTGACCTCATTTTTGATGAGGTCTTCCCTTCTTCTTGTTAGTTCTTAGGATCTAGCCTTAGGTTTTTTTTCTTTTGACTATCTTAGAGGACTAGAATTGGGACCCGCCTTTTAGAAATTCAAACCACTTCTAAACTCCCTGCAAACTCCACAAACTTGACTATAGACCCCTAATCACCCGCAGGGTTGAAATCAAATGTGGAAGTTTAAAGGATGAGTTCCTATAGGACTCTTTCGGCCTTAGACTACCCCCGGTGGCCCGGTCCAGTGAGGGGGCCGACTTACACTACACTTACACACTACATTTCCACACACTTCCTAAAACCACACCCATACCCGACTTAACCTCCCGACTCATGTGGGTGATTCACATGGATGGTCCTTAACCCCTAAGCCTCGGCAAGAGGGTTAGGAACAACATAGTGAATGCCTCAAATGAGTCCTTTCATGGCTCATATGGGCTTGAAATGGCTTCATGGCTCAACCAAAATGACTTCTTTCCACCTAAATTCACCCAATCTCCAATTTCCCAAATTTTCAATTTTTGACCCCCGAGACCCTACACCTACTAAACCTACCCAAAACCCTTGAAATTACCCAAATTTTTGCAAAATTTCCAAATTACCCAAAATTTTCCAAAATTAATCCCAAACATCTCCACATCACTCAAATTGATCATCCATACCCAAAAATACCAAAGATTCCAAAAATACCCCCCAATACCCTCCAAATACCCAAAATACCCTTCTTGGCCTAAAAATCCAAAAATTCAGAAAATTCCCAGAAAATTCCAGAAAATCCTAAATATTCCCAATTTCATTTTGTCCAACTACACCATGGGCCAATTTTGTCAATTTACCCTACTTTTGTCAAAACCCCCAAATTGACCCATTTTAACCCAAAGTAGACCCAATGTTAAACCAAACCTATCCAATTGACTCAAATTTTGGTCCAATTCAATTTTAAAATTTAATTCAACATCCCCAATACCAATCTAGACCAAATCCAAGTCCAATTTGATTGACATTTGGATCCAATTTCACTTTGGGCCTTAAAGCCCAAATTTGGACCCATGACCCAAACTTAGCCCAAACTAACCCAATTCAACTCCAATTAACCCCAAATCTTTTCTAAACCTTCCTTAACATCCCCATAAACAAAACACTAACATGATTTGCCCAAAATTTGAACCCAAACCCCACTCAAATTCAACCCAAAATCAAAAAGCCCAATTTTGACCTAAACCCAAACCTAACCCAAATAGGCCCAAACCTCAAAATCAAAACCCAACCAAAGCCAAAACCTCTTTGAAACACTCCCATAAACATTTCTCAACATTTATTTTACATCAATTTCAACCCTAGCCCAACATTGGCCCAAGTTAGCCCAATTTGACCTACATTGGCCCATTTACCAAATAAACCCAAATTCAACCCAATTCAAACCCAAACCACCTTAAATCTATTTCAAATTATTCATGAAACATCCCTAAACCAAAACCAACAACTATTTGGCCCAAAATTCTACAAAAATTCCCATCCATGAACACATCCTTAAACTTAAAAGCCCACTTCCCTTAAACCTTCTTAAAAACCCATCTTCATTAAATTTTAAAAGCCCAAATCATCCTAAAGCCCACATGACACTTCCCCTCATCATCCATTTGATCAAAATCACCCCTAAGTTTCAAAATCATCAATTAAACCATTCCAAATCAAGCCACATGTCAAATTACCCCCTAAATGTCAAAAATTTCTAAAACCCTTTTCATGAAACAAATCAACCTTTTCCCAAGCCAAATGAAGCCATGAACAAGCCATTCTCAAGCCACATGAAGCCATGAGGGCTTTGACTTGTCATTAGTCCATTTATGGCAAGAAGAGGGGGTTCTTTCTTAAACCTCCTTTAACCTTTTTTTACCTTAATCATGTCACACACTAAACCATGTTTAGCCACCTCATCATGGATGGAGACTTCACCACTCCTTCTAAGCCGACCTAAATGATTCCCTCAGCTCAAAATCGAGCTTGGAAGGGTGCACCAAGCCCAAAATGGTGGGTTGACCCAAACCAAGCCAAAGTGAGCCTTCTCCCATTCCATTTAAATCAAACTCCTTTACACATGTCAAACCTCAATTGCCTACACTAAACCCCGACCCGACCCACTCGACCAAGATGGTGACCATCGCTCGGCCGGCCGGCCACCGGGCCGCCGGAAAACACCATGGCCGAGAGCTCACATGTGAGCCAACATTGAAATTCTCACTTGCTGAGCTGCCCCATGCCTAGTGGTCACCATGGCTGATCTTCTCCTCACCAGAGCAGCTGATCCCAAGCCCTAACTCCCTCTGAGAGGCCTTCCACCCTCTCCTATTTAAACTCCACCCCTCTCGGCCATGAGGAGAGCTAAGCACAAACCTTGCCAAAACTCTGCCAAAATTGTTCCAGACCCTTCTCCACTCTTAGAACACTTGATCCCCAGTGAAATCCCCTGCCATTTCTCCTCCGTAAGCTCAATTTCGTAGTTGAAATTCCACCCAAAACCAGGACACTTCTCCACAGTGAGCCAATTCTCAAATTGATTGGCTCTACACCTTCACCGTACCAAGGGAAGGTGTCCACCAAGCAAAGCCCCATCTCCGAGCCACCTAGTTGCTCCGACTCTCCAAGCTTTGTGATCGGGCTTGGTCGAAATCATATCCGTACAATTCCCTGCACCGGGAGACTTCATCCGGAGCTTCGCGGGACCCAATCGAAGGTGCAACAACTCTCGATTGAAGCCACCCTTCTCTGAGCCAAGGTATGAGCTAACTCTCCATCCCGAGCTTCTGGAGATTCTCCATTTCAAATGCCTTAGTTTCAATGCATGTTAGCCGTATAGATGTGTTCGTCTCTTCAAGACGAATCCATAGAGCAGAAGAACATGAAAATCCATTGAGTATCGAGTGAGATATTAGGGATTTAGTGTGGACGGCTATCGGGCGAGGACACTTGGGACGATGAACGGATGCCGTCCATTCAATACACGCGCGGACGAACGCGCTCGGATGGCGTCGGACCGAGAAACGGTGCGAGAACCGCGGGGCCCGGGCCGCCGACTCGAGTGGCGGCGTTGAATGGGAGCGCGCCGCGCGGCCTTCGTAGCCGCCGAGGATGCGCCGGCGCCGCGTGGATAAATAGAAAATTAGGGTATTTTCTTATTTATTTAATTCCCTAAACTTCAAAAATTCATATCTCTCGTGTAGGAAAATCATAAAAATAAAATAAAAATACCCTCTTGCTCAGTGAACGGAGGAGAATAATGTGGAAAAGAAATCATTTAATTTCATCAAATATTTTATTTTTTATAATTTATTTACTCTCTCGCATTATTTTAATTCTCCATGCATGCATACAATTCACCATGGCATGAGACCATAGGGCTTTGAAGCCTCTGAATTTGGGAACATTCCCTGAATTTTCCAAAGTCGAGGCCATCCCTATGAAGAGTTCTTGATTTTTCAAGTTCGTGTCACTCGTTTTGAGTATTTTAATTCCAGTAAATAGCATGTTGTGAAATAAATTCTAGGAAAATTTGGTGATGTTCCTTATGACCAGAGAACCCTAGGAAAAATAGGTTTTGACTTAGTTCATTTAAAACAACTCTAATCGGCTTAAACACTCAAAATAGGTCTTCAATTAATTAGAGTTAACCATGCATCAAATTGACTTGAAATCAATTCTCCACTGACCTTTAGGATCAGAGGAATTCACCATAAAAATTTGAGGTCAATCGGACTTGGTTAGCCCCACTAATTGGGTTAATTAAGCCACTTAGCCATTTTAAACTTTAAAAATTCATAACTTTTAAAATACTTTTCAAAAATTCACTAAATTGGTTTTGGAGCCTCTCTGATATCAGGGGAACCTAAGAAAATTAAAATTTCAATTTTCCGAAAAAGTTGATTTTTAATAATATTTTAATATTTTTAATAATTAAAAAATAATAAAAATCACAAAAATAATAAAGTTCACCAAAATGTCACATTTTGAATTTTAATCACTTAGGAACAAATCCCACATTTTTCCTAGGTCTATTTAGTGAGATATTGAATTTTAAAGCCCTAGGGTAATTTTAAAATTAAAAAATGTATTTTCTAGCATTTTCACTAAAATAATTATAATAAATCATAAAAAAATCAGAAAATTGCAAAATTTGTTTCTCTGGTTTCCTTGATATCAGAGAGATTTTTGAAAAATATAAAATCCATTTTTCAACATTTATTTTATTTTTAAATTAATTAACACTCCAAAACTCAAAATAATTATAATAAAAATAATATAATTCAAAAAATCACCAAAATTGGTCCAAGTGCTTCTCTGGTCATTAGGAATGTCCCCTAATTTTCTTAAGGACAGAAACTTTCCCTTGGTCATGTTATTAAATTTTCCTTGAAAATCTCTATTTTCCACCAAAAATAATTATATAAATAAATTAAATACAGAAAAATCACATTTTCTCCTCTCATGTCTTTATTGACATATGAGTGAAGTCATATAAAAATTTTAAGTTCATTTGGGTTCAATTTAGTGAGTTATGAAATTATTAAGCTTAAAGGGTAAAATGGTAATTAAACTTTTAACCCTTAATTAAAACTTTAGGTTTAATAAAAAATCAACAAGTAAAATATTTGATCTTAATCTGATTTGGATGATTGAAATTTAAATAATTAAAGGTTAGAAACCCATTAAATAATTTTAAAATGATTAAACTTTAATTAAATAATAGATTAAATTTGGAGGAATAATAAATCGGGATTATTAAAATAAGGGATATTTATTAGGAAGAGATTTATTCTTTAATTTAAAAAATCCCTAAACTAATTATATCATTAATACTCAATTTTTTAATTAAAATGATAACTCAAATTTAAAATATTAAAAGACTTAATTAAATTATTAAACTCTTTTAAAATTTTAATTAAAATTAAAAATAAAGTAAATTAAAGATAAATTAAATTAAAATTAAATTAAATTTAACAATTAAATTAAATTAAATTAAATTTAATAATTAAATTAAATTAAATTAAATAATTAAATTAAATTAAATTAAACAATTAAATTAAATTAAATTAAATAATTAAATTAAATTAAATTAAACAATTAAATTAAATTAAATTAAATTAAATAATTAAATTAAATTAAATCAAATCAAATTAATTAAATACCAAATCAAATTAAATTGAACTATGTTAAGCTAAATTAAAACTCAATTAAATTAAGTTGAATTAAATATAACATCACCTAAGACATAAAGAATTCAAAATAAATGTAAAGCAACTCGAACACTATTCCAAATTTAAACCCTTTAACTTAAATCAAATCATTTGAATACCAATTTACCCTCGAAAGTTTTAGTTATCATAACTCCTAAACAGTAACATTAAATGAAATGTTACTTCACTTATAGGATATTCAAATGTCCTAGCTTCACCGAGCAAGATAACAATAAAACTTCGAAATTCTTGGACGATTAATTCATTTGTATAATTAAATTCATTTGGACTTAAAACAATCCTAGAAATATTGAAAAGATGTTTAAGATTCCTCTTAAGCACTTCCTCAATATGATAGGACATTTATAAGAACAATCGGGCTTAATCGTTCTTCGATGAAGAAAATCGTCCTCAAACCAAAACACGGAGAACCTAGACGTCCTAGTGGAATGACTAGCTATAGGATTAGGAATTTGGTAGAAAACCATAACCCTTCCCTTAGTTTTACCCAGGAACTTGCTTAAATATTCTAATCGTGTTTTAAGTGCAACTTGGGATGACTGGAAGACCCTCCGTGTACGCTTTTATTTTTATTGCAATTTACTTTCTTGCAATTTACTTTCTTGCAATTTACTTTCTTGCAAATGTACTTTATTTTTCTTGCATGATAAAACAACAGCTGCATGAAAACCCACACCTTTAGGATAGTCCCTAAAACCGAAACCGAATTAAGTTAAAAGTCATTGCAAGATAAAATTCACCGCCACAACATTTCAAAATATAAAACAACTCAAAATTTAATCACAAACGTAACACAAAACTACAATTACAACTAAATTAAAACGTCCCGTTGGATGATCGGGAATACCTCGGATGATGTAACCTACGTGTTGCTAACGGGATTTCCCACGGTCTAAATGAAAGTGTGGAACTCATTCAGTTGAGTTTAGCAAATTCATCCGGACTAAGTGAATCCGATAAAAATAATGATGCCGAAGGATGGAACCGCGGGATCTTAACCGGTGTCGTTATAATCGACTTTAAGATTTGTTTTAATTAAAACGTAAAAAACACTCGGAAATTAAGATTTTCTCTAAACCCAAAACACTTTTCTCATCTCCCCGATTTATGATTTCTAAAACTAAACCTCTCGCAACAACAAGGAACTTGGGGCATGGTGGCAAGCACGGCCATCGTCGTCGCAAAACTCGAACCTACTTCAAGCAAAACTTTCCTAGAATTAAATAACCAAGCCATAGGACTTCGAGGTAGCTTGCCTAATGCAACATAAATCCTCAACCTCTTTGTTAGGCATTTGCATTGCAAATTAAGCCCTAACCGGTCTTAGGATTCCGAGGTAGTCGTCCGATACGACAATAAACCCTCACATCTTCTAGTGCTATTTGTTTGATTTTATCATACAAATATAAGCCCTAATTAATTAAAATCGGCAAGATTGAAATACTAAATAAACATTAGGACTTTCCTAAATTCAAGCCAAACAATAGGATAGTCGGGAAATTACCGAAGTTCACTTCGAATCGGCAATTTCTCCTACCTCTCTTCCTTTGGATTCACAAAACAAAATGTTCCAAAATTTGATCCATTCCCTATCGAAATTCCAAAATTCAATCTTTGAAAACCTTAAACTTCGAAATTCTCGAGAGCGGAATTATTGATTATTATCGAGAGTTTTCTTAGGTGATTCCCGTCACTTAAGATGTAATTAACTATAGTGGCTCGCCCTTATAGGGAATTTTAAAGAACCTGGGTAATATAAACCCCGTTTAATACTTTCATATTAAGCGTGGAATTTGTCGGCTTATAAAATTGGTTCACGGACCAAACGGATGTCACAAAACTTCTAGTTTATTTGATCGAGCCCCACCCTCAAGCAGTGTGTCTATCCTTAGGGATAGATACACGGCTTAGTGGTGCGGTGCCCGTTTATATAAACTATTTGGGATGTGAGATCGGTTTAATCTCATATTTAAAATTATTTTCAAAGTCAAATACTACTTTCTAAATTATATATATTTAAATCAAATTTAAAATTTAAATTCGCCGATAACTTCTGTTAGGCGACCCCCTTTTAAAATACAACACAACCTAAAAATATGCCGACACACTCAATTGAGCCCGACACAATTTTTGTGTGTAACATGTTTGGAGGTTGATGTAAGACCACTCCCTGTAATTGTCGTTGATGGAATCTTTTGGTAGTCTTCAAGCAATCTATCATCATTACTGGCCAGAAGTATCCAATTCTCTTGAACTTCATCTTCACATTGGGCTTTTATTGTTGCACACAACACAAGCTTCAATAAACTTCTTTAACCAAATGTGATCATAAAGCTTCAGACTTGCTCAATCACTGAGACCACATCTGATTGAAGGACCTTTGGTAGAGTGCATTATCTATTAAGTCATAGAACAATGCTCATTTTCTAATTTGATTTAATGTGGATTTATCATTGGGTAGTATTTTATTTTGTAAGTACTCAAATGGTTGAAGTCTATCTTCATTCTCTCTTTGGTGGTTTCTACTTTTGTCTTGACACTGATTTTGTGAAAGTTGTCCATAAAAAAATTATGAGAGAGCTTTTCATCCCTCACCAAGATTAGGATATGGTCTTCCTCCAACCAGGCGAACTCTTCTGCATGCTTTGCTAGATCATTTGTTAAAAAATTCTCCCTTTTGAGTTCTGAAGTGTGACATTTGGAATTTATTCCAATACTTTCATCGTGTAGCAGAATATTATTCGAGTCTAGACTAAGAACCTTCTACTTTCCAGTGACTTGGTTAATTTCTAATTGAGAATCATCATAATTTTTGATGTTTATGATCTCCATTGGAGGCGTAAGCTCCAATCTAGTAATGAATGCTTCATATTCAGCTTTGTAGTTTTTAGATGACTCTGTCAGGTAGTAGAAAAAATGCAGCACACTTAGTTTGGAGTTATGAAAATTAAACGAACTCTTATTTATTACTTATGATTTCTCTTGTCTCTTTGTCATTATTGGCAGAAAAAGATATGACAAAGTACATTTCCTAAAGTTGAGCTTAAAGATCTTTTAGCTCCCAATATTTTTTCATCTGCTAGGTCATCATTGACAAGGACCCTGTTAGTATTGAATGTACTACTATGAAATCTTTCAGGATCTGTCCCTTAATGGCGCCTTAAGCACATAAGTTAATTTAAATTGGAGTAGTATCATTCCCATCTTGCTAGTCTTCTAGAAAGCACTGGTTGTATCATCAGATATCGCAATGTGTTGATTCTTGAAATGAAAGTCAACTTATGAGAAAGCATACAATGTCTAAGCTTTTTAATAGAAAAAATTAAAGATAGGCAATGCTTGTCAATCGAGGGATATCTCACTTCAACCGGAATCAAACAATGACATAGATAATATATGCATTTTAATTACAGTCGTCAATAATTTGGGCTAGCAAGGTTCTGAGAGAGTTATCTAAAGTCATAGTATACAGAATTAGAGATTTTTTTGATTGGGTCTACTAAAATAGGTGTCGTTTAGAAATTTTTAATGTTTTCAAAAGCATATTGACATTTATCATCATATGCAAATTTAGCATCCTTTTTATTCATTGCAATAAACTGCTGGCACCTTCCTAACAAGTGTCGGCGTGTTTTTAGGTTGTGTGTTTAATTTATAATTATATATAACTTGAAAGTAGTATTTGGTTTTAAAAATAATTTAAGTTTAAATATTTCAAGATATGAAATCTATCTGATCTCACATCCCAAATAGTTTATATAAACGAGCACCGCATCACAAATCGCATATCTATCCCGAAGAATAGACACACTGCTTGATGATGGGGCTCGATTAAATAAACGAGAAGATTTGTGACATCTGTTTGGTCTGCAAACCAATTTTATAAGCCGACAAGTTCCCCTGTTTAATATAAATGAATTAAGCACGGTTTATATTACCTGGGTTCTTAAAGTTCCCTATAAGGGCAAGCCCCTATAGTTAATTACATCTTGAGTGACGAGAATCACTTAAGAAAACTCTCGATAATGATCAGTGGTTTTTCTCTCAAGAATTTCAAAGTTTAAGGTTTTCAAAGGAATGGATTTTGGAAATTTCAAAAGGGATTAGCTCGAATTTGGAACAATTAATTTTAGGAGTCTAAAAAAAGAAGAAGTAGGAGAAGCTGAGGATCCAAGAAGAATCTTGGCAACTTCCCAAATTATCCTATTGTTTGGCTTCAATTTAAGAGTATGCTATTTAATGTTTCATCCTGCCAATTTTAATTAATTAGGACTTATATTTTTATGATATGATCATACAAATAGCCTCGAAGATGTGAGAGTTTATGTTATACCAAAGGACTATCTCGGAATCCTAAGCCCGGTTAGAGCTTAATTTACAAAATATGATCATGAAAATGCCTAACGACAACGTTTGAGGATTTATGTTGCACTAGGAAAACTACCTCGAAAGCCCTATGGCTTGTTGTTTAATTCTAAGAAAGGTTTTGCTAATGTCGATCCAAGTTTTACTGACGACGATGGCCGTGCTGCCAACTGTGCTCCAAGCTCCTTGTTGTTCCAGGGGTTTAGTTTTAGAAGGTAAAAATTAGGGGATGAGAAAAGTGTCTTGGTCTAGAGAAATCTTGAAGTCTAAATTTCTTTAGTGTTTTAATTAAAACAAATCTTAAAGTTGATTAAACAGAACCGATTAAGATCCCATGGTTTCGTCATCCCGGTACCGTTATTTTCATCGAATTCACTTAGTCCAGATGAATTTGCTAAACTCAACTGAATGTGTTCCACACTTTCATTTAGACCATGGGAAATCCCATTAGCAACACGTGGGTTACATCATCCGAGGTATTACCGATTAATCAACGAGACGTTTTAATTTAGTTAAAGTTGTGGTTTTGTTGTTTTGTTTGTGATTAAATTTTGAGTTGTTTTATATTTTAGATGTTGTGGTGGTGAATTTTATCTTGTGTTAATTTTAATTTAGTTTTGGTTTCAGTTTTGTGGCTATCCTAATGGTTTCAGTTTTCATGCAACAATCCCGTTTATCATGCAAGAAAAGTAAAGCGCAGTGTAGGTAAATAATTTGTAATAAAGTAAATTGTAATAAAGTAAAAGTGTACCTGGAGGGTCTTCTCGTCATTCCAAGCTGCACTTAAAACACATGTTAGAACATTTAGATATTTGCAACAAGTACCTAGATAAAACTAAGGGAAAGGCTTTGGTTGTCTACCAAAATCCTAATGCTACAGCTAGTCAGTTCCTATGACGTCTAGTTCTTTATATTTTGTGGATGATTTTCTTCATCAAAGAACAATTAAGTTCAATTGTTCTTCTTAAAACACCTCATTGTATTGAGGAAGAGCTTAGAATGGGTTTTAAACATCTTTTCAATACTACTGAGATTATTTCGAGTCTAAATGAATTTTTATTGTAGAGATGAATCAATCATTCATATGAATTTTTAGTTAAGTTTTAACTCTTACTCAGTGAACTTAGGACATTTGATTATCCTATGGGTGAAGTGACATTTCACTTGATGCTCCATTTAAGAGTTATAATGATAAAAGTCTCTAGGGGTAAATCAATTTTTTAAGAATTTCAACGATTTAAAATTAGAATTAATATTTTAAAGTGATTTAATTTAGTTAAAAATTCTAATAAATTTAAGTTTGGAATAGTGTTCAAGTTGTTTTATTCTTAAGTGTTTTAAACTATTTAAATAGAAAGAGGAGTTTAAATTATTTAATTTAGACTTTAATTATTTAATTTTAAATTAATTGCAATATTCTAGATTAACTTTTAATTGGTTTGATTTTTTTAATTAAGAATTATTTTTTGAAATTGATTTTGATGTTTTTAGTTTGTTTTAAATTTGCTTTCAAGTGATTTTTGAAATTAATTTTTTTGATCTTAATTCTTTCTTAGATGATTGAAACTTTGGAAAATAAAAGTACCCTAATTAATTAAAATTCAGTTTTGAGTAATTTAGCCAATTAGGGTTTTTCTTAATGAATTAACTCAAAACATAATTATCCTAGGGTCCATTGGTCCTAAGAAACTTTCCCAAAATTTCCTAGAATTTTCTAAGCAATATGCTAATTAATGGAATTAAAATACCAAAAATAGTGACATAAACTTGAAAAATACATAACTTGCCATAGAGATAGCCTCTGACCTTGAAAAATTCAGGAAATGCTCCCAAGATCAGAGGGTTCAAAAGCCCTATGGTCTCATGCCATGGTGAATTGTATATGCAAATGGAGAATTAAAATACTGAAATGAGTAAAGAATTAATTAAAAATAAAATACTCATCAAATTAACTCAATTCTCTTTCCACATTATTTTCCTCTGTTCACTGAGCAAGAGGGTATTTTTATTTTATTTTTGTGATTTTTCTACTTAAAGATATGAATTTTCTAAGTTTCAGGCATTTAATTAAATCATAAATTCCATATTTTCCTACTTATCCGACTCAGCGCTACGGCAACCTTAGCATCTCCGTAGCTTCATGCAGTGCGCTCCCATTCGTCGCTGCCATCCCACTCAGTTCCACGCAGCCCGCAGTTCATGTACCATTCCCTGGTCTGACGCAATCTGAGCCGTCCAGTCGATACACGCTCGATCCAACGGTGGCTGGTCGTCGTCTCCGACTGGTATGCACCCGTGACCGTTCGCACTTAAACCCTAATATCTCCCTCGTTTCTCAATGTATTTTTGTGTTCTTATACTCTCTGGATTTGTCTTGAAGAGACAAAAACATCCATATGGTTTACATGCTATGAAATTAACTCAAATGAAATGAAGAATCGCTGGAAGCTCGGGTTAAAGAGAAGTCTCCATACCTTGGTTCAGGAGGTGGGGCCTCAACTGAAAGTGCTCGGGACGTTCGTTGGACCTGGAAGAGACTAGGGATGAAGCCTCTGGCCCTGGTGAAAGGTCTAAGTATGAAAGTTACCTGGCCCGATTTGAGACATTGGAGGCTAGAGCAATTGGGTGGCCTGGAGAGGGGGCTTTCACTGGGGAACTCCTTCACTTGGTCCTGTGCAGGTGTGGGTGAGTTTAATTTGATTTTGGTGGAGGTTTGAGAGATGTCCTGTTCGGCTCGAGAATTGAGCTCCAAAATCGAGCTCAATCAATGGGATTTAGGGCAGGCGAACAGTGGGGATGGATTGCTCTTGGCTAGGGGAAGCTCTGTGAGGAGTTTGGAGAGATTTTATGAAGGCAGATTTTAGCCAACCTTTTGGCCGAGAGGGGGTGGCTGGTGTAAAAAGCCATGGCCAGGGCTTCGCAGAGGCAATTGATGGCTGGGATCAGTTGCCTAGGTGAGGAGATGAAGAGCTGTGGTGGCCAATTGGAGTGGGGCAACTCAGCAGGTGAGAATTTAAAATTTGGCATATTCCAAGCTCCTCGGCCATGGCGTTTTCCGGCGGCCTGGTGGCTGGCCGGCCAGAGTCAGGTCACCATCTGACTCAGTGGAGTCAGGGCTGGGGTTTAGTGCAGTCAATTGAGGCTTGACATGTGTAAAGGAGTTTGATTTAAGTGGTAAGAGGGAAGGGCCATTTTGGGTTTGGTTTGGTCAAACCATGCTTTTGGGCTAGATGCACCCACCAAGGGACTTTGGGTGCTGTGGGGAGTTAGGTGAGTCAGCTGGTTTTAAGTAGTGAAGTCTCAATCCAAGCTTATTTAGATTAATTTTGGGTTTAGGTGAAGCATGGGTAAGGTTAAAATGTTTAATCATAGGTTAGGAAAGAGCTCCCCTCTCTTGCCATAAATGGATTGATGACAAGTCAAAGCTCTCATGGCTTCATATGGCTTGTGAATGGCTTCATTTGGCTCCATTTGGCTTGGGGCCAAGCTTAGTCAATTTCATGGAAATGGGTTTTAAGGATTTTGGGTATTTAGGGGTAATTTGGCACATGGCTTAGTTTAGAAAAGTTTAATGATGAATTTGGGTATTTAGGGCTAATTTTGCACATGGCTTAGTTTAGAAAAGTTTAATGATGAATTTGAAACTTAGGGAGTGATTTAAATTAAAGGGATGATGAGGTGAAAGTGTCATGTAGGCTTTAGATTGATTTTGGGCCTTTTGAAATCATTTTGGATGGGCTTTTAAAATGGTTTAAGGAAGTGGGCTTTATGTTTCAAAATGGACTTTTGGATGAAAAATTTTGTGAAGGACCATGCCAAATAAATTTTAGGTTTAGTTGAGGGATGTATCATGAGTGATTTGAACAAAATTGAGGTGATTGGGAGTTGAATTGGGGTTGATTTGGGACTTTTTTGGTAAAGGGGCCAAAGTGGGTCAAATTAGGCTAACTTGGGCTAAGGTTGGGCTAATGTTAAATTTTATGCAAAATTAATGTTGATAAGTGTTTATGGGAGTGTTACAAAGAGTTTTCAACTTTGGTTGGGCTTTGATTTTGGATTTGGACCCATTTGGGTTCATGGTGGGTTTATGCCAAAATTGGGGATTTTTGGTTTTGGTTAGGTTTGGGTAGATTTTAGGTTCAAATTTGGGGCAAATCAAGTTAGTGTTTTGTTTGTGGGGATGTTAGGAAGGTTTAGGAAAAGATTTGGGGCTAATTGGAGTTGAATTGGGTTGGTTTGGGCTAAGTTTAGGTTATGGGCCAAAATTGGGTTTTAAGCTTCAAATTAAAATTGGATCCACATGTTGATGAAATTGGGTTTGGATTTGGTCTAAATTGATATTGGGGATATTAATTTGAAGTTTATAATTGAATTAGATCAAAATTGAGGTCAATTGGGTTGGTTTGGTGGGACATTGGGTCCACTTGGGTTAAAAATGGGTCAAATTGGGGGTTTTGGCAAAAGTGGGCTAATTTGACAAAATTGTCTTATGGTCTAGTTGAAAAAAATGAAATTGGGAATATTTGGGATTTTCTGGAATTTTTTCGGAATTTTTGGAATTTTTTCGGTTGAAAAGGGCATTTTGGGTATTTGGATAGTATTAGTGGGTATTTTTAGAAATTTTGGTATATTTGGCTAAGGATGATTAATTTGAATGGTGGGAAATGTTTAGGATTGGTTTTGAGGAATTTTGGGTAATTTAGGTTATTTTACAAATTTTGGGTATTTTCAAGGGCATTTGGTAGGCTTGGTGGGTTTAGGGTCCTGGAGGTCAAAAATTGAAATTTTTGGAAAAATAAAAATTGATCAAGTTTGAGTAGAATGGAATCACTTTAATTGAGCCATAAAGCTATATCAAGCCCATAAGAGCCATGAGAGGACTCATTTGAGGCATTCACTATGTTGTTCCTAACCCTTTTAGCCAAGGGCCTAGGGGTTAAGGTCCATCCATATGAATTACCTACATGAGTAGAAAGTCAAGCTAGGTATGAATGGTTTTAGGATTTGGAATGTGTGTGAAAGTGTAATGTGTGCAAGTCAACCCTCACCAGACCAGGCCACCCAGGGTAGTCCAAAGGCCAAAGAGTCCTATAGGGAACTCATCCTTTAAACCTCCACATTTGATCTTAACCCTCCAAGTGACGTAGGGGTTTACAATCAAACTTATGGGGTTTTAAGGGAGTTAAGAGGTGTTTGAAGTTATAAGTGGTGGGTTCCATTTCTAGTCCTCTAAGATAGTCAAAGAGAAAGCCTAAGGCTAGATCCTAAGTACTAAGGAGAGAGAAGAGAAAAGACCTCATAAAAAATGAGGTCAACAACAAGTTAGATATGAAGCATCTTAGATATGCCAAATTACCTTGGAAAGATCTTAATTAGGTCAAATTCCTTGGGCATGACATGTTTAGGAAAGCTTCAGTCTTGAGAGAGCAATTTTGATCCTACGGTGATGAACAACGAATTCCAAAAAGCTTCCATGATGTGACACCAAAGATGAATTTTAAGGATTCATCTTAACATTAAATTGTCATAATCATTTCAAGCGATTCCATAATCATGCACATGGTCATTCTTACGTGTACTCTTAATGACTAAGTCATCCACATAACATTCCACCTAGTTGTGAATGAGTTCATCTAAGATCCTTGTCATAGCCCACTTGTATTTTGCACTAGATTTCTTATGTCCAATGGGCATTAGCAGTAAATATTATGGATGTTCTAAAGGCTATATTTTGTTCATCTTCCAGAGACATTTTCTGATGATCCGTCCATAAATGAGAAGATTGTGTATGCTGATGTGATATTTATCATCAAATCTAAGATCAATAAAGTGAACTCCTTCTATAGACAGGCTTTGTTGAGATCTCTAAAGTCAACATAGATTTGTATCTAGCCATTTTCCTGCATCATAGTTACAACAATGGCTAACCAATTTGATATTTTTCTTCACAAAAAAATTTTGGCATCGAATAATTTTTTAACCATTATTGACTTGTTGTTCTATTTCTAAAGGTTCTTCTTGGAGATTTCTTTATGGGACTTTTTGTTTGACCTAACCCAAGCTTATGAAGGGAAAATTCATGAGCTAGTCCATGCATCTCATTGTAGCTCCATGTTAATCAGTCTTTGTATTCTTTTAAAAATTTAACTATTTCTTTTACTTCTTTTTCACTAAGTAACTAACTAATGAACGTTGGTCTTGGGTTATTGTTTGTTTCAAAATTGATTTATATTATTTCATCTATTGTTGATCTCATTTTTTCCTTGAATTCTTTTGGTGCATCTTCAGTTGGAGGCCCTTCAAAACTTTTGGGTACTTCTGCACACTCTATATTGGGTTCTTCTATGATAACTAGGTAAAATTACGTGTACTCAAGAGGTCCGATGGTAGCAAATCCAACTCCTTCTTTCAAGTTGAAGTTATGTCATTTGTTATCTCATAGTTATTTGAAGAGGTGGGATTGGTTTTTTTGCCACTGTTTTGGTATCTATTGAATTGAAAAGTGTCCAGGAAACACACCCAAGGAATAGAGCTTACGAAAAGGAAGAAGAAAAAGTAGTGAACATTGAAATGTGTTTAATCTTCTATTATGAAATGACACTTATTTATAGACATAGAGCCTTGAATGTTATAATTACAGTCTTATACCTAATCATTAGCCTTTACCAGGGTTACCATGGTGAATTAACAGGATAGTATAATAGAATATTTACAAGAACTGTTTGACCGATATTTAGTCAAACGAGTGCTCATTTTGATCGATCAATGTCTGCCCTGTCTGGGTTTCATTGTTGATTTTGATGTTCTCCTCAACACGAGGCTTTTGAAATCGATACAATTTTAAAGATTCAGGTTCTTTGACTAATCAAGCGCATTAACAATTTTGTAAATATCCTCGAAAGGTAAACATACAACTTCATGATGGGTTTGATTATTAGAGTAAATGAATTGTTGGATATCAGCATTTATCTACAATTTAAATCTAACAAGTCACTTCCCCTATTTATTCTAGAGACTTGATAGGGTTTAAATTAATTTTGGGGTCTTCTCCTTCTTGTAAGGACAAGCCTAAAAAATTAAGTACATCTTAAGCAATAAAAGCTATTTAAGTAAACTCTCGATTAAGGCTGTAGTTTTATATTGAAAGAGATTTTAATGTTTTTCTTTGATGTTTTATTACAATGCTAGGACTGCATGGCATTCAATCATGTAGGAGCCTAAAGGTAAGAATTTACATTATAACTCAACAAACGACCTTAAAGGCCGCCCTAACCTAAAAAAGGGAAACAAGCAATGCATTTGATTTATGACTTTTCTGGAATGGGTTACGATCTAAACTAACTAATCAAGTTTAAAACCATGCATGCCAGATCTCGATGATGCAAAATGGGGTAGTTTGTTGTTCATTTAAAGTTGTAGGTTTATGACTCAATTATAAATCAAGTTGTTGTGTATATATGGTATTCATAATGTCCTATGACTAATGCAAAAATATTTTTGAAATTTTGATTTTAAATGATTTATACCTTACTCTCAACTATTCAATTTTTATTGGTGATGAGTGTATCAAAGTAGGCTATGTATTGGGTTATGCCAATTCTTGAAGGTGAATGCATAAAAGATTTATTTCAAAAGGCCGATTGGTATGTAGGCAAAACTCATTCTATAAGGTAGTGATTCTCATGGCTCAAACCACCCCTTTCACTGTAATGAGTGAGGGTCCGAAGATAAGGAATGGGAGCTAAATGTTATGCGTATGTCTATAGATCATGTTCTCAAAGTTTTATTTTAATTTCAATAGTGGTTGATTAAATGTATGATGTCTCTCCGATTATGAATGCGATGATTTATGTAGTTTAATTTCGAAAAGTTGGTTTGAAGTTATTTTGGTTGGGGTAGAAGATTTAGCCCTTAAATGAGCCTACTGAAAATTCAAGCAAAAAAATAGAAATGTTAATGTCGGCCAATAGGGCAGACTTATCGAATGAATACATTCAAATTGATGATGTGGGTACCACTCCTAACTTATGTCAGACTCATCAACTAACTTCATCAGTAGTACTGTTGAATTTTTAGTTGAGGTTCATCCTTCGCTTCATGTTTCATCTTCTTCTGGATAGTTTGAAAATTTATAATAAGTTCATTACAACACTTCCTAACTCTATAGATGAGAAAGAAAACTCAAAGGAAAAATACTAACTTACTACAACATCTTATTCATTTATCACACCCTAATGACATGTGGAGTAAATCTATGGCAGTATTTTCTAAGATTTCTCAAGTAGTCTTAGTAAATAGAGTTAATATAAATGTGTTCATTTGGGTTATTATCATTTTTTATTTAGAATAACATGACCATGATGCCCATGACTTTAAGTCATCCTGAGGTTATTGTATTCCCTGACTTTTTTTAAATACTTATTTTACATTCAGCTCGTTTCATCTCCAGAGTGTGTTAAGTGTGCTTTCATTCTATTACAAGAAATCAAACACTCCTTACCTTAGGTTAATTGACTTTAAGTTGTGTTGGGCCTGGATGACCTAGGTTTCATTATGATTAATTTTGATTAACTCGAGTTATGCCAGGTTGACCCAAACTTATCTAAGGTTGATTTGGGTTTACACAGTTTGGTCAGGTCGACCCAGATTTGATTAATGTTGATTTAGGTTAACCTGAGTTAGGTCGAGTTGACCCAAGTTTGGATTAAGTTAGTTTAGGTTAATTGAGTTAGGCCAGAGTGACCCGGGTTTGGTTATAAGTTGGTTTGGATTAACTTAAGTTAGGTTGGGTTTGACCCGGAAGTGGTCTAAGTTGGTTTGAGTTAACTTGAATTTGGTTAGCTTACCCAAATTTTGATTAACATGACTTGGATTAGCATACAATAGGTTGGATTGTCGTAGTTTTGGTTCAAGTTGTATTGGGTTAAGATGAGTTAGGTTGGGCTGACGGAATTTTGATTTAAGGTTTTTTATGGGTTATCCAGAGTTAGTTCAAGTTGACCCACGATAGGTTAGGATGAACCTGATTTAGATCATGTTGACCTGGAATTGGTTGAGTCAAATCTAGGTTTGGACTAGACTAGAGTTAGGCTTTGGGGATTCAAGATTTGAATTAGGTTATTTTAGGCCCAATTTGGGTTAGACCTAAGTTGGATTAAGTATTTGGTTGAGTTAGGTCCCATTAAGTCTTAATTGAGTGAGGAAATATTTGGATTATACCCAAGTTACATTTAGAGTTAGAGTTGAGTCAGGCTAGGTTTAGGTTGAATTAGAACTTAGTTAAGTATACTTAAATGGGATTGAGTTTAGTTGAGGTAGGTCTTATTAGGGTTATAAATAAATTATATTTAGAGTTCGAGTTGAATTTTAGTAGGTCATAGTTGGGTTTGACCTAATTTATGTTTAGAGCTTAAATTGGGCTATATCTATGATAGGTTAGACCTAGGCTGAATTTAAAGTTGATTTCAGCATACATTAGGTTTAGTTTAAGCTCAGATTGAGTTTAGTCTGATTTAGGTCTAGGCTAGGCAAGCCCTGAGTTGAATTCAGATTTGGGTTTTAGTTTGAACTAGGTCTAGATTGGGGAGAGACCTATGTTCAAATTTGAAATCACTTAGTTTAAGTTAGGTCAAAGTTGGTTTAGACTTAAAATGAATTAAGTTAGTTCTAATTTGAATTAAACCCAAATTATGTTTAGGACTTTAGTTGAGTGAGGTAATCTTACAAGTAAAAGGGTAGTCATGAGATTTACCCTCTAATAAAATTAATATTTTCATTATGATGTAATCCTAACTTTTTCTAAGTTCATTTTTATGTTTAATTTTAAGTTAGAATTGATTTAGGTTGAAATGTAAAATTTGCAATTTCACAGATTTTCCCCCTTTGCTATAATTATATTTTTATGTTTTTAGAGGTGAAAATTCTCATATTAGTGTTTGGGGTTGTTGCCCTAATTTTTATTTTTAATTTACATTTTTTAATTTTTATTTTACCTTTTATAATTATTTTTCAAAATAATTATAATTTTGTTAGAAAATTAGACATTGTAGTTTTAGGGAGATCACTTGACTTTGGAAAAATCAGAGAATATCCCTAATAACAGAAAGAAAATTCCCTAAAATTTCATATTTTATATGTTATATTTATTTATAAAAGTTAAAATACCTTCTAAGGTATTTATTTAGATTCAAAGTTAAATATAATTTAATTATTTTACTTTTCTTTTTATTATTTTCTCATATGGTCACTAAGTTCAAAGGTATTTTTTATTTTTGTGATTTTTATTTCCTCATTTATGAATTTTTGAAGCTTATAGGCATTTTCTGAATATAAAGAATTTGAAAAGACCAAAATTTCTTACTTAACCCACACGGTGTTTTATCAGCCTCATATTGAATGAACTCTCATATGTTGTCACAAGATTGTTTGTGCTTTACAATCAATCATAGAGGTGATTTGTAATTCAGTGCTCTGCTCCATGCATTTCTCTTCCTCAAGTCAATCTTCAACATGCATTAAAAATATATGGATATGGACGACATTTGTTCATTATCCCCCATTTGTGACTTTTAAATTTGCTAAAATTAATGAACTCAAATTTAGATATATACATATATTGATTTAGTTTTATAATGAGTCACACAATTAAACGCAAGTATACATATCACTCAAGTAATACAGGGCTCTAGTGGATTCCTGGATATCGATCCCACCGGGAGGTTCAATTTTATGGCGTAGCACAAAAATCACTTATTGAATCACAACACAATTGCAATTAATTTTAATTTTTGAAATAAAGATAAAAAGTTGTAGATACTATTTCTACCCAAATAAGTTCTAAACTCTATCAAGTTAAACTAACATAAGACTAAAGTTATAACAAAGTTCAGTTGCAAGAAAGAGTCTTCTTCCTTTCCAATCATATTGTGATGATTATTGTGTCATAGATCAGTGATGCAAATGTATTGTGCCAAATAGGAGCATTCCTATTCCTTACCCATATTTCAGCGTATAAAGAATATTGGCTAATCCTATGTTTAGTCCTCAAATCTGTGGTTCAGCTGATAGGATACTGGCTCTCAATCTAGAGCTCCCACTTCCCTTCACCTGAAGGCTAACTCTCACTTTAGTTTCTAGACATTAGGACCAAATTGAAGATTTCAGCCTGTCACTCTGAAATCTCCAATTCTACGCCCATCAAAGTATATTTCCTTATTTATTTGCACTCAATCCCCATGAACTATGTCTCTCATTCATGGACATTAAATGTGACCTTCACTTTTGTTGTGGAACTCATAATCCTTTCGAAAAATAGGTTCCCCAACAAGTTTTAACAATTCAAAAAGTAAATGAAGTTCAAAGTGAAAAGGTCATCACAAATTCTTCATAAGAAATCGGCACATCATTTTTATATCATTACATCAACACATCAAATGAAAAGGAGAAAGACAAAGAAATCTACTCAAGACTAAAGAGGAAAAGATGAAAAAACATGGATTATATATATAAAAACAACGTCATACAAATAGAGTAAAGTAAAGACAAATTATCTTAAACTCTTCCCCAAGATTATCTCAACGAATTCCTTTGACTCCTCATCTTTCTTCACAACAACACACAATTCTCTCTTTAGATAAGTAAGGAAGTATAAATCTCTCATTTTTCCTCTCCTCTCACACTCCTTAGAAGAGAAAACACAAAACATAATTTCCAACACAAAATGGAAAAAACTCTCTTTAAACTCTAAACTCTTCTCTTCTCTTCTCCCCCTCTCTTTAAACTTGGCTCCAAAAGTGTTTAAATTGGGCCAAAACTAAATTCCCAAGAGTTTTCTAATGCAAACCTTCAATATCCAGCTAAATACTATGAATTTAGTTTAAAATCAGGATAAGGCGTGGTCTGACACTGGATAGGGCGCTGTTCGGTGCATTATTCTGCCAAAACGGCCGCAACTCTCTATAAAACGAGTGCATTACGATGCTGGTGATAACGTTGTTCAGCACTTGTTCAATAAAACCATTTTTGCTCCAAATTTGCTGCTTTTCGCTTCCTTTTTCTCCAAAGGCCTAAAATCATTGTACCTGCATGAAATCATGAAAAATATTTTCCTTTAAAGTGCAATATCATCAAATACTGGTATGAAATGGATAGTGAAAAGCTATCAAATTTTTAGTGGATCAAGATCCCCCAAACTTAACTATTACTTGTCCTCAAGTAATTTTAGTTAATACATAAAATAATGATTGACTGCAATGAACTTTCTTTCTAGAATACCATAAATTTGATTTAGATAAGTACAATAGTAAGATTTTCAGAAAGATCTTTAAATAATTCAAGTAAAATTTAGCAGGTGTAAGATTATCTAGTAATCAAGTCTAAGAGTTCTAGCCTTCTATTCATTTCAGAAATGACTATAGATTGTCTTATTAAGGCACTTAAAAGAATTACATTGAAAGAAGTTTATGGGAATACTACTACTAAAGATACTAATCCACACATATAAGTTCAGGAAAGTAATTAATTTTTTCCCTTTAAGTAGGTCCAAGTGAGGCCAATTTTTATTAGGCATCTCCTCAAGCTTCTCCTCTCTTTTTCTTTCTTTTCTTTTCTTTTCTTTTTTTTTTCTTTTCTTTTCTATTCTTTTCTTTTTCTTTTTTCTTTTCTTTTAAGTGAGGATTACTGCATCTAGATAGCCTTTAATGATTTTGAGCTTCACCCTTTTCACTCTAACTTTAAAACTTACCACAAACCATTACCTTATAGTCATTTCTTTAGCTTATTAATGATTCATCATAGAGTCTAAATCCTTCTCTATCACATAAAGTTTTAATATTATTAATATTGCAAACATACAATTTTTCTTAGTTTGAATAGTTGACTGTAGTCCTATTCTCTTATACCAGATATCTTAGCCTACAAAATTACTTTTCATTACCAAATACTTTCATTCAACCTTACAAAATATTTAAATAAAATCAAAATATAGTTATCTAAAATTGAGTTATATTACAGGAAATCTTGTTAATAATTTTGAAAATAATTTTTAATGAGAACTATTAATAGTTAATTCTTTCCCTCCCCAAAACTTAGATTTTTGAATATTAATACAATTTAATATGGGAAGAAAGAAAAGATATAAACATGTAACTCATACCTCAATATGTTGGGCTTTTCATAACATTGAGTTTAAGCAAATTTTTCTTCATAAAGTAGAACAGTAGGCTTGAAATAATTAGAAGCATTTCTATACACAAATATGGGTTAGAAATTTATAGTAGATAAGTTTAAAAACATGAAACATAAACTATGCACACAACATTAATATCCAACTATTACTACCACAAATTAAATTAGGAAACCAAACACATCAAAACTCTACTATAACATCACATACATCACAAATCAACATAAAGACTACTACAAGTACAATAAAATACACATTATATCACAGATACTAATCAGAAAGAGTCTAAGGTACACACATATACAAAGCGCAAATACATAACAACATACAATGAAAAATAAAAATACACAAACTACTGATCTTCATCTTCTGTAGGAGCTCCACCATCATCAAGTTCTTCAGGCTTGTATGGAGTATACTCAAGGTATGTAGGAAATACATCGTTAGTGTCTCCCCTGAAAAATATCATATGTGTGTCATGATAAGCTATCTCATATTCTCTCCACAGCACTAGATAATCATCATTTATTTTGTTCCTTACTTCTAGTCCCTCTACTCTGGTGTTCAAGCTTTCCAACAGATCCATAACATCATGCAGAGTATGCTCCCTAGATGTAAATGGTCTATCATGACTAGAAAAAGACTAATCAGCTTTCTTACTCCATTTCCAACTTACATGGGTTTCATATGTTTTCAGATTTACTTTACAAATGGACTTCAGTGGATGGATTACCTCATAATTATCTTCAGCTGCTACTCTTGACTGAATACATAAAGCATGAATCAGGTTAGGGTGTCCTAGTCCACCTGCAGTCTCTCCTTTTGAACTTGTCAAAGTACTTTTATGAATAATAGCCACAATATTTATATTCTTCATGTTCTGAATACAGTAATTCAGAACAGCTCTATCAATAGTAACCTCGCTATGATGGTTCGTAAGTGAAAGTCTTGCAGAAATTAAATAATGTCAGGCTTTTGATACAGTATTAAAAGTAGAAAGGGGGAAGTTAACTTTTAGCCTTTGTTTAACCTTCCACTCCCTTTTTTCATCAGTCAAAAAGTTTAAAATCATATCCAATGCTTCATTCGTAATAGGAAAATTTTCATATTCACAAGAAAAAGGTGCTCTTAACTGATAAAATGCATTAATGTTGGAAGGGATGAATTCAACCATTTAGCTTCTAACCATAATGTATTCACTCCTAGAATAATACAGATTTGCATAAAACTCTCTAACAATACCCAGCATTGCTTCAGTAGTGAAATCATAGAAAATCTTCCATTGATGATTCACAATAAGTTCTTCAAGCATACCTCTAGAATGCTCAAAGGTTCTCTCTTGAATACATTTCTTATTGTTAAGAAATATACTAAAGTGAGCATAAGCTTTTAAATTCACAAATTTGTTTTCATCAAACTCAAATTTCCTCTTCCCCTTTGAAATTCTTGGAGCCATTTGTCTAAAAATACCAAATTTATCCAAAAAAATTTTAAAATTGCAATGTAATGGACTCCAAAGTAAATTTAAAAAGATAAAAACTCAAAACCCATGAAGAATCTCCAAAAATTCTCTAAAAACTTCAAAATTTTGAAACTTCCTAATGTAGAAGATTTCCACGGTCAAAATCAAAAAATTTTAGGTTAAAGTGTAGCTCTTACCAAGAGAAGATGAAATCCGAACAGTTCTGGCCATGAAATCACTTCAAATCCAAATGCTAGTGAGCCTTAGGTACAAAAATAGGCCTCGGATGGAGGTAGAAGACGATGGTTTGGGAAAAAATGGTGGGTCCCAGGGTTAAATTGTGAAAATTTGGAGTTTGAGGCCTTTTTCTAGATCGAGCACTGTCCGGTGCTAGCGGCAGCACCGTTCGATACATTATTCTGCTCTAATGTCCAAACTCTCTGACTTTTGGCGCGGTCTGATGCTGGTGACAGCGCCATTCAATGCCAATTCAAAAACTAGGCTTCCGACTTTCTTTTGCAAGTTTGATCTTTTCAAGCCCGCGTCGATGTCTAATTACTCTAATTAAGAATTAAATAACAATCTAAAGCCATGAAAAATGATATTTTTAACACAAACAACACAAAAAATCACTTTCATATATAAAATCCAAATGTCAGACACATACATATAACACTAAACATGACACATCATCAGGTCTTATAATTCTAAAATTCTGTGTCGATCACAACCACAACACAATAACGCTAAAAACTAAACAAGAAAGCAAATCCAAATATAATATCCAAGCAAAGCAATCAGATACAAAAATATAGAAAAACAATAATCAAGTTTTCATTCTTCCTCAAAACTATCATCAATTCTAAGATCTCCAATTGATTGAGCGTGAACAAACAGATTGTAGAATGAACAAAACAGAATCTGTTCAGTAGAATCCTCTTCAATCCAACCTTTTTTTTTCATCAATCATCCAGAATGATCAAAGTGCTTCTTCATTCTCCAATCCAGATGATCAAAGAAACCAGATAGATTGTTGATTGCATTTGTACTTCCTTCTCCAATTTCTTAATTTTCTTCAAGATAATCTGTGAACTTTTAGGAAAGTAAGGAGGAATAGGTTTTGACCTCTGAGATGGTTGATGAACCACCCTGCACTTTTATCCAATTCAAATGTACTTTAAAATATAAGAATTCGGCACCACTACTAAAATTTATAAATCCTTAGCAACAGTGCCAAAGATTTTACTTGGAGGTAATTTTAACTTTAGTAACAATTAAATATTTTAATCTTTTAATCGCAGAGATACTTTCAAACGCAAGTATACATATCATTCAAGTAATACAAGGCTCTAATGGAGTCCTGGATATCGGTCCCACAGAGAGATATAATAAAGCCTACGCACTAGGATTATGAAAATCAATTCAGAATCACAACTAAATCGAAATGCTTATCTGTCACTAATATACAATCGATAATAATATGGAACTTATATTAAAACTAGTTTTACTAACAATTTACTAATACTACTAGCGTTAAGTTCAAATATAGATAATAGCAAGAATCTTTCTCCTTAGTAAAGATATTTAAGTGAAATGATAATTATAATTAGTTTTAACGTGTTGTGTTGAATAGGAGCATACCTATTCTTTACCCTTTGGTCCAGGCATAAAGAACATTGACTAATCCTATGCTAGGTTACTGATTCTGTGGCTAGGTTGGGAGGATACAGCCTCTCACTTTGGAGCTCCCACGTTCCCCTCACCTGAGCGCTAACAATCTATACATCAGCACCCAAACGATTGGACTAAATTGAGGATTTTAGCCTGTCACCCTAAAATCTCCAATTCTACGCCCGATTATAATTATTTCCCTACTTATTTGCACTTCACCCTTCAAGGATTTACCCGTCTACCTTGTAAAGAGAAATGTGATACATACAAGTTAAAAATCCTTAGCACACGGTCAGGTCTTAAGAATTCATCGTGGATTTTAACAATACAAATGACCAATTTGTATAGTAAAGTATTTTTTGGTATAGTACCATCACAACTTCTTTTATAATTTATTTAATAGACTAATTATATAATCATTTCACAAAAACATCAAAACCAGGAGAAAGATAGAACAACTACTCAGAATTCATAAAGAGGATGCAATAAAACTTAGATTTCATATAATAAAGCAAAGTTCTACACACTAAAAACAAATAAGCACTACTTATCTCAAATTCCTCCCCAAGCAAACTCTTTGAAGTTCCTCTAGATCTTTTCCTTAGAATTCTCCTTTAAAACATCAATGTGGAAGAGTTCTCTCGCTTCCCTTCCACTCTTGCAATCCCTCAAAGAATTCCTTACAAACTCTCTATTTGAACTCACTGCTCACTAAATTAAACTCACTAATAGACTCTATTTTACACTATGGACTCACTAATAATCACTTTAAAGACCAGAAGAAGAGCCATTTTCTGGCATAAATTTGTTCCTTTTAAAGTTGTAGAAGAGTCTCTAAGGGTTTTCAAGGCACCCCTTTGAAAATCGTCCACATTCGACCTATTTCTGGAAAGATCTGTCGACCCCGCCGTCGGCGGCCTCGAGGTGCCGACGGCGGCCTTCTAGAAATAGTCATTTAACAGACCCCACCGTTGGCGGCCTCTATCCTTGCCGTCGATGGCTTTCCTTGCAATTAATTCTTAACTCTCGGGAAAATACAACGTCGGCGGCCTCGACTTCGTCGTCGGCGGCCTAGGTCAAATTTGTATAATTTAGTCCTTTTTGCTCCAAATCCGCTTGTTTTTAAATATTTTCATTCCTTTGTCCTTAATTCTTCATACCTATAGAAAAACACCAAAAATATCTTTCTTAAAAGTGCAATATCATCAAAATCAGTGTAAAATATGCATGAAAATCTTGATCTTTTTTTCTTGGGTCAAAATCCTCCAAACTTAACTATTACTTGCCCTCAAATAATCCTTAATACTATATAAAAGTTATGATTTATTGTGGTATAGTTTTAGTTCAGAAATACTATAATTTTGATTTAAATAAATATTATAATTGAATTCTCAGAAAGTTTTTTTAAATAATTAGATTAATTTTGCACGTATAATGCTATTTAGTCATCAAGTCTAAGAGTTCTAGCTTTCTATTCATTTCAAGAATGACTATATATTGCAATACCAATTCACTTAGAATATTTAGAAGATATGAAATTCATGAGGAAACTATAAAGTAAGAAACTAGTCATAAATATAAGTTTAGAAATGTTTTTAGTTTTCCATTTAGGTTAATCCAAGTGAAGCCAATTTTTTATAAGGCATTTCTTCAAGCTTCTCCTCACTTATATAATTTTTTCTTTTCTTTTCAGGGATTGTTTTTCAATCCTCTTTCTCTTTTTTTTTTCTATTTTCTTTCTCTTTTTCAAGTGAGGATTACTATTTTTGGATAGCCTGTTAATAATTTTGAACTTCACTCTTCTTTTCCTAAATTTAAAACTTTCAACATTCTATACGTTATATGAATTTCATAGTCTTTACATTATTGAATCCCAATCTTTTCTTTTTCAACTGAATTCCTAAGATTCTTAATATTTCAAACTATAGTTTTCTTTACTTTAAATAATTAACTATAGTCTTATCCTATTATATTAAATATCTTAATCTACAAAATTAATTTTTATTATTAAAATTATTTCTTCGAATCTTTTATACCATTTAGATAGAATCTAAATATAGTATTTAGAATTAAATTTTATCTCAAAAATCATATTAATAATTTTTTGAAAATATGTTATTTGAGAACATATAATAGTTAAGATTTTTCTTCCCTCCCCCAAACTTAAAGTTTTCTATAAATAGAAATAGTACATGGGTGAAAAGAAAATTTCTAAATATAAAATTCATACCTTTGCACTTTAAGTATTTTTGTCTTTTGAAATTTGCAGGTTCTTTTCAAAATCTCTAACTTCAACTGTCCTGTAATATTAAAATCTTTTCTACACACATACAGTTTATAATTTTTACTAGGGTAATGAAATTTTAAAACAAGTATATAAAATTATACATTAAACGAAAACAACTAACTATACTACATAGGACATATGCATTTCACAACACAGAACAAACAGTTTACTAATTTAAATTAAACAGATCACAATTACACTTACTATTATAGATATCACAAGCATCTAGAAATGAAAATGCAAACTACTACACTAAACACATATCACATAAAATAAAGCATTGTCCACAATACAATCCATAAAAATAAAAGTTCAATAACTTAAAGAAAAATAATCACAAACACAAACAATACATCACTATCAAATGATCAAGCATCAAAATCCTACACAATGTCTTCATCACCCTGGTAGCAGGAGGATTGGGCTGATACTGAGTATATCTGGGGCACTCTGGAAAGGTCACATCTGGCTCTCCTCGGTAGTTTCTAGCCTGAGCATCGTAATAAGCCATCTCAAAATCTGAATGCCTCTGAAGATACTCACTATCATGATCATGTCTTCTTTCTAGCCCTTCAATCCTGTGATCAATCCTTTCTAATCTTTCATCAAATTTCTCAAAACTTTTCCTCTGCAGGGTCGTGGGATTCATCAGATCATACAAGGTAGGGGAACTGGAGGCAGGAGAGTCATAGCTAGTAGAAGGGATATCTCTACTAGTAGATGGTTCTTTGCTCCTACTCCCTGATCTCCATTCCTCATGGGATGTATAAGTCTTTATATTCCTTTTAGTAATGGGTCTCATAAGATAAACCCATTCCTCATCATCTCTTGCTTCAACTCCAGACAGTTGACAAAGTGCATAAATGAGGCCAGGATGCCCTAAATATCCACTTGTCTCACTCTTTGTAGTAGCCATAATATTCTTATAGATTATCTTCCCCACATTAATTCTTCTATTGTTCTGAATATAGAAATTTAGAATAGCTCTCTCTGTGGAGACTTCACTATGACGGTATGTAGGTAGCAGAGTTGAACAAATGAAATAATGCCATGCCTAAGCAGTGGCATTCATCATGGACAATGGAAAGTTAATCCAATCACGATTTTTAATTTTCCAAACTCCTTTCCCATCAGCGAGAAAGTCGATAACATCATCCAATGGACCTTTCATTGTTCCAAAAGTTTCAAACTCACTAGTATAATAGTCTTGAAGCTTGTAAAAAGAGTTAATTCCATTAGCACTAAATTTGACATAAAATCCCCTTACTTGGATAGGCTTGTCCTCAATTTGAGTCAGATTCGAGTAAAATTCTCTAACAACTTTGACAGCAGCTTTATTTGTTGTATAGCAGAAATTTTCCCATCCTCTCTCCTTGATAATTCGTTCCACCTCTCCTCCAGGATTCTCAAAAACTCTATCTTGAATACACTTCTTACTTTAGAAGAGTGAAGTGTACCTCGATTGGGCTTTCGCATTAACGAATCGAGTTTTGTTGAATTCAAATCTTCTCTTTTGTCTTGGAGCCATCGTTCGATCTATGAAATCACTAAAAATTCCAACTAATCTCCAAAATAATAACACAATGGCTTCTAAATGGGGTTAAATCAATTTTCATGAATCCCTTCCAAGTCTTTTCTCCACATTTTCAAATTTCCTAAATTTTTCATTGTGGAAGAAATTCATGCTAAAAATCAAAAAATTTTACATAAGAGTGAAGCTCTTACCAAGGGAGGATGAAATCCGGTGTTAGAATTTATTGAAATCGGTTTAAATCCAAGATCTCAAGCCCTAGGTCATTTTTTTGGGTAAAAAGGGGAAGAAGATGATGATTAGTGGCATTTAACCGATCAAAACCGCAGTAAATAGGTATTTTTTGCGACTGCACCGTTAGCAGGCTCTATGGAGTTAATTTCCTATTCTTTTCGGGAAAATCACACCGTCGGTGGCCTCGAGGGAGCCGTCAGCGAGATTCTTTAAAATTGAACATTTTGCAATTTTTTTCAATTTTAAGCCTCGTCGTCATCCATTCGATCCTTCTTATTATATATTTTAATTAATTTCGTGATGTATTAACACAAATAAACATACACACAACAAACTTCACATTTATATATTAAATCCAAGTTTTTGCCACACACAATACATAACACACATACGTAGGTATTCTTTCAACCTAAATCCATCAATCAGCGTCACAATCCAAGCCTTAACACTCAAAATGCTGAAAACAAACATTTCAAACTTAATCTCATCTATACTGAGATTAAAAGCAAACTAATCAAACACACAAACAAACATTGTTTAGATCAAACACAATATACTGAAATAAACTAATTAAATCCACTACTCTTCTGAACTAGTACTGGTATCTCCTTTGATATCTCCCATTTTTTGAACATGGACAAACAAGTTGTAAAAAGGTCGAAATGGGAATTCTTCAGTGGAATCTTCATCAATCCATCTCATCTTTATCATCAATCACACCAAACTTGCTTCAAATTGCCCAGTATGGTCAAAATGCTCTTTCAATCTCCAATCAATGTGATCGAAGAAATCAAACATATTGTTAACTGTGCTTGTTAAGTTCTGTACTTGATTCTCCAGACTTTTGATTCTATGCATGAGTATTGGTGTCTTGTCTGTTACTAAAGGTTGAACTTGAACAGAATTATGCAAAGCTTGGTCCAAGATCAAGCCTACATCACTCTCTCCATCACTGGTTGGGAACATCTGAGTTGGATCTAAGGGTTTCCAAGGAAGCAATCTCTTCTCCTAAACCTTGTATGAAAATTGAAACAAACTGCAAATCGAGAAAATTGTGGAAGGATGTCCAAGCCCTTGGAATGATCCTTGAATGATCAGGCCATAAATAGATTTCACAAAAAATAATCCAATATCATTGGGCCTTCCTCTCTGAATGCAGTAGTTTAAGATTACACTTTCTTTTGTAACCTTGCCAATTTTCATTGTTGAAAACAATTTCGTAGAGATGAGAAAGTGCCAATGTTTCAAAATAGGATTTAAGAGAGTAGCAGAGAAACTAACATATCCGTTCTCTCTAACTTCCCATTCGTCGGTTTTGTCTGTAAAATATTAATATATCTCGTTCATCTTTTCTTTCATAGGCACAAAATTTGAAAAGTAACAGACTAGAACATTCTCAAGCATATATAATTCATTAATTCTCCCATAATTAAATGTAATCCACTTACCTCGTACATAAAGGCTTCCTTGGTTGATTCCATGTAAATTTGCATAGAATTCTTTAACCACTCGAATAACAACTGCGGCAGTAGTGTAGCAGAACACTTCCCATCTTCTTCACATGATCATTTCTTCGATTGGTGACAAAGAATTACTTTGTCATCTATTGATAAATCCTCTTTCTTTAATCAATTGTTTTTTTGAGATTACCTTATTGAAGTGTCTTTGTGCCTCTACACTGAGGAACTTTCTTTTATTTTAAACTCAAAATCTTGGGCTGTCAATTGAATTCAAAGCCATTTAAGAAGAATTGAAGAGAGAATCCATTCATTTTTGGGAGTTTGGAGTGTTTAAGAACCATTCATAGGAGTTTATAAAGGACAAATTCACTAAAAACCACCAAAAATTGTCGTTTTGAACACGAAAAACTACCCACTCATTGATCCTGCTGTCGGCGGCCTCAAAGGCACTGTCAACGAGCCTTATGTAATTAAATACCAAAGAACTCAGGAAAAACCATCCGTCGTCAGCCTCGATGGCACCGTCGGTGCCCTAGGCAAAAATTTGCGTGAAAATGTCATGGTCAATATGTTCTAAATTTTCTCTATGGATTCAAATTCTATTATAATCAAAGGGTAAATATAAGTAGTAGGACTTAATATTATGATAAATTAACAATAATTTCAAACAAACACACATCTATTAAAGATAACTATGGGTTGCCTCACATAAAGAGCTTGGTTTAACGTCGTCAACCTAACCTATTTAGGTGTTATTCAGGTTGACTGAGCATTAAAACCTCTTTAAACTTTGGTCTTTTACCCTCAAAATATGGTTTTAATCAATGTCCATTGACTTTAAATCTATAAACCTGAGTTACAGTAAAGGGTCCTAACCAACGAGACTTCAATTTCCCAGGAAATAATTGTAGCCTTGTATTGTAAAGCAAGACTTCTTGTTCTAGTTCGAAGTTCTTTCGGTTAATCTTCCGATCTTGTCTTAACTTTAGTTTTTCCTTATAAATTCTGTTGTTATTGTAAGATTCATTTCTTAGTTCTTCTAATTCATTTAATTACAGCTTTCTCTTCTCACCAGCATTTTTTAAATTATAATTGAATTCTTTAATTGCCCAAAAAGCTTTATGCTCCAATTCTACTGGTAAGTGACAAGTTTTTCCATATATAAGCTTGTAAGGAGTCATACCAATAAGAGTTTTATAAGCAGTCCTGTATGCCCATAATGCAGTATCTAATCTTGCAGACCAATCTAGTCTATTAGGATTTACAGTCTTTTCTAAAATTTGTTTGATCTCTCGATTAGAAATTTCAGCTAAACCAAAGTTTGAGGATGATAGGAAAAAGAGAATTTATGAACAATACTAAACTTTTATGCCAATCTTTGAATGTATTTATTCCTAAAATGGGATCCTCCGTCAATGATAATCACTCTCGGCATACCGTATCTTGTAAAAATGTTTTCATTAAGAATCTTGAAACACTTTTAGCATCACACCGAGGTAAAGCTTGTGCTTCTATCCACTTTGATACATAATCAACAACAATTAAAATATATAAATTCCCAAATGAAGGAATAAATGGTCCCATGAAATCTAATCCCTAGACATAAAAAATCTCAACTTCTAATATAAAATTTAGAGGCGTTTCAATTTTTCTAGATATATTACCTACTCGTTGGCATCTATCATAGGTTTTGATATATCTGTAAACATCTCTAAAGAGAGTAGGCCAATAAAATCTAGCTTGTAATATTTTATATGCAGTTTTATCAATTCTAATATATCCTCCAAAATCAGAATCTTGACATTTCTGAATGATATGTTCAGTTTCTTCATAAGGCACACATCTCTTAATAATAAGGTCATTACATTGCTTATATAAATATGGTTCATCCCAAAAGTATGATTTTGAATCACAAACAAATTTTTTCTGTTTCTATAATGTTAGCATAGGTGGCATAATATCGCTTACTAAATAATTTACAATATCTGCATACCAGGGTATTTTCCACTCATTAATATTATAAAGTTGTTCATCAGGGAAACTGTCTATTATTTCTTTGTCAGTGTCAGATAATACATTATATTCTAGTCCCGACAAATGATCAGCAATTTAATTCTCATTTCCTTTTCTATCAATCACCACAAAATAGAATTCTTGCATTAAAAGTACCCATCTAATTAATCTTGGTTTAGTATCCTTCTTTTGCATCAGATATTTAATAGCATAATGATCAGTATGCACAATACATTTTGTTCCAATTAAATATAATATAAATTTATCAAAAGCATATACAATAGCTAGTAACTCTTTTTTAGTAACCGTATAGTTAATTTGAGCATCATTAAGAGTTCTACTAGTGTAGTATATATCCTTAAAAATTTTGTCATGTCTTTAACCAAGAACAACTCCAATAGCATAATCACTAACATCACACATTAGTTCGAATGGTTTCTCCCAATCAGGTGAAACTATTGCAAGCTCTATGTTTAGTTTTTCCTTTAATAATTTAAAGGCATTCAAGCTGTCTTCAGAAATTTAAATTTCTTATCTTTTTCTAAAAGTTGGCATAGAGGTTTTGTAATTTTTGAAAAATCTTTAATATAACGCCTGTAGAAACCAGCATGTCCAAGAAAACTTCTTACCCCTCTCACTGTAGTAGGAGGTGGTAATTTAGCTATTACTTGAATTTTTGCAGGGTCTACTTCCATGCCATTTTCTGAAATTTTATGCCCTAATAAAATTCCTCCTGCAACCATAAATTGACATTTCTCCCAATTTAGAACTAAGTTAGTTTTTTCGTATATCTCCAAAAATTTTTCAAGATGATTTAAGCATGCATCAAATGATGTTCCAAATACAGAGAAATCATCCATAAATACTTCAATTCCATTGTCTATTAATTTACTTAAAATCGACATCATACATATCTGGAATGTTGCAGGTTCATTAGATAGTCCAAAAGGCATCCTTCTGAAAGCAAAAGTTCAGTATGGACTAGTAAAAGTTATTTTCTCTTGATCCTCAAGAGCAATAGGTATCTGATGGTAACCAGTATATCCATCCAGAAAGCAATAGTACTTATGTCCAGCAATTCTATCCAACATTTGGTCTAGGAAAGGAAGAGGAAAATGATCTTTTCAGGTGGCTGCATTTAATTTATGATAATCTATACAAATGCGCCATCCAGAAATTTTTCTGATAGGAATTAATTCTTTATTTACATTTTCTTCGACAACTATTCCTCCTTTCTTGGGAACACAATGAAATGGACTTACCCAAGTACTATTGAAATAAGATATATAATTCCAGCATCTAACCATCTTAAAAAAAAAATTTTAACCTCTTCTTTCATTATAGGGTTTAGTCTCCTTTGAGGGTCAATTCTCGGTTCATGTTCTTTATTTAATAAAATTATGTGCATACAAATCGAAGGATGAATTCCTTTAATATCATCTAAAGTCCAACCAAAAGCACTTTTATATTTTGTTAATGTATCCATTAATTTTTGTTCTTGAATTTCATTTAAGTCTGGGGATACAATTACTGGTAATGTTGAAAAATATCCTAAAATTACATACTTCAAATGATTTAGAAGATTCTTTAATTCAAGTTCAGGGGGTCTTACAATAGATGGAATTAATGTTTGATTTTCTAGTGATGTTGAATTAAGCATTTCATATTTTTTCTAAATATAATCAGCTTCTTCAGTTTCTATTTCTTCATAATTATCTTTTTCTGCATCTTCTTTTTCTTCATAATTTCTTTGAAATATTCTCTTTTCAAATAATCACATATATCAATTCTGAGACATTCATCATCTTTTTCTATTGATGGATATTTCATTGACTTTGAGATGTTAAAGGTTACTTCTTGGTCATTTTCTCTCATAGTCAATTCTCCTTTTTGAACGTCTATCATAGCTCTTCCTGTAGCTAGGAATGGTCTTCCTAAAATGATTGGAATTTCTTTATATTCTTCCATATCTAGAATGATAAAGTCCACAGGAAAAATAAACTTATCAATCTTGACCAAAACATCTTCTACAATTCCCTTAGGATGTGTAATAGATCGATCAGCTAACTGTAAAGTTACAGAAGTTGGTGCAATCTCTCCAATTTCTAACCTTTTAAAAGTTGATAGAGGCATCAAATTTATGCTAGCTCCCAAATCACATAATGCTCGCCCATAAAATTTTTCTCCAATAGCACACAGAATAGTGAAACTACTAGCATCTTTAAGTTTTTCAGGAAGTTTTTTTTTGAATTAAAGCACTAACTCTTCACTGAGTGCAACAGTCTCACGATCTAATAACTTCCTCTTTTTGTTGAGTATATTCTTCATAAATTTAACATAATCAGACATTTATTCTAAAGCTTTAACAAAAAGAATATTTATTGACAATTTTTTCAAAATGTTTAAGAATTTAGCAAATCTTTTTCCTTTATCGTGTTACTTTAGTCTTTGAGGAAATGGTGGAGGTGGTTTTTCAACAGTAATTTTCAGAGGTTTCAGAGGTAAATCAGGATATAAACTTTCATTTTTTTCCTTCAGTTTCTTCTTTTTCCTTTTCAACTACAGTTTCTTTTTGAACTCTTTTTTCCAACTCTTTTCCACTTCTTAATTGAATAGCTTTGATTTGTTCTTTCCTTGATATTTAGGATTTACTTCAACATTGCTAGGTAAAGTTCCAATAGGTCTATTGCTTAATGCAGAATCAATTTGCCCTAATTGGTTTTATATTTTTTTAATAGCTTGTCCTTGATTTTGTAATTTATTACACATATTCAAAACTATTTCTTCCATAGAAAATTTCTTTTCCTTGAATTGTGAATTATTATAAAAACCTGGTGGATTAGAAGGTCTATAATTAGAATTACCATGGTTGTTTATATTTCCTAATTGGTTTACAAGATTGTTCCCCCACTGAGGATTAACAGGATTAGTATTACCTTGGTTATACCAATTAAAGTTTTGATGATTCTTCCAACCTGGATTATAATAGTTTGAATAAGGATTATTTTGTCTATTATTTATTGCATTTATTGTTTCATATGAAGATTGAGCATCGACGATTTTTCCTAATGAACTTTTTTCTAACACTTGAGGTGTTTTTGAATGATTCATTCCATATTAATCTATTTTCGTTGAAAGAGCAGCAATTTGAAAAACTATTATTGTTAAAGCATCAGAATCATGAATACTGACTACTTTCTTAGGATTTACCCTTTTAGCAGGCCATTGAAAATTATTGGTAGCCATTTCTTCTATTAACGCATAGGCTTCTTCAAAAGGTTTAGACATTAGTGATCCACCAGCAGCAGCGTCTATTATAGATCTAAGAGATCCTACTAATCCATTATAAAATGTTTGAATAATTAACCAATCTGGTAAAGCATGATGTGGACATTTCCTAAGAAGTTCTTTAAATCTTTCCCAAGATTTATATATCGGTTCTCTCTCATACTTACTGAAAGATGTGATATCATTTCTAAGCTTAGCAGTCTTAGAGGGTGGAAAATATTTCGATAAGAATTTTTGTGAAAGTTCTCCCCAAGTTCTTATAGATCCAGGTGCTAATGAATTCAAGCAAGCCTTAACCTTATCCCTTAGTGAAAAAGGAAAAGTCTAAGTCTTACAACATCATCAGACACTCTGTCGTACTTAAAAGTAGAACATAGTTCTAAGAAACTTACAAGATGTAAATTAGGATCTTCATTTGAAGTTCCACCGAATTGATTATTTTGTACCATTTGGATAATTGCAGGTTTAAGCTCAAATGAATTAGCAGCTACATCAGGGTTTTGAATAGTTAAGTGAATTTCATCTAAAGTGGGTTAGCATAATCTCTTAATGGTCTAGATTGTTGTTCATTTTCTATTCTTTGGTTATTTATGTTGATTTCCATTTTTTTAGAATTTATAGTTTCTTTTCTCAGTTTTCTAATTCTCCTAACAGTTTGTTCTAATTCTGAATCATAATGTATAAGATTTTTCAGAACCAAATTTGCCCATACACTCGAGATCAGTACGCAACAAAAATAGTTAACTAAATAAGTTGTAATTCTATGAAGGTTTTCTAACAGTCCTAAATTGTTTTATGTTACTCTAATTATGTTATATTCCTATAACATATAAAATCTCCCCAGCAACGGCGCCAAAAATTTGAACCACCCTGCGCTTTTATCCAATTTGAATGTACTTTAAAGTATAAGAATTCAGCACCACTACTAAAATATATAAATCTTTAGCAACAGTGTCAAAGATTTTACTTGGAGTGTAATTTTAACTTTAGTAACAATTGAATATTTCAATCTTTTAATCGCAGAGTTACTTTAAAAAGAAAGTATACGTATCGTTCAAGTAATACAGGGCTCTAATGGAGTCCTGGATATCGATCCCACAGTGAGATATATTAAAGCCTATAGACTAGGATTATGAAAATCATTTCAAAATCACAATTACATTGAAATGCCTATCTGCTACTAATATGCAATCGATAATAATATGAAACTTATATTAAAACTAGTTTTACTAACAATTTACTAATACTACCAGTGTTATGTTCAAATATAGAAATAGCAAGAATCTTTTTCTTTAGTTAAGATATTTAAGTGAAATGATAATTATAATTAGTTTTAACGTGTTGTGCCAAATAGGAGCATACCTATTCTTTACCCTTTGGTCCAGCCATAAAGAACATTGACTAATCCTATGCTTGGAAGGATACCAGCTCTCACTTCGGAGCTCCCATGTTCCTCTCACCTGAGGGCAAACAATCTACACATCATCACCTAAACGATAGGATCGAATTGAGGATTTTAGTTTGTCACTCTAAAATCTCTGATTCTACGGGCAATTATAATTGTTTCCCAATTTATTTGCACTTCTCTCTTCAAGGATTTACCCTTCTACATTGCAAAGAGAAATGTGATACATACAAGTTAAAAATCCTTAGCCTACGGTCAGGTCTTAAGAATTCTTCACGGATTTTTACAATAAAAATGGCCAATTTGTATAGTAAAGTAAGTTTAGGTATAGTACCATCACAACTTCTTTTATAATTTATTTAATAGACTAATTATATAATCATTTCTTAAAAACATCAAAACCAGGAGAAAGATAGAACAACTACTCAAAATTCATGAAGAGGATGTAATAAAACTTAGATTTCATATAATAAAGTAAAGTTCTACACACTAAAAACAAATAAACACTACTTATTTCAAATTCCTCCCCAAGCAAACTCTTTGAAGTTCCTCTAGATCTTTTCCTTGGAATTCTCCTTTGAAACATCAATGTGGAAGAGTTCTCTCACTTCCCTTCAACTCTTGTAATCCCTCGAGGAGTTCCTTACAAACTCTCTATTTGAACTCACTACTCACTAAATTAAACTCACTAATAGACTCTCTTTTACACTATGGACTCACTAATAATCTCTTTAGAGACCAGAAGAAGAGCCCTTTTTTGACCTAAATTCGTTCCTTTTTAAAGTTGTAAAAGTGTCTCTAAGGTTTGTGAAGGCACCCCTTTGAAAATCTTCCACATTCGACATATTTCTGGAAAGATCCTTCAACCCCACCATCGGCGGCCTCGAGGTGCCGTCAGCGGCCTTCTAGAAACAGTGCATTTAACAGACCTCACCATCAGTGGCCTCGATCCTCAAGGTCTGCGGCATCCCTTGCAATTAATTCTAAACACTCGGGAAAATCACGCCGTCGGTGGTCTCAATCTCGCCGTCGGCGTCCTAGGTCAAATTTGTATAATTTAATCTTTTTTTCTCCAAATCCATTCATTTTTACATATTTTCATTCCTTTGTCCTTAATTCTTCATACCTGCAGAAAAATACCAAAAATACCTTTCTTTAAAGTGCAATATCAACAAAATCAGTGTAAAATAAGCATGAAAATCTTGACATTTTTTTTCTTGGGTCAGTTAATCTTCAATAACGCTCATGTCATTAATATCAATAATTGCATGGTTACTATATGCATCTACTGGGCCTATAGGTTTCCAAGATAGAAGTACTCTTCCTCAGTTCTCATATGGCACTTGTGATTGACTGCAGAGGAGAAGTTTGGTGGAAGGATTTCCAAGCCCATACTTAGATCCGTGAATGATCAATCCCAAAACAGAATTAACAATTATTGAACCAACATCAATAGACATCCCCATTTGAATACAGTAGTTTAGAATAACACACTCCTTAGTTACTTTACTGATTTTCATAGTCAGGAGCAATTTTGCACATACGATATAATGTAAGTGTTTCGACGTAGAATTTAATAGTGTGGTCGAGAAAATTGCATAACTGCTATCTCTTATCTCACATTCATCACTTTCATCGGTGAGATATATGTATATATTATTCATATTATACTTCATTGGGGCAAACTTCAAATTGTGGCAGATTGGCACATTCTCAATCATGTATAAATCATTTATCTTTGCAGGAGTAAATTTAACAAATCTACCTCACACATAGACTGATCCTTGGTTGATTCCATGAAGATTTGCACAAAATTCCTTTACAACCAGGACAACTACAGCGGTATTAGTATAACAAAATACTTCCTAATGTCTCTAAACAATAATCTCATCAATTCTAGTCGTAGGAGAATTCGTACCTCGATTTACAAAGCCCCGTTCCTTAATCAATCTTATTTTTGAGATATTTTTGTTGAATAGACACTGCATCTCGAAACTGTAAACTTTATACAGTTGAAAACTAGAAATCTTGAAGTTTCCATCGAGTCGGAATCCATTTGGGCAAGATTTGGATCTTCCTCTTCATTCCTTGGGTAGTTCCTGCGTCTAGGGCGGTTTTTGGGAGTTCTAATGGACGATTTACTGCCTAGAACTACCAAAACTCGATTTTAAAGATGAGAAATGGTTTTCTGAACAGCAGCATTGTCGGGCGTTGATAACAGTGCCGTTCGGCGCTAGTTCAAATTTCACCAAAATTCACTTCGTTCAAATTCTTTCCAAATTTTGATTCGATTCATTTCATAAATGTTGTTAATAATATTTATGGAAGAATAAGACTTAATTAAGTAATAAACAAATAGAAATAACAAGTCAAACAAAGTAAACACTCAATAACTTTGGGTTGCCTCTTACAAAGTGCTTGGTTTAACGTCGTCAGCCCAACATAACTTTCAGTTATTCAAGTTGATACAACATTAAAAACTCTTTAAAATAAGGTCTATTGCCCTCAAAATATGGTTTTAATCTTTGGCCATTAACTTTGAATATTCTTCCAGATTTTGGGTCTTTGATAATCACAGCTCTAAACTGATATATTTTTACAACAATGAAAGGTCTTGTCCATCTAGATTTCAGTTTCCCAGGAAATAATTTCAATCTTGTATTGTATAATAAAACTTTTTGTCCTGATTCAAATTCCTTTTTAACAATCTTTCGATTATGCCATATTTTTTTTCTTTCCTTATATATTCAATCATTATCATATGATTCATTTTTTATTTCTTCCAATTCATTCAATTGCAACAGTCTCTTCTCACCAACATCTTTCAAATTAAAATTCAATTCTTTTATCACCCAATATTTTTTATATTCAAATTCAAAAGACTAAAATCATTGTACTTGCATGAAATCATGAAAAATACCTTCCTTTAAAGTGCATTATCATCAAGAACAGGTATGAAATGGATAGTAAAAAGTAATCAAAGTTTTAGTGGATCACCCCCTAGGATAGAGAGTTGAGAGCTGTCCGCACTCAAACCTTATGACTTGTCATACACTCAACCAAATCACATAGGTGTAGCTTCATCTAAGTGAGATGAACATATTTCTATAGTTATGTGGGCATGAATTTTTGTTTTGCTTCACAAAAGACCAAATCAAGAGCAATTTTTATGATTTTTGATACATTTTTGTAGTTCGAGTGGTGAGGCCTCAATTGGACGGTTTGAGAAGCTTCACCTTAAATTTGACCTCTTCCTTACTTCAATGTGCCTGTTGATGGGCCTTAGTAGGTGCTAGACCAAAAGGTGGCTTAGCTTGGTGTTGAGCTTTTTTAGAAGGTGCGAGAAGAGTGGATTTTCATTGGGGGAAAGTTTTTAAGATCATGTGAAGCTTATGGTAATGTTAATGTCAAAGTCGTAAAACACCATGATTTTAGGGGTGAAATTAGGGTTGTGTGGTCCTAGAGATGGCTTGGAAATGGTAGGAGATGGCCGTTAGTGAGTATGATAACAACTTTGATGTTCAAGTCAAGGATTTTAAGTGAGATTTTTGTGATCTTGACATCTTTGTGGAGCTCTCGAGTTATCCCCTTTTATAGCCATGGAGGCGATGGTGGAGCTCAAGGTGCTTGCAAATCTCATGTGATTACTTAGAGGATGAGTAGAGGGATTTCAGAAGCTTGGGCAGAGGGATGGAAGCTTTACCCAATTTTGAAGCCTTGAGCATGGTTGCACCAACGGATGTGAAGGTGGCATGGGGAGGAGCATGTAGTGATTGGGGAAGCTTTTGTTGTGGCGGCTATGAGCAAAGTTGGTTTGGTTTGACTTCCCATGAGTTGTTACAAGGAGTCATGACTTAGGTACTTTGTGTTATTCTTATTGCTTAGGTGTGCATGGTTATTCATTATATGCGTATTTAATGCTTAATTTTATTTTAATAAATCATATTTAGGTTGTAGTGTCATGGTAGGTTACCTGCGTTATGTTAGTCATGTTTTGCATGGTTAAATCATCTGGTAAGGGCCATGGGAGATGGATCATGGGCTCTCCCAAGAAGGGCATGGGTTTAAAGTTATGGTTGGGCTTTTTGTAATTAAGAATAACCTTAGGTGATTAGGTTTATCCCAAAAGGATTAACTTACTGAGCCTTCATAATTTAGTTTTGATATTTAAGTGTCGTTAGTCTTCATATTTTGAATTTATTTTAATTTCATTTTGATAGGTCTAGTTTTTCATTGATTTTATATTTTGGTGATTTTTATGGTTTCAATTTTTTAGAGTTGATGTGTTTATGTTTTATGTCAATCACAAGATTGGTTGGTTTTGCAAAAATCATTAGGTGAGATCAGAGTTCGACTTTTGGGACTTAGCCATCCCTTTTTAATACGAATATTTTGGTGTCATGGGATTTCTAGGGATTTTTATGTAGTGTTGTCAAATGTAAAACCCTTAGTTGGCTTAGGACTAGCCTCATGTCCAGTGGTTTTTCCTAGGTCAAGGAGAAATTCATGTGTATTCAAAGGGTCAATAAGGGAAGTTTGAGGGCTTTAAGCTCTATTGTAACCTATGTAATCTTACTCCTATAGACCACCAACTTGGGGTTCAACTAGCTAGACGTTCAACCATCTGAACCAAGGGTTGAAGATTTCGGCTTATACTCAAAAAATTTTAAGAGTGTGTAGGATTGGTTTAAAGTTCTATATTAGTGAGTTCCATCTCTAGTCATCTAAGAAGGTCACTAGTAAACCCTAAGGGTAAATCTTAGGGTTCCACTTAGAGAGAAGAAATGATTACGAAAGTGAGGTCAACAAACGAACCACAAAAATGTGTGGTGTACTGAACAGGTATGCCGCACATATTAGCATTGTTTAATTGGTTAATCAAATCCAAGTGCATACTAGAAGCATGGAGGTTAAAATTCGGGTTGAGCCTCCCACCAGACAATCCCAGGATATAGGTGTCCAGTGAAGATTTGGCTTGAGTCGAATTTGTTATTGAGGATTTTTGGAACAAAAGATGTCCGAGAAGGATCAAAGATGATTTTTGATGTTACATTTGTTTATTGTTATTTATTTGAGTAGATCAATGCTTTCTAAAGCTGTTGTGAGAAGTTCTTTAGACAAGAGTAGTTTTGTAGGAGATTAAATAGTTGGAAGAGGAAAGCTCTAATCAAAATTTAGAGTGTCTTACATCCACTTCGAGAACTAGCTGATGAAGAATTAGAGGGGAAGTATGTTGTATTCTATTAAAGGAGGCTAGACACTGATTTTCAGAAGATAATGTCGTGTCCCTATTTCATTAGAAAGGAATATGGATGTTCTTATTTCCTAAATAAGGAGAATAGGTAAGCTAGAGGAAAGCAGTGATTCCATTTAAAGAGGTCTTTACATCCACCTAGCTGGAGAGAAAAGATGCCATATTGAATTACTTGAGGCCTTATGCCAATCTTCAAAAGGGAAAATGTTGTTGTTCTGTCTCATTAGGAAGGAATGTGGATGGTCTTACATCCTAACTAACATAATAATAGGAATGCTAGAGGAAATCCATGATTTTGTTTGAGAAGGGCCTTACATCCACCTAGCCATAGAGAAAATATGACATACTCCATTAAATGGGTCTTATAGTAATCCTGAGAAAGTTAATTTCGTGGCCTTACATCATTATAAAGGAAGGTCGATGGCCTTACATCTTAACCAAGAGGAGAACAAGTAAGTTGAAGGAAAGCCATGATTCCATTTAAGAAGGGCTTTACATCCACCTAGCTGAAGAGAAAGGATATTATATTCCATTAATGGAGGTCTTATATCAAACCTTAGAAGGTTAATATGAAGTCCATGTTTCATTAGGGAGGAATGTCGATGGTCTTACATCCCAACTAAGAAGAGAATAGATAAGCTAGAGGAAAGCTGTGATTATGTTTAAGGAGGGACTTACATCCACCTAGCCAAAGAGAATGGATTTTATATTCCATTAAAGAAGGTCTTATACCAATTTTTGAAAGGTGAATGGCGTGTCCATGTCTTGTTTGGAAGTAATGCTGATGGCCTTACATCCAAATTATGTGGAGAATAGGAAAGCTAAAGAAAAATTGTGATTCCATTTAAGGAGGGCCTTGTATCCACCTAGTCAGACAGAACGGATGTCATTTTCCATTAAAGGAGGTCTTATACCAATTAATGCAAGGTAAATGTCATGTCCCCACCTCATTAGAAAAGAATCTAGATTGCCTTACAACTTAACTATGAGGAGAACATGTAAGCTAGAGGAAAGCCGTGATCCTAATTAAGGAGGGCCTTACATCCACTAAGCCAGAGAGAAAGGTTGTCGTATTCCATTAAAGGCAGTCTTATACCAATTCTTGAAAGGTAAATGTTGTGTCCTTGCCACATTAGGAAGTAATGCCAATGAAATTACATCCTAACTAGGAGGAGAACATGTAAGCTAAAGGAAAACTATGATTCCAATTAATGAGGGCCTTACATCCACCTAGTCGGAGAAAACTTATGTCGTATTCCATTAAAATAGGTTTTATACCAAATCTATAAATGTAAATTTCGTATCTCTGCTGATGCCCGACCCTCAATTACATAGTAGTTTAACTTCTAAAAGATGGAAAAAAGACATGACCCAATTTACTTTTAGCGGCTAATGTGCAAAATTGAAATGTTATAAAATTTACAAAATAATTTACACACTAGGGGTACTACACAAGTATACGTATTGTTTCAAGTAATATAGTTTTTCTTTAAATACCCAGTATTGATCCCACAGAGATGTGAGGTAAGAAATCCTATAGGCTACTTCTAATCTAATACTATCAGGCTTAATTTTTTAATTTTTAAAATTTTGGGTTTTCTTAAATTTCATTTACTATAGTAATCTAAGGAGACTTGTTAAGTTCTAAAAAGTTCTTATATAATTAAAATCACATTCCCCTAGAGATGAGATTATAATAAGTGAAGGAATCAAATGTTTAAAGTTAAAAATGTAGTTTTGTGACAATTAGGAGCATGCCTATTCATTGCCCTCTTACAAGTGCATAAAAGAACATTGGTTAATCCGGAGTCAAGTTCCTAGATCCTTCATTAGGTCGGGAAGAAACTATCTCTCACTCTAGAGTTCTCACAATCCCTCAACCTGGAGGCTAAAATCTAGTCATAGGTTCTCAACTTCTAGATCAAATTAGAGGTTCCAGTCTGTAACATTAGAATCACCATTATATGCCCATAAAATCTTATCTCCCTATCTATTTGCATTTACCTTAAATTTTGGTCGCCCTCCACGTTGTCGACCGTTAAAGCTTTTGTGGATTGGATCATTCTTAGGAAAGAGTATCCCGAAGCCCGACTTAAAATAGTATTAATGTAATATATATATATATATATATATATATATATATATATATATATATATATATATATATATATATATATATGGGGGAAGGAGAAACTTAAGGCTCCCTACATGTTAATCTAAGAAAAAGGTACATGTGAAATAAGACAGAGTGAGTCCCCATCTAAAAATCAAACAAGCATCACCAAGAGTAGTCTTATGGGGTTCCTCCCATCTCAAAACAACTCCACACAAAAAGGTAAAAACTAGCAAGAAAAAAGAGAGCAAACATACAAGTAAATCTGTATACCAAAAGACCAAACAAATAAGTATACCCAAAAACCCAAATATCCAACAAGATCCAAAGCAAATGTATCATAAGCTTGGGATGGCAGCAGAGATTGATAGAGCAGGTCTGTCCAAATAAGTTCAACCATGAATGAAACAAAAGTGGGAGCCTTAATCTTCCACAATTCTGAAATGAGGAGCCTAGAACAGATTAGCCTCCAGTAGGAATTGCAGCTGAGGGGGAGGTGAGGAAGAAACAGAAACTTCCAGGGAAGCAAGGGCCCTTCTAGCAAGCCAGTTGGTCGACCTATTCCCTTCTCTGAAAATGAAAGAAAAGTGAATTGGATGGTTGTGTATCAGTGCCTTGATTTTATTAATCCAGTGTGAGTAGTGCCGAGTAGGGCAGAGATCACGTTGCAAATATTGTAATAATATAGTTGAGTCTCCCTCCACAATAAGACTTGACCAGTGGTTGGAGATAGCAAAGAAGACTGCCCAATAGGCAGCATCCAGTTCTGCCTCTAATGGGCAGCAACAACAATAGGAGCTTGGTAGAAGCAAACATATTGTCCATGATGATCCCTAAAAATGCCTCCTATGCCTGCCACATTTTCAGAGAAGGCCCCATCAGTATTTACCTTGCGGGAAGGGTAGGCAGGAGCAGTCCAAATAATTTGAACAATTCTGGTGTGTTTGGGTAAATCAGGGGGGGGGAACTTTGAGGATATTAGGGAACTTCTTAAATCTGATCAGCTTAGAGATATAAGAGTGATAGTGTCCCACCACAGTGATTGCTTTGTTGTCCTTGTCATCATATTTCACTCCATTTTTACGCATCCAAAGGAACCAATCAACAATGAAAGGAATATCTCCAGCCTTAGCTTTTTTTCCAAGATTGCAAAAAGTGAAACAAATCCTGCCAATCCAACATTAAAGTAATAAGGTTAAAAAAATTAGTAAATCCTATCCAAACCTCCTTGGAGAAAGAGCAGTTAAAGAATAGGTGTTGTACTGTTTCAGTTTGCAATCCACACAGGTAACATTTGGAAGGCCCCCTCAACCATTTCAATTTGAGAATGTCATCTGTGGGAAGGTAGCTGTTGAAGATCCTTCAAATCAGGAAAGACATAGAGGGGGTGAGAAAGCTGTTCCAAATATTCTTCCCCCAAGAAGTTGGAGTCCAGGAATGAATATGGAGATAAATAAGTTTGGTAAGGCAATGCATCTTTCAATTTTTCCAGATGATCTTGTCAGGTTGGGATCTATCAAAAGGGATTCTGGAGACTTGAACAATAGAAGATTCCTTGAGAAGCAATTGGAGTTTAGGAATAGACTAGTTCACATCATCCCAGCAGTTAGCTATAGGAAATTGTGGTATGTTAATGTTGGGTAAAGCAATAAGGATTACATCTGGACACCAATGATCCTGCCAGAACAAGATCTCCCCTCACCCCAAATCCCATTTATACAAGGAGTCAGCAAGGTCATTGTTTATAAGCATGTGTTTCCAAATTCTGGAGGTGCCAGGTTTGATTTGGGCTGCGGTAGGATGAGTCTCCTTGCAGTATTTACCCCTCATGTAAAGAGCCCAAAGTGAATGTTGTTATCTGAAATGAATCCAAATGATCTTATTCCAAGTTATATATATATATATATATATATATATATATATATATATATATATATATATATATATATATATATATATATATAATGGCGGCTAAGGTGTATGCTCTGCTAGGGTTCCGAACATGGCCTCCCTCTCCATTGTGGTGACTGCCAGGTTGGTCTTCAACTTTGGTAAGTGGTCCTTTTACTGCCTCCCAGACTTTCTTCTTTCTTTCTGGTGTTTGCCTTTTGATCTGGTTCCTCCCTGAAGTCCACTTTTTGAATTGGTTTTTTGGCGGGTTACTGTTCCATTGGGATTCCTCCCTTGGAAGGGAATGTGTCTTATGCTTCTGTTGTGGCTTCTTCCCACTCTATTAGCAAAGTAGTCTTCCCGCAGAGCTTTCATGATGCTGCTAATGGCTTGGCTTGTTCGGCCAACCAGTTTATTAAGCCTATTGGTAAGAAAATTTGAAAACCAGCTATTTTCTTCATTGAGGAGGAATCAACACTTTGGCTGATAGGTTTAAGTTCACATTCATTGGAAAGTTTCAATTTGGCCATCCTAAAAATGGAGATCATCAAAAAAAGTTTTTGAAAACCTGAAACTTTTGGGCTCTTGGAAAGTTGGTCTTTTTGATGGAAGGCATGTCATTATTCAGTTAAGCCTGGAAGAGGATTATGCTAGAGTGTTTTCTATGAAAGCTATTACTATTGATGGAAAAATTATGAAGCTGCTGAAATGGTCACCTGAGTTTGACCCTTCTCTTGAACCACCCATTGCCCCCATTTGGTTTAATCTGCCAGAACTTCAGCTACAGTTTTATGAGAAGCATACCCTCTACAATATTGGACTGGCTCTGGGCAAACCCCTACTAGTTGATGATCCAACCACTGAGGTTACTAGACCATCTGGTGCTAGAATATTAATTGAAAGAGATGTTACTCTTCCAGAAGTTAAAGAAATGTGGTTGGGGACTGCACATAATGGTTATTGGCAACCAATTGTTATGGAAAGAAGGCCTTACTATTGTGTACATTGCAAGATGTTTGGTCACTCAATGTATAGATGCTATAGATTGAAGCCAGACCTAAGAAGGAAATCTACAGCTGCTGAGGCCCCTCCTGATTCTGTCATTGTCTCAGAACATATAATTCCCCCTAACTCCACTGTCCCTAGAACTCAGTTTGATTCAGCTCCTCTAACTCTTACTGAAAATGGTGAGGATATTCGAATTGAGGATAATGATAATGTTGTTGTTACTAATACTGACCATACTGCTGTTAACTTGGCTTCCACCACAATTTTTCTTCCCCCCTGGCCCTTCTTCATCTACTGTTGAACTTCCAACTAATCCTTTCATTGACATTTTACCTTTGCCTCCTTTGGACCCAGATCATCCTCCAGTGTTAGCCTCATCCCCCCCACCACCTAATACAATTCTCCCACCAATTACTTATTATCCTCCTTCTGTTGAGATGGCATCTGCACTTATTTCTGAGCCAGTCTGTTTTGAAGTTGTTTCCAATGAATTTACAGAAGGATGGAATGTTCATCATTCCAAAAAGAAAAAAAAACCTTTGGAGCTGAGAAATCTTTCTTCTAAGAACTTTACCCAACCACCATTTCTTTCTGATGACCAACATGTTTCTTCCATTCCTATAATCACTAGGAGTGAAAAAATGGCTCCCAATGATTAATATACTATGCTGGAATATTAAGGGGGCTGCTGCCCTTGGCTCCCTTAGTAGATTGGTGAATCTTGACAGAATTCACAAACTCTGGGCTTTTGCTCTCCTTGAACCCTTGGTTCAACATAACACAAAAAGAATCACCAATAAATTTTTGCAATTCAATTTCAAAGCTAACTATTCCAACAAGATCTGGCTCTTTAGTAGAAAAGAAATGAATGTTACTGTTTTAATAGATCATCCTCAGTTTCTCCATATCCAATTCCAAATTAATCAGGTAGCTGGATTGGCCACTTTTATTTCTGCTGGGTGTAACCAAGTTGATAGAGATGATCAATGGAGCTCTTTACATCATATTAGTATTAACACGACTGCTATGTCGTTATTAGGGGGGATTTTAACTGTATAGCTAATCCTAGTGGAAAGAAAGGAGGCAGGGACCCAGATCTTAGAAAAATGACTGTTTTTTCTAATAATATATCAGATGCTAACCTATTTGATCTAGGTTATGAAGGTTCATACTATACTTGGAAGAGAGTAAATATTTGGGAAAGGTTAGACAGATTCTTGGCCAACCAAGCATGGATTAACTTTTTTACTTCCACAATTGTTACCCACCTCCCCAGAGCTGGATCAAACCACTCCCCCCTACTGATCAAGTTGACACTTCATGGCATTCACAATAAAGCTAAATTCAAATATCTTAATGTCTGGGCCACACATTCTACCTTTTTGCAAGTAGTTCAATCTTCTTGGATGGAGCCTCTCACCCACCAAGTAGACATCCGATAATTAAATTGAAATTGCTTCAGAAGAGATTAGCTAGAAAGCTGAAGAATAGGAACTGGCAAGTTTTTGGTAATCTCCACTCTAAAGTTACTGCAGCTGGGGAGCCAGTGTCTTAGTTTGAACATGCCTATATTGATGGAAGTATTATTGATAGGGAATTAGTTGAGGCTAATCAGCAGCTTTTGATAGCAATTGAAATAGAGGAACAGTTTTTGAAACAAAAAGCTGCCTGTCAATGGTTTACACAGGGGAACAGAAACTCTAAGTGTTACCATGCTATTATCAACAACAAGAGAAATTTAAATGCAGTTACTAGAATTAAAGGGGATGGGGGAGACTGGCTAACTGATAATCAGGCCATTGCAAATTCTGCTATCCAGTTTTTCCATCAACTCTTCAACAATGGTCCTCCAATATATCAGCTGAATCAAATTGAGATACTACCCAATCTAAATGCAAACTTTGATAGCTCTACTCTCTCAGTCCTTCCAGAGGAAGATGAAATTAAAAAGGTTGTATTTTCCTTGGATCCAACAAAAACTGCTGGCCCAGATGGTTACACTGCTGGATTCTATCAGATCTCTTGGAATGTTATCAAGCAAGACCTCTCCTTGGCTATTCAAAGCTTCTTCCTTCGCACTGATTTACCAAAATACTTCATAGCAACTACAATATTACTCATTCCTAAAGAAAATACCAAATCCACATGGAAGGACTTCAGACCAATCCGTTTAACTACTGTGTTTGCTAAATTATCAGCAGAATTATTGTCTCCAGACTACAGCCATTACTGGATGCATTAATTTCTATCAACCAGTCTGCATTTGTATAAGGGAGAAGCATTATAGATAATGTTTTATTAGCACATGAATTACTGGTGGAGATTGACAGATCTTGTAGAGGGACCAATCTCATCATTAAACTGTATATTGCTAAAGCCTATGATACCATCAATTGGGATTTCATACTTCAGACCCTGAAAGCCAGGAATTTCTCTGATGAATTCTGCTCTTTAATTAAGAGATGGCTCTATAGTTCTCATTACATCGTTCGAATCATAGGGGAATTTCAAGGCTTTTTTACTGCCTCCAGAGGAATAAAGCAAGGTGATCCCCTTTCCCCTTATATTTTCATCCTAGCATTTGATTATTTGTCAAGGCTGATTAATCATGCCCAGCAGCAGTTACCATATCTGAGATACTTGCACAGATCCAATTGCATTGCTTCTCACCTTGCATATGCAGATGATATTATATTATTTACTAATAAGAGCAAAGTGGCTGTCAGGAAGATCATGGCTATTCTAGACTACTTCCAACAGGCTTCAGGTCTCTCCTTCAACATATCCAAAAGTCATTTCCTTCCTAGCAACAAAATACCGTCAGATCAGATTGATTGGATCAAAGATCTTACTGGTTTTTCTACTTCAACCTATCCACTCAAGTATTTAGGCTTCCCTTTAATCAAAGGTAGGAGGAAACAATCCCACAATGATGAGGTGGTGAAGAAAGTGACTGCCAAGATCCAATGTTGGACCTCTTCCTTTTTGCCAAATGGGGGTAGGTTGACCCTCCTTAAATCTGTACTCTCTACATACCCCTTGTATATCGTACAAATGATTAAATTAAAGAAGAGAACTCAAAGAATGTTGGAAGTCTCATTCAATAAGTTTTTATGGGCTGGTCAACACAAACAACATCATTGGACTTCTTGGAATAAGATCTGCATCCCTCCTGTCAGTGGTGGTCTGGGTTTCAAAAATTTAACACACATGAGCCATATCTTTTACTGTAAATAATGGGTGAGATTCAGACAACAAAGTTCTCTGTGGGCATGTTTATGAATGGTAAATATTGTCCCCAATCTCATCCTTCTCAGGTAACATAAAAGTTAGGGCATTTTAGAAATTGGAAGGCCCTTCTTTAAGTCAAAGATGCTGCTAAAAATTTATTCATTTGGGATGTAGGTGAAGGCCAAATTGACTTCTGGGTTGATAACTGGTTAGGGAATCATTCCTTGAGGGATTACCAGCCCATCAATTCTAATATTAAAACTGTTTCAGACTGCTGTGTAGATGGAATGTGGGACCATTCCAAGCTGAGTGAAGTTAACTCTCCTGAAACTATTAAAATTATACTGGATCTCCCCATTAATCCTTCAATTCATGATACCATTATTACCAAAAATGGCTCCCAACAAAGTCTGTCCAAATTTATTTATCAATCTCATTACCATTGGCAATCTACTAATTGGGGTAATAGCATTTGGCATGCTAATATTTCTCCTTCTATGGCCTTCTTCTGCTGGAGATTATTCAGAAGTTTTCTTCCTACTGATGATATTCTAAAACTTAAAGGAATCAGAGGACCATCCAGATGCCAGCTCTGCCATTCAGCTGAGGAAAGCATAGATCATCTGTTTCTGCATTGTGAGACATCCAGATGTGTTTGGTCTGTTGTGTTAGCAGGAGAACATCTGCAGGATCTTCTATCTAGTTGGCCCAAGATCAGCTCCTACTGGGGTACTTGGCAACACCAAACAAAAAAGCATATTCCTCTCATCATCTTCTGGTTCATATGGGTAGCCAGAAATGCTGCCATATATCAAAACCTGCCAGCCATCCCTAATAAGATATTAATCCTTTTCCAGTCCTTTATTAAGAAGTTGAATGATTCTTCTGCTATCTTTTCTAAGAGGGAGGCTACACCTCCTGTCAAGCTGGTTCTCTAGAGAGCCCCTTCTCGGCCTTGGCTGAAATTAAACACTGATGGGAGTTACTCAATTGGGAGGACAGGTATTGGGGGAATCTACAGAAACTCCAAAGGGCAATGTTTATGGTATTTTGTTTCTCCTATTGATGCTCTAAATGCACTGGAAGCTGAAACTGTGGCATTTTTTTGGGACTGAAACTTGCCTTAACACAAAACCTGAACAATCTTCTTGTGGAAGTGGTCTGTTTACAACTAATTTAGATAATTCTCCTGCAGACCTCCCCACCATGGTACCTTACCCTCTGGCTGAGGAAAATTCTTCATCTTGCTTCATCTATTCATGTCATGTAGTCTCATATCCCCAGAGAAGGCAACAAACTAGCACACCACCTTGCCTATAAGGCCTCTTCATAACAACTAATTACTTGTCATACAATTACTTCTTCTTTTTTGTCTTTTTTGCTAAATGGGGATTGTTTGGACATACCCCATCTCAGATGTAATATTTCCTCTACTTAATGCATCCACCTTTTTGCTATATATATATATATATATATATATATATATATATGGGAGAATGGAGGCTCCAGATTTTGTGGAGGTTTCTTGGTGCGATTTTCGAATTCTGCTCTGTTCTTGAAGATTAAAGGAATTTTCTTAGTGATTTGTTAAGATTGAGACTAATTCTTTCAGTTCTCATCTTTTTCTTCTCTTCATTAGTTTTACTTTTTTTTGTTTTGAATTCTTGCTTTCCCAGGTTCAAAATATTTTGAATTCTGGATCTTTCTTTTAGCTGAGATCTTGAATTATGGCTAATCCTAAACTTCCTTCTTCTTCAAATTATGGCAAATCGTTTGTTGATGTAGTTGAACATGATCAATCTGACAAATTGGTTTTTCCCCAAATTTATCATGATTCGGCTACTGGTAAGGGGGATTGTCATTTTATCATGAAGGTGGAAAAGAAAGGTGGGAAGCCTGCTTTAAATTTTTCTGAATCTAAAATTTCTACTCTTGTTGAAGTCCATAAGTTCACATTAATTGGAAAGTTTCAATTCGGGCATCCAAAGTTGGAGATTATAAGGAAATGTTTTGAAGATCTTAAACTGGTTGTTAATTGGAAGGTTGGCTTATTTGATGGAAGGCATATCATGATTCAACTATCTAAGGAGGAAGACTATGCCAATCTGTTCTCTAAGAATACATTCTAATTGAAGAAAATATATGAAGATCTTGAAGTGGTCACCTGATTTTGACCCGACTCAAGAGGCTCCTATAATTCCCATTTGGTACAGACTTCCAAATTTAAAATTCCAGCTTTTCAACCATCAGGTTATATATGTTATTGGTAAAGCTTTGGGGAAACCTCTTAAGTTGGATATATTTACTTTTCAGTTAACAAGGCCTTCCTTAACTAGGATTTTAATTGAAAGAGACATTACCTTTCCTGATGTGGATGAAATTTGGCTAGGCAATCCTCATGATGGAGGAAAAACCAATTTACTGTCATAATTGCAAAATGTTTGACCATTCTAAGGATTCTTGTTTTAGGCTTCATCCTGAACTTATATCATCTTCTGCCAGGAATTCTAAAACTGCTGCTAACACTAATTATTTACCTTTGAAAGCTTCTGTAATTCAAATATTCAGGTTTCAGATTCTCAACTGGTTGCTAAACCTCCAATTATTATATCTATTGATGATGAAATTCCTGTTGAAGTTGCTCCTCTTGTAGCAGCTACTGATTCTGATAATATTGAAATTGCTGCTGATCCTCTCAAAGCTCAAGATGTTATAATGACTGAAGTTTCTTCTACTGTTATGGTTGAACAAGATAGAATTAATCTTGGAGAGTCTGCTGAAGCTTCTAAAATACATACTACTATAAATGATGTTGCACTGTTCCCTGAATCTTATCAATCTATAGAAGTGTTTCCTAAGGCTGTGCAATATCCTGTTGTACAAGCTATACCTCAGGGAGATACTGATCTTAATGTTTATGCTTTAGCTACAACTATTAAAGAGTTAAATGAAAACTGGGCAGTCGAAAATGCTAGAAAAAAGAAGAAATCCTTAGAATTAAGGAATTTATCTGAAGATAACATTATTCATTCCAAACTTTCTGATTCTTCCTTCTCAAGACTTAGATCTACTAGCCATGATTGAATTCCTTTGTTGGAATATTAGGGGAGTGGCCAACCCTGGCTCCCTTAATAGGTTATTAAACTTTAACAGGGTACATAAGTTAAGGGTAATTGTTCTTTTATAACCTTTGGTTAAGACCAATTTTGACAGATTTACAAAGTATTTTATTGGTTATAACTTTATAACCAACTGTTCTAATAAAATCTTGATGCTGTATAGGAAGGAATTGAAAATTGATGTTCTTCAAGATCATAGTTAATTTCTGCATGTTCATTTTGAATTAGACCAGTGTAAGGGCTACGCATCTTTTATTTATGCTTCCTCCTCTTCTGGTGGAAGAGCTGAATTATGGTCTCATTTACTCCCTATTAGACAAAACATAAATGAAGGATGGCTTGTTAGAGGTGCTTTTAATTACACTGCTCAACCTAGTGAAAAGAGGGGTGGAAGAACTCCTAATCTTCAAGCTATGTTAAATTTTTCTAATAATATCTAATCTGCAGCCTTATTTGATCATGGGTTTGAGGGATCCCCTTTTACATGGAAAAGAGGTTCTATTCTTGAAAGACTTGATAGAATTCTAGCTAATAAATTATGTCTTGAATTGTTCCCTATTTCTAAAGTTCATCATTTGGGTAGATTGGGATCTGATCACTCTCCTTTGCTGATTAAGTTTTATGTCTTACCTGAGTCTAATAAAGGTAGTTTCAGATTTCTAAATGTGTGGTATACACATCCTTATTGCTGCAACATTATTGAGAATTCTTGGAATGCTCAAATTAGTTCTTCTTATGTAAATCCTCTTCTAAAATTATGGCAGTTACAAAAAAGGCTAGCTAAAGCTTTAACTCATTGGAATTGGAATGAATTTGGGAATATCAAATACAATATTATTAATGCAGAACGGGTAGTAGCAGAATTAGAGGTGGTTGTTGAGGAAGGAAGGGAATCTGAACAATCTCTTTTGGAAGCTTATGATAAGCTACATTATGCCTTAATGCAGGAAGAATTATTTCTCAAACAAGAAACAGCTACTAATTGGTTTCTTCATGGTGATCAAAATTCAAAATTCTTTCATGCTGTCATCAAGTATAGAAGATCACTAAATCTATTTTGAAAATCAAATAAACTACTAATAAATGGTTGTCTAATCCTAAGGATATTGCAGAAGATGTCGTGTCTCATTTTCAACAATTGTTTTCTTTCAAGCCTACTAATTCTTCCTTATTTGATTCAAAGCTTATGAATTCTGCTATTAATCCTGATGATGGGTATAACTTAACTGTGGTCTCTGATGAAACAGAAATCTATGCAGCCACTAATTCTATGGATGGTAATAAAGTAGCTGGCCCAGATGGATACACAACACATTTTTATAAATCCTTTTGGAATATTATCGAAGTGGATGTAGTTGCGGCTGTTAACTGTTTTTTTCAAGGTTTTGATCTCACAAAGTACTTTGTTTCTTCTTCAATTACATTGATACCTAAATATAGAATTAAAACTTCTTGGCATGATTTCAGGCCAATAAGTTTAACTTCTACTTTTTCTAAAATTATTAGCAAAGTTATTGTTGCAAGATTACAGCCTCTATTGGAAAGTTTAATTTCAGATAATCAATCTGCATTTATTAAAGGTAGATGCATTAGTGATAATGTCCTATTAGCTCAAGAGTTGATAGTTGATATAGATAAACCTTATAGAGGCTCTAATCTTATAATTAAATTGGATCTATCTAAAGCTTTTGATTCCATCAGTTGGTCCTCCATTATCAATGTGCTTTCAGTAAAAGTTTTCAGTCTTGAGTTCTGTAATCTGATATCATGATGGATGGAGAATAATTATTACAGTGTTTTACTCAATGGTGGAAGTCATGGATTCTTCAAGGCTGGCAGAGGTATTAAACAAGGAGACCCCTTGTCGCCATATATCTTCATCTTGGCATTTTATTATTTTGCAAAATTGATTAATCAGATTCAACTTGATCATTCCTACACCCAATTTCAGCATAAGTATAATATTTTGGTTAGTCATCTTGCATACGCAGATGATGTAATCATATTCTCTAATGGCAGCAAGTGTTCTATAAGATGTATGATGAAGATATTGGGGAACTTTGAGGATGTTTCTGGGATGACATTTAATAAAGCTAAATGTCAATTTCTTGCAAGCTCTAAAACTACTTCTCAGATGAGAAAATGGATTATGGAAATCACTGGTTTTAAGGAAGCTAAGTATCCTCTTCTTTACTTGGGGTTTCCTTTAATTAAAGGCAGGAGAAAACTGTCTCACTATGATGATGTGGTTGCTAAGATCTCCTCTCAAATTCAATGTTGGACTAATACATTTCTATCTAATGGTGCAAGGATTACTCTTTTAAAAAGCATTCTGACAACATTTCCTCTTTATACACTTCAAATGGTGAGAATGAAGAAAAGCACTCAGAGAATGTTGTCTATTATTTTCAATAAATTTTTATGGGAAGGTCAACATAAGCAATTGCACTGGTCCAATTGGGATAAATTATGTAAGCCTTTTGCAAGTGGAGGTTTGGGTTTTAAAAGCTTTCAACATCTCTCATTTTCTTTTTACTGTAAGCAATGGATTAAATTTAGATCAAAGAACTCTCTTTAGGCTAACTTCATGCATGACAAATACTGTTAAAACCAACATCTTGTACAAGTTTAGCCTAAGCTGGGGGATACAAAGACTTAGAAAGAACTATTGAAAATTAAGTCACAAGCTGAAAAACTTTTTGTATGGGAAGTTGGTAAGGGAGAAATTGATTTTTGGCTAGATACTTGGCTTTTTAATGATTCCCTTCAAGAGCAATTTGTCTATTCTTTTAATATTCAAAAAAATCTGATTGTTGGACCAATAATAGTTGGGACATTTCTAAATTTGGATATTTTGTTGAATTAGAGACTCAAGCTAAAATACTATCCATCCCAATTCATCCTTCTAAAAAAGATAGAATTATTACTAAAAATTCTAGTGCTCAAAGCCTCTCAAAATTTATTTATCATACATGTTTTAATTTGTCCAAAAATGATTGGGGAGAGCAGATTTGGAATAAGTTTTTATCCCCTTCTATGTCCTTTTGTTGGAGATTATTCAAAAAATTCTTGCCCACTGATGATATATTAAAACTCAAAGGTATTTGTGGTCCATCTATTTGCCAACTTTGCTTTTCTAATGAGGAATCTATTAATCACCTTTTCTTAAATTGCCATGTTGTGCAAGACATCTGGGCTTCTATTTTAAACCATATTGGACTTATTTCTAAATTATGTCGCTGGATTAACATTGATTCCTATTGGCTTGATTGGAAAGGTTCAGTATCATTCTATATTCCTTTAGTTATTTTCTGGTTCATATGGTTGGCAAGAAATGATGTTATTTTTAATGGGAAGATCTTCTCCTCTCAGTCCATTGTAAAAAACTGCTTAACATATGTTGATAAGCTTAGTACATACAGGATCAACTCCAACAAACCTGCTGCTACTTTTAACAAAGTTCAATTGATCATTTGGAGGAAACCAAGCACTCCATGGGTCAAAATTAACACTGATGGGAGCTTTAAATTTCCTGATGCTTGTTGACCTCATTTTTGATGAGGTCTTTCTCTTCTCTCTCCTTAGTACATAGGATCTAGCCTTAGGCTTTCCCTTTGACTATCTTAGAGGACTAGAAATGGAAACCACCACTTAGAAATTTAAACACCTCTTAACTCCCTGCAAACCCCATAAGTTTGATTGTAAACCCCTATGTCACTTGGAGGGTTAAGATCAAATGTGGAGGTTTAAAAGATGAGTTCCTTATAGGACTCTTTGGCCTTAGGACTACCCTGGGTGGCCTGGTTTGGTGAGGGTTGACCTGCACACATTACACTTTCTCCCACATTCCAAATCCTAAAATCATTCATACCTAGCTTGACTTCCTGACTCATGTAGGTAATCCATATGGATGGTCCTCAACCCCTAAGCTCTTGGCTAAGAGGGTTAGGAACAACATAGTGAATGCCTCAAATGAGTCCTCTCATGGATCTTATGGGCTTGATATGGCTTCATGGCTCAACCAAAGTGATTCCATTCTACTCAAACTTGATCAATCTTCATTTTCCAAAATTTCAATTTTTGACCCCCGGGGCCCTACACCCACCAAACCTACCAAATGTCCTTGAAGCTACCCAAAATTTGCAAAATTGCCTAAATTACCCAAAATTCATCAAAATCAGTCCTAAACATTTTTCTCTTCACTCAAATTGATCATCCTTAGCTAAATATACCAAAATTTCCAGAAATACCCCCAATACCCTTCAAATACCCAAAATGCCCTTTTTAACCAAAAAGTCCATAAATTCCAAAAATTCCCAAAAAATCCAAAAAATCCCAAATATTCCCAATTTATTTTTTTTCAACTGCACCATAAGACAATTTTGTCAATTTAGCCAACTTTTACCAAAACCCCCAATTTCGCCCATTTTTAACCAAAGTAAGCCCAATGTCAAACCAAACCACTCCAATTAACCTAAATCTTGATCCAATCCAATTCTAATCTTCAATTTAATATCTCCAATATCAATTTAGACCAAATCCAAGCCCAATTTGATGGACATTTGGATCCAATTTCAATTTGAAGCTTAAAACCCTATTTTGGCCCATGACCTAAACTTAGCCCAAACCAACCCAATTCAACTCCAATTAGCCCCCAAATATTTTCCTAAACCTTACTAATATCCCCACAAAAAAAAACACTAACAAGATTTGCCCCAAATTTGAACCTAAACTCCACCCAAACCTAACCCAAAGTCAAAATCCCCTAAATTGGCCTAAACCCAAACCTAACCCAAATAGGCCCAAATCCCAAAATTAAAGCCCAACCAAAATTGAAAACTCTTTGTTACACCCCATAAACATTTCTCAACACTAATTTTACATTAAATCCAACATTAGCCCAACCTTAAACAAAGTTAGCCCAATTTGACCCACTTTAGCCCCTTTACTAAAAAGACCCAAATTAAACCCAATTCAATTCAAAATCACTTCAAATTTGTTCCAAATCACTCATGACACATCCCTAAACTAAACCCAACATTTTTTTGACCAAATCTTTTACAAAATTTCCATCTACCAATTTGTTTTCAAACCTAAAAGCTCACCTCCTTAAACCTTTTTAAAAGCTCACTTCAAACAAATTCAAAAGCCCAAATTTCATTCCAAAGCCCACATGAAATTTTCCCTCATCATTCCCTATGATTTAAATCACCCCTAAGTCCAAAACCCATCATTTTGATTAAACCAAAATAGCATCATGACAAAACCCATCAAAAAATCCAAAGTTCTCAAAAAATTCCAAATAACCTTTTTCATGAAATTGACCAAGCCATGGACAAACCATAGGCTAGCCTTGAAGCCATCCTTAAGCTCCATGCAAGCCATGTGAGTGGCATTCATGTGACCATACCATATTGGGCAAGAGGAGGAGCCTCTTTCTTGATTCCCTTAAAGTAATTAAGCACTATCATGTCTCCCCTAACCCATGCTTAAGCCTAATTGTACTTGGATTGTGACTTCTCCCCACTAATCAAGCTGAGTCAAGGGAGCTTTTCTCAGCCCAAATCAGACCATGGAAAGGTGAACCAAGCCCAGCCTCATGTTTTGACCAATTTGAACTTAAACTCCTCTATTTAAGCTTCATTCATGGCCAAAGAGAAGAGATGCAAAAGATTACCTTGGGAAAACTCTACCAAATTGTTCCCAAAGCTTCTTCAAGCACTCCTAAGCTCAATCCAACCATTTCCAATTGAGGCCTCACCTCTTGGACAAAGGTATAAAATTTTTTCTCCTCCAACCGAGCTTATTTTAAATTTCTGTAAATATTTACATGCTTTAAGTATATCATCACCATATAGATGTGGGCTAGTCGATTAGACGATCATTTTTAAAAAAATTTCACTCAATTTCGTTGAGAAACGAGTGAGATATCATGGTTTGAAGGTAGACGATTTTGGGTGAATAGAACTAGGAGAGAGGAGCAGTAGCAGTTCGATCACATGTGTATCGCACGGACGGCTGAGATGCAGTCGGACAGGAGCTTCATCCATAAGCAGAAACGTGCCAGCCAATCACGGAGCGACACGTGGCCCCCTTGATAGCGATAGCTTGAGAGGGAAATTGGATTTTTGATTTATTTTTGAACATGAACTTCAAAAAATCATAACTTTTCATGGAAAAAAACAAAAATAAAATAAAAATACCCTCTTGCTCAGTGAAAAGAGGAGAAAAATGTGAAAAAAAGAATTGTTTTAATTTGATGAGTATTTTATTTTTAATTTATTATTTACTGTTTTGAGTATTTTGATTCTCCATTTGCATACACAATTCACCATGGCATGAGACCATAGGGTTTTTGAAGCCTCTGATCTTGGGAACATTTACTAAATTTTTCAACATCAGAGGCTATCTCTATGGCAAGTTAAGTATTTTTCAAGTTTATATCACTGTTTTTGGTATTTTAATTCTAGTAATTAGCATATTACTCAATAAAATATAAAAAAAATTAGGAAAGTTTCTTAGGACTAGAGGACCCTAGAATAATTATGGTTAGGCTTAATTCATTAAGAATAACCCTAATTAGCCTAAATACTCAAAATTGAATTTTAATTAATTACGGTTAACCACACATCAGAATAACTTGAAATAAAATCTCCATTGATCTTCAGGATACAGAGAACCTTGTATAAAAATTTGAAGTCAATTGGAAATGATTAGCCCCACTAAATGAATTAATTAAGCCACATGATCAAAATTAAACTTTAAAAATTCATAACTCTAAAAATACATTTAAAAAATTCACCAAATTGGTTTTGTGGGCTCTCTAATATCAGAGGAGTCTATAAAAATTAAAATTGGAATTTTCTAAAATTTTTCATTTTTAATGATATTTTTTATATTTAAATAATTAAAAAATAATAAAAATCACAAAAATAATAAAAATCATAAAAATGTCACATTTTTTACTCCTAATCACTTAGAAACCAACCAAATATTTTTCCTAATTCTCTAACTTAAGATATTGAATTTTAAAGGCCAAAACAATTTTTAATATTAAAAAATGTATTTTCCAACCTTTTCACTGAATTAATTCCAATAAATCAAAGAAAAATCAGAAAATTGTAAAATTTATTTCTCTAAACTCCTTGAGGTCGGAGAGATTTAAGAAAAATATAAAATCTATTTTTCAACTTTAGTTTTTTTTTATAATCAATTAACACTCCAAAACTAAAAATAATTATAATAAATAAAATACAATTTAAAAAATCACTAAAATTGGTCCAAGTGGTCCTCTAGTCATTAGAAACATCCCATAATTTTCTTAAGGACAGAAACCTTATTTTGGTCATGTTTTTGAATTTTCCTTGAAATCCATTATTTTCAATAAAAATAATCATATAAATAAATTAAATTCAGAAAAATCACATTTTCTCCTCTAATGTCTTAATTGACATGTGAGTGAGGTGACATAAAAATTTCAAGTTCATTTGAACTCAATTTTGTGAGTTATGAAATAAATAAGCCTAAAAGGGCATAAAAGTAATTAAAGAATTTAAACCCCTTTATTAAAATTTTAGGTTTAATTAAAATGGAGGGTAAAATATTTAATTTTATCTTTCTTGGATGGTTGAAACTTTAGGAAATTAAGAGGGTAGGAACCCATTAATCACTTTTAATAAACCAAAAATGAAACTTTAATTATTTAAACAATTTAAAATTTGGAAGATTAATGAAAATTTGAATTATTAAAAATAGGGATATAACTTGAGAGGATATTAATTATTTATTAAAAAAATCCCTCAATAAATCACCTCAATAATATTTAACTCTTAATTAAGATTAAAATGATAATCCAAATAAAGTAAATTAAAAATTTCAAAAAATAATAGCCCTTAAATTAAAGGAAAGCTCAAAATATTATGTGGTTTAACAATTAAATTAAATTAATTTAAAATTAAATTAAATTAATTTAAAATTAAATTAAATTAATTTAAAATTAAAATAAATTTAATTAAGTAAAAATTAAATTAAAATTAAAATTAAATTAAATTAACATTTTAACAATTAAATTAAATTTAATTTAAAATATTGAAATTAAATTAAATTAAATTAAGTTAAATTCAATTAAATTAAATTGAAATTATATTAAAATAAAATCACTGAATAATAAAATTAAAACAAATTTGAAATATTAAGACAATTCATAATTAAGAATATAAAAAATCAAACTAATCAAGATTAACCTAAAATATCATTATTAACCTAAAATAAATCATTAAGGTAAATGAATAATCTAAGTGAATTTGAAACACCAAAGATTAATTTAAAATATTAAGATCACTTAAAGTATAAAGATTTAAACAAAAAATAATTTGAACACTATTCCAAACTTAAAATTATTAATTAAAACCTCGTAATTAAACTAAATCACTTTAAACCATTAACTCAAACTTCAAATTAAGAATGATTAAAATTCTCAACAAACCAACTTGCCCCTAAAGGCTTTAATTATTATAACTCTTAAATGGAGTATTAAGTGAGATGTCACCTTATTCATCAAGTAATCAAAAGCCCAAGTTCACCGAGCAAGAGACAAAGCTTAACTAAACTCCTGGATGATTAATTCACCTGTGCAACTAAATTTACCTGGGCTAAAAATAATCTCGGAAGTATTGAAAAGATGTTTAGGACTCGTCCTAAGCACTTTCTCAATATGATGAGATGTTTTAGAAGAACAATTGAACTTAATTGTTCTTTGGTGAAGAAAATCATCCATAAACAAAACAAAAGAACCTAGACGTCATAGGAAATGACTAGTTATAGGATTATGATCTTGGTAGACAATCAGAACCTTCCCTTAGCTTTACCTAGGTACTTGTTGAAATATTTAAATGCCTTAACATGTGTTTTAAGTGCAGCTTGGGATGATGGGAAGACCCTCCAGGTACGCTTTTATTTTATTGCAATTTACTTTATTGCGATTTACTTACGTGCACTGCACTTTACTTCTTCTTGCATGTTAAACAAGATTGTTGCATGAAAACTGAAACCTTTAGGATAGTCACAAAACTAAAACCCAAAAATAAATTAAAAGTTACCACAAGATAAAACATTCCAAAATATAAAACAACTCAAAATTTAATCACAAACAGAACAACAAAACTACAATTGCAACTAAATTAAAACATCTCGTTGAATGATCGGGAATACCTCGGATAATGTAACCCACGTGTTGCTAACGGGATTTCCCACGGTCTAAATGAAAGTGTGGAACTCATTCAGTTGAGTTTAGCAAATTCATCTGGACTAAGTGATTTCGATGAAAATAACGGTGCCGGAATGACGGAACCGTGGGATCTTTATCGGTTCTGTTTAAACAACTTTAAGATTTGCTTAAGTTAAAATATTAAAAATCTTTGGACTTTAAGATTTCTAAACTGAAACACTTCTCTCATCTCCTGATTTTCACCTTCTAAAACTAAACCTCTGCAACAACAAGAAGCTCAGAGCATAGTGGGCAGCACGACCATCTACTTCAGCAAAACTCGGATCTACACCAGCTAAACCTTTCTTAGAATTAAATAACCAAGCCATAGGACTTCGACGTAGTTTTCCTAGTGCAACATAAATCATCAACTCTTCATTAGGCATTTGCATGATCATGTCATGTAAATTAAGCCCTAACCGGTCTTAGGACTCCAAGGTAGTCGTTTGGTACGACATAAACCCTCACATCTTCGAGGCTATTTGTGTGATTATATCATATAAATATAAGTCCTAATTAAGTAAAATTGGCAGGATTGCAACATTAAATAAATTCTCAAATTGAAACCAATCCATAGGATAGTTTGGAAAGTTGCCAAGATTCTTCTTGGATCCTCAGCTTCTCCTACTTCTCTTCCTTTGGACTCCTGAAATTAACTGTTCCAAATTTGATCCATTCCCAATTGAAATTTCCAAAATCCAATTGTTTGAAAACCTTAAACTTTGAAATTCTTGAGAGAAAAACCACTGATCATTATCGAGAGTTTTCTTAAATGATTCCCGTCATTTAAGATGTAATTAACTACAGGGGCTTGCCCTTATAGGGAACTTTAAGAACCCATGTACTATAAACCCTGATTAATTTCTTTTATTAAGCAGGGGAACTTGTCGGCTTATAAAGTTGGTTCACAGACCAAACGGATGTCACAAATCTTCTAGTTTATTTAACTGAGCCCCACCATCAAGCAGTGTGTCTATTCTTCGGGATAGATATACGGTTTGTGGTGCGGTGCTCGTTTATATAAACTATTTGGAATGTGAGATCAGTATGATTTCATATCTTAAAATTTTCAAACTTAAAATTATTTTCAAAATCAAATACTACTTTCTAAATTATATATATATTTAAATTAAATTTAAAATCCAAAAAATTCGCCGACAACTTCTGTAGGCGACCCATTTTCAAAACACATAACCTAAAAATAAGACGTATAACTTCTGGCGACTCCGCTGGGGAGTAGTTCCTCTCTCCATTTTGATCAGATGTTTTTGCTTTCATAAATTGGTAGTGAGTCCATACCCCTTGTGGACCAAACTACCATTCTTTCCGTTGGCTTACCACGTTCATTTCTATCTTGAATGGGTATAGTCAACTCTTTTTGGATTCTGGAGCCATTGTTTAGACACCCCTAAACAGAGAGGTTCTGGAATTCTTCCGCCTCCCAAAAATGGGGTGGACCCCCAATAGGTGTGTTAGAGTAGGAGTGGTCTGTTGAAACAAGTTCAATGAGAATTCAATCTCCTCTGAATCTCGTACTGGGTCCGATACTTCATTCCTCTTTGGGTGTGACTTGTTGTAAACATGTCAAACTGAAACTTCACTCTAACAACCTTCCATTATACTCTAAATAAAATAAAATTTTGTCTAAATTTCAAATCAAAAAAAAAAATTCTCAAAACCCATCAAATACACAATAAAAAAACAAAATGTGAAATTGTGAAATAAAAAATTCACATGAATAAATTTTAAATGATGCCTAGTTTATAAGACAAGTGCGTTAACCAGAGTATTACCGCTGAAATTACAAGGCAATGAACGCCACTGACTTCTAAATGTTCTTCAAAAGATGATCTACACATCCACCGAAGGACTGTCCCGCAACGAAGCTGCCAACAAGTTTACATGCCATGGATTGACAAATAAAAGGATAAGAGAAGGATGATGGGTAGTGCGTCCCGACCCTCCCACCACAGAACAGTTAAAAGAGACAACAACTTGATGGATCGTGGGTCCCGACCTTCCCACCACAGAATAGTTAAAAGAGACAACAACTTGATGGATCGTGGGTCCCGACCCTCCCACCGCAACAAAAATAAAAAAAATTTTTGATAATACGCTCAAGGATGTTCAAAATTCTGCAGAAAGACAATCAAGAATGGAGTAATCCAAGGCAAAACATCTGTTGTTTTGACATGATCATGACTTCAAGGGAGAATTAAATTAGTGCCATAATGACTAGGTCCTTCACTTTAAGGAATTCGGATTGGGTCCTAAGTAAATTTTGAAATAAAGCAGTGTGCTTGAAATACAAGTAATTGACATTGGGATATCAAGAGTCTTTTAATTTTCTGCCATGTGATTTGGTCCAGATTTTTGGATGAGCTATAATAACACAGGATTCATGTTAAGAAACCATTTCAAATTTATTAATTAGGGGAGTTTCGACATTCAAAATCTTTAATAAAAATATGTCTTACCAGATAAAGTAATTCTCAGAAAATAAAAGGAACAAAAAAATGTAAAGATTCAACTTAGGAGAAGCTTGAGGTGAGCACACAATCAAAAATTTGTGTCCCAATACAGACATTCAAAATCTTTAACATGTGCTCCACCAGATATAATAATCCTTAATGAAAAAAAAGAATGAAAAGCTTGATGGCGATGAAAAATCTTCTTTTCTCGACTTGTATCGCTATCAATTCTCGTAACATGTTAATGTAAAGGAGTCGCCACTCTCTTTCTCTATCTATCGCCTTAATTCTCATCCTACCTAGACTTATTGTCAGATGTCTTTGGAGAATTTTGAGAAGGATTAATCATGATAGAGACTGAGAGAAAATAAGATCAAATGATAATCTTATAGAATAAGTCTTCAGATTGTGTGATTACTGAAGTTTTTCGCATAAGAAAATCACATGAAGATCTTGGGTAACCAGAGAGGTCTTGTAGGTGAAATACCTATCCTGGGTTCTTTAGTCTCCTATAGGAGAAAGCTCCTATAGTTAATTAAATCCTGAGCAACAATACTGCTTAGGAAAACTCCCGATTAAGGTTAAAATTTGTCCTCGAAAAAGTGTAAGTGTTGTCGTGACAGTACGTTTTTAAAGAATTGATACTACAAGAATATTTTGTTTATGTTGAATATTTGTCATTTTGTCATTTTGTATGTCATGTCGGGTGTCATGTCAGGATGTCTTAATATGTGTGTCATATTATTGTATGTAATGTGATGTGATGTCACAATGTCATGTCATTTTATGACATGTCTTAGTGTCATGTCATTTTATGTCATGTCTTAATGTGATGTCGTAATGTCATAAGATGTCATGATTAATATCTCGATTTGTCATGAGATATTTTATCTCCTAGAAGAAGATGTCGTTATTATGTCGTGAGATATCTTCTACGTTGTCAAGAAGATAACATTATCTATTTATTTTTGTTATTTTTTTTATGATTTCCTTTTGTTTTAAGTTTTGGTTTTGTGGTCATCTCAATTTTATTTTGTCATGTCATTTTATCATGTATTTGTTTTGGTTTAGTGTCATGTCATCATTTTGTTGTGGTATAGAAATGTCGTTGTATGTTGATGTCATGTCGATGTCAATGTTAATGATTTTGTCGTTTTATTTCAGATTTCGTGGCTGACCTAATAGTCTAGTTGTCTTTGTTTTCATGTCATTTTTATTTTGTTGTTTGTAAAAAGTTTAGGTTTTGTGGCTATCCTCAAAGTCCTGGTTTTGTCGACAATGTTTCGTCGTCGATGTCCTGGTCAAAGTGTCCGTTGATCCAGAGTTGTCGGACGTCCGAATGTGGCTGAGATGTCGTTTATATCCAATTTGTGTTGAATGTTGATTTAGATTTATGTCAATTTATGTTTGATTTGTATTAAATGTCGATTTAGGTTGGATTTTGGATTTTATGTCAATTTGGAGTTGATTTTGGGTTTTATGTCGATTTATGTTGATTTAGGTTTTATTTTGGGTTTTATATCAATTCGAGTTTAATTTTATGTTGAGTTAAGTTCGATGTGGGTCGAACTTAAGAATTATGATGTCGTATGTTAAATTAAATTGAATACAGGTTGAACTTAAGAATCATGTTGATTCATGTCGTATTAAGTTCGATCATGTCGATTTATCTCGAATTATATTAATTTATGTTGAGTTATAATGAGTTTGATTTGAAATGTCGATTAATTTCATTTAATGTCGGTATTTGTGTTGACCTCATTTCTGATGAGGTCTTCTCTTCTTCTTTTTAGTACTTAGGATCTAGCCTTAGGCTTTTCCTTCGACTATCCTAGAGGATTAGAATTGGGACCCACCACCTAGAATTTCAAACCACTTCTTAACTCCCTGGAAACTCCACAAACTTGATTGTAGACCCCTAATCACTTAGAGGGTTGAAGTCAAATATGGAAGTTTAAAGGATGAGTTTCTATAGGACTCTTTGGCCTTAGGACTACCCTGGGTGGCCTGGTTTGGTGAGGGCTGACTTACTCACACACTACACTTATACACTACACTTTCACACACCTCCTAAAACCACACCTATACCCAACTTGACCTCCCGACTCATGAAGGTGATTCACATGGATGGTCCTTAACCCCTAAGCCCTTGGCTAAGAGGGTTAGGAACAACATAGTGAATGCCTCAAATGAGTCCCTTCATGGCTCATGTGGGCTTGATATGGCTTCATGGCTCAACCAAAATGATTTCATTCCACTTACATTTACCTAATCTTCAATTTTGCAAATTTTCAATTTTTGACCCCCGGGACCCTACACCCGCCTAACCTACCAAATGCCCTTGAAATTACCCAAATTTTTCAAGATTTCCAAATCACCCAAAATTCCCCAAAATTAACCTTGAATATTTCCCCTCCACTCAAATTGATCATTCATAGCCAAAAATACCAAGAATTCCAAAAATACCCCTCAATACCCTCCAAATACCCAAAATGCCCCTCTTAGCCAAAAAATCCAAAAATTCAGAAAATTCCTAAAAAAATTCCAAAAAATCCAAAATATTCCCAATTTCATTTTGTTCAGCTACACCATGGGCCAATTTTGTCAATTTACCACACTTTTGTCAAAATCCCCAATTTGACCCATTTTAACCCAAAGTGAACCCAATGTCAAACCAAACCTACCCAATTGACCCCAATTTTGGTCCAATTCAATTCTAAACTTCAATTTAACATTCCCAACACCAATCTAGACCAAATCCAAGTCCAATTTGATTGGCATTTGAATCCAATTTCACTTTTGACCTTAAAGCCCAATTTGGACCCATAACCCAAATGAGCCCAAATCCCAAAATCAAAATCCAACCAAAGTTGGAACCTTTTTGAAACACTCCCATAAACATTTCCCAACATTAATTTCACATCAATTTCAACCCTAGCCCAACATTGGCCCAAATTAGCCCAATTTGACCTACATTAACCCCTTTACCAAATGAACCTAAATCCAATCCAATTCAAACCCCAACCACTCCAAACTTGTTTCAAATCAATCATGACACATCCCTAAGCCAAACTCAACATTTATTTGGCATGGCCCATTACAAACTTTCCTCTTCAAAAGCCCACTTCCCTAAACCATTTTAAAAGCCCATCTTCACTAAATTTCAAAGGCTCAAAATTCATCTAAAATCCATATGACACTCTTCTTCATCATGCATTCAATTAAAATCATCTCGTAAGTCCTAAATCAATCATCAAATGGTTCCAAATCAAGCCATGTGCCAAATCACTCCTAAATACCAAAATTCACAAAATCCTTCCCCATGAAAGTTGACTTAACTTTTCCAAAGCCAAATGGAGCCATGAAGCCATGCATGAGCCCCATGGGAAGCCATAAGAGCCATGGAATCTACTTTCCACCTCACCAAACCGTTAATGGCAAGAGAGGGGATCTCTTTCTTAAACCCTCTTAAACCCTTTCTTACCTTAAGCATGTCACACACTAAACCATGCTTAGCCAGCTCACCATGGATGGAGACCACACCATTTTCTCTTGGCTGACCCAAGTGACTCATTTCAGCCCAAAAACCAGGCTTTGGGTGGTGCACCTAGCCCAATCCATGAGTTGACCAAAATCAACCCAAAATGTACCCTTACCCAATTCTACTTTGATTCAAACACTTTACACATGTCCAAGCCCAATTGACTTCACCATTTCCAAGCCCTGACCTCCCTGGTCAAGATGGTGACCCTTGCTTGCCAGCCAGCCACCTGGGCCGCCAGAAAACAACACACCTGAGAGCTCAAATGTGAGCCAACATTGAAATTCTCCCTTGCTGAGCTACCCCATGCCCAGTGGCCATTGCAGCTGTTCTTCTCTTGCCAAGAGCAGCTGATCCCAGTCCCTAACTCCCCCTGGGAGGCCCTCCAGCCTCTCCTATTTAAACCCCACCTCTCTCGGCCATGGAAGTGGTGCTGAACCAACCTTACAGAAACTCTGCCAAAATTGTTCCAGACTACTCCCCACACTTAGAGAACTTGATCCCCATTGAAATCCCCCTACCATTTCCTCTCTGTGAGCTCAATTTCAGAGTTTAAATCCAAGCCCAAAACCAGGACACTTCTTCACAGTAAGCCAATCCCCAAATTGATTGGTCCTACACCTTCACCAGACCAAGAGAAGAAGTTCACCAGCAAAAGCCCCCTCACCAGGCCAGCCATTGCTTCCAGCCTTCAAGCTTTGTGATTGGGCTTGGTCGAAATCATACCTAGACAATTCACCAGGCCAAGGGACTTCATCTGGAGCTTGCTTGGACCCAATCGAAGGTGACACAACTCTTAGATCGAAGCTTTACTTCTCTGAGCAAAGGTATAGACTCACTCTTCTTCCCGAGCTTACAGAGATTCTCTATTTAATTTGAGTCATTTTCAATACATGTTTATCGTATGGATGTGTTCATCTCCTCAAGACGAATCCATAGAGCATAAGAATACGAAAATCCGTTGAGAATCGAGTGAGAAATTAGGGTTAGAAGGTTGACGGTCACGGGTTCACACCAGTCGTAGACGATGACCAGGAGCCGTTGGATCGCGCATGTATCAAGCGGAAGGCCAGGATCGCGTCGGACGGAGCAATGGGACATGAACTGCGGGCCGCGTGGCATCCTAGTCAGGTGGCGGCGTCCAATGGGAGCGTGCCGCGTGGTCGTTCGGAGATGCCGAGGATGACAGGGCGCCGCCCTGGATAAGTAGGAAAATAGGCATTTTCTTATTTATTTAATTCCCTAAACTTCAAAAATACATAACTCTGTGTAGAAAAATCAGAAAAATAAAATAAAAATACCCTCTTGCTCAGTGAACAGAGGAGAATAATGTGGAAAAGAAATCATTTAATTTAATTAAGTATTTTATTTTTTATGATTTATTTAATCTCTGCATTGTTTTAATTCTCCATGCATATAGGAAATTCACCATCGCATGAGAGCATAGGGCTTTTGAAGCCTCTGAATTTGGGAATATTCCCTGAATTTTCCAAAGTCAGAGGCCACCCCTGTGAAGAGTTATTGATTTTTTCAATTCTAGGTCACTATTCTGAATATTTTAATTCCAATAATTAGCATGTTGTGAAATAAATTCTAGGAAAATTTGAGGATGTTTCTTATGACCAGAGAACTCTAGGAAAAATAGGTTTTGAATTAATCCACTTGGAATGACCCTAATTGGCTTAAACACCAGAAATAGGTCCTTAATTAATTAGAGCTAATCATACATCAAATTGACTTGAAATCAATTCTCCACTGACCTTTAGGATCATAGGAACCCACCATAAAAATTTGAAGTCAATTGGACTTGGTTAGCCCTACTAAATGGGTTGATTAAGCCATTTAGCCAATTTAAACTTTAAAAATTCATAACTTTCAAAATACTTTTCAAAAATTCACCAAATTGGTTTTGGAGCCTCTCTGATATCAGAGGAACTTAGGAAAATTAAAATTGTAATTTTCTAAAAAAGTTGATTTTTATTATTATTTTAATATTTTTAATAATTAAAAAATAATAAAAATCACAAAAATAATAAAATTCACCAAAATGTTATATTTTGAATTTGAATCACTTAGGAACAAACCCCATATTTTTCTTAGGTCCCTATGATGAGATATTAAAATTTTGAAGCCTTAAGGTAATTTTAAAATTAAAAAAATGTATTTTCTAGCAATTCCACTAAAATAATTCTAATAAATCAAAGGAAAATCAGAAAATTATAAAAATTGGTTCTCTGGTTTCCTTGATATCAGAGAGATTTTTGAAAAATATAAAATTCATTTTTTAACCTTTATTTTATTTTTAAATGAATTAATACTCCAAAACTCAAAATAATTATAATAAAAATAATATAATTCAAAAAATCACCAAAATTAGTCCAAGTGGTCCTCTAGTCAATAGAAATGTCCCATAATTTTCTTAAGGACAGAAACTTTCTCTTGGTCATGTTATTGAATTTTCCTTGAAAATTCTTATTTTCCACCAAAAATAATTATATAAATAATTTAAATACAGAAAAATCACATTTTCTCCTCTAATGTCTTGATTGACATATGAGTGAAGCCACATAAAAATTTTAATTTCATGTAAGCTCAATTTAGTGAGTTATGAAATTAGTAAGTTTAAAGGGCAAAATGGTAATTAAAATTTTAACCTATAATTAAAATTTTTTAGGTTTAATTAAAAGGTTGGGTAAAATACTTGATATTAAGTTGATTTTGGATGTTTGAAACTTAGGTATTTAAAGGGTAGAAACCTACCAAATAATTTGAATGTAATTAAAATAAACCTTAATTAAATAATTAATTAAATTTGGAAGAATAATAATAAAAAATTGAAATTATTAAAATAGGGATATTATTAGGAAGAGATTTATTCTTTAATCTAAGAATCCCTAAATTAATCACCTCAAAAATATTCAATTTCTAATTAAAATGATAATCTAAATTCAAAACTTAAAATGCTTAATCATTAAATTAAGTTAAAATTAAAACATTTAAATTAAACCCTTTTAAAATTTCACTTAAATTAATACTTTATCAATTAAAATTAAATCATCCCTAAAGCATAAAAAAATAAAATATTAAATTAAAATTAAAAGAAAAATAATAAAATTAAATTAAAATTAAAATTAAAATTAAAATTAAAAATAAAACCAAATTAAAATTTAAATTAAAATAAAATAAAATTAAAATCAAATTAAAATTTAAATTAAATTAGATTAAAATTCAAATTAAATTAAATTAAATTAAATTAAATTAAATCACATTAAATTAAATTAAAACATATTAAATTAAATTAAATAAAAAAATAAAATCAAGTTAAAATAAAATTAAATTAAATTAAATAAATTAAAATTAATTAAAATTAAAACTAAACCAAATTAAATTAAATTAAAATTAAATTGAATTAAATATAACATCATTTAAGACATAAAGAATTCAAAAGTAAATCTAAAACAATTTGAACATTATTGCAAACTTAAAACCATTAATTGAAATCAAATTAAAATCACAAATCACTTGAACATCGGTTTGCCCTCAAGAACTCTTATGGTCATCACTCCTAAATGGAGCATTAAGTGAAGTATTACTCCACTCATTGGATATTCGAATGTCCTAGTTCACTGAGCAAGGGGACAAAACTTAATTAAACCTCGGATGATTACTTCACCTGATTGATTAAATTCATTTGGACTTAAAACAATTCTAGCAATATTGAAAAGATGCTTAAGATTCGTCTTAAGCACTTCCTCAATATGATAGGATGTTTATAAGAACAATTGAACTTAATTGTTCTTTGATGAAGAAAATCGTCCTCAAACCAAAACACAAGAACCTAGACATCATAGGAAATGACTAGCTATAGGACTAGGAATTTGGTATAAAACCATAACCCTTCCCTTAGCTTTACTTAGGAACTTGCTTTAAATGCTTAAATATTCTAAATTGTGTTTAAGTGCAGCCTGGGATGACGGGAAGACCCTCCAGGTACGCTTTTATTTTATTACAATTTGCTTTCTTGTAATTTACCTTATTGCAAATGCACATACTTTTCTTGCATGATAAACTACTGTTGCATGAAAATCCACACCTTTAGGATAGTCCCTAAAACTGAAACCAAAACTAAATTAAAAGTCATTACAAGATAAAATTCACCGCCACAACATTTCAAAATATAAAACAACTCAAAATTTAATCACAAACAGAATACAAAACTACAATTACAACTAAATTAAAACGTCTTGTTGGATGATCGGGAATACCTCGGATGATGTAACCTACGTGTTGCTAACGGGATTTCCCACTGTCTAAATGAAAGTGTGGAACTCATTTAGTTGAGTTTAGAAAATTCATCTGGACTAAGTGAAGCTGATAAAAATAACGATGCCGGAAGGATGGAACCGTGGGATCTTAACCGGTGTTGTTATAATCAACTTTAAGATTTGTTTTAACTAAAAGACTAAAAAGTACTTGAATTTTAAAATTTTCTCTAAACCAAAACACTTTTCTCATCTCCTGATTTATGACTTCTAAAATTAAACCTCTGCAACAACAAGGAGCTCGGAGCATGGTGGGCAGCACGGCCATCGTCATCAGCAAAACCTGAGTCTACTTCAGCAAAACTTTCTTAGAATTAAATAACCAAGCCATAGGATTTCGAGGTAGTTTTCCTAGTGTAACATAAACCCTCAACCTTTTGTTAGGCATTTGCATTGCAAATTAAGCCCTAACCGGTCTTAGGATTCCGAGGTAGTCGTCTGATACGACATAAACCCTCACATCTTTGAGGCTATTTGTATGATCATGTCATACGAATATAAGTCCTAATTTATTAAAATTAGAAAGATCAAAACATTAAATAAACATTAGGACTTACCTAAATTCAAGCCAAACAATAGGATAGTCGGGAAATTACCGAAGTTCGCTTCGAATCTGTAATTTCTCCTACCTTTCTTTCTTTGAATTCCCAAAATAAAATTTTCCAAATTTGATCTATTCCCTATTGAAACTCTAAAATTCAATCCCTTGAAAACTTAAACTTTGAAATTCTTGAGAGCAGAATTAGTGATTATTATCGAGAGTTTTCTTAGGTGATTCCCGTCACTTAAGATGTAATTAACTATAGGGGCTTGCCGTTATAGGGAATTTTAAGAACCCAGGTAATATAAATCCTGCTTATTTCATTTATATTAAGCAGGGGAATTTGTCGGCTTATAAAATTGGTTCGCAGACCAAACGGATGTCACAAATCTTTTAGTTTATTTAACCGAGCCCCATCACCAAACAGTGTATCTATTCTTCGGGATAGATACACGGTTTGTGGTGCGGTGCTCGTTTATATAAACTATTTGGGATGTGAGATCAGTTTGATTTCATATCTTAAAATTTTCAAACTTAAAATTATTTTCAAAATCAAATGCTACTTTCTAAATCATATATATATATATATATATATATATATATATATATATATATTTAAATTAAAATTAAAATCTAAAATACGCCGACAATTTCTGTTAGGCGACCCCTTTTAAAAAATACAACACACATAACTTAAAATATGCCGACAATTTGTTGAATTTGGTTTGAAATGTCAATTAACGTCGGTTAATGTCGGTGTTTGTTGAATTTGATGCTTAATGTCAAATTATGTTTGAGTTATGTTTGAAATGTCAATTATGTTGATTTTTGTTTTGAAATGTCAAATTTATGTTAATTGTATTGATTTATATTTGAAATGTCAAATTTATGTCGATTTTGTCGATTAAATGTTCGGAATGTCAAATTTCTATCAATTTTATCGATTAAATATTTGGAATGTCAAATTTATGTTGATTTTATCGATTAAATATTTGGAATGTCAAATTTATATCGATTTTGTCGATTAAATGTTTGGAATGTCAAATTTATGTCGGTTATGTCGATTTATGTCGGTTGTTGATTTTGGTTTAAAATGTCAAATCTATGTTGATTTTGGTTTAAAATGTCAATTTTATGTCAGTTATGTTTGATTTTGGTTTAAAATGTTGATTTTATGTAAGTTATGTTTGAAATGTCGAATTTATGTCGGTTATGTCGATTTTTGTTTGAAATGTCGAATTTATGTCGATTATGTCGATATTGGTTTGAAATGTCGAATTTATGTCGGTTATGTCGATTTTTGTTTGAAATGTCAAATTTATGTCGATTTTATCAATTAAATGTTTGGAATGTCAAATTTATGTCGGTTTTGTCGATTACATATTTAGAATGTCAAATTTATGTCGATTTTGTCGATTAATTGTTTAGAATGTCAAATTTATGTTGATTATGTCGATTTTGGTTTAAAATGTTGATTTTATGATGCTTATGTCGATTTTTATTTGGAATGTCAAATTTATGTTGATTATGTCGATTAATTGTTTAAAATGTCGAATTTATATCGATTTGGTTTAAAATGTTGATTTTATGTCAGTTATGTTTGAAATATCAAAGTTTTATCGATTATGTCGATTTTTATTTGAAATGTCAAATTTATGTTGATTATGTCGATTAATTGTTTAAAATGTCGAATTTATGTTGATTATGTCGATTTGAGTTCAATTTTGTCGATTTAAGTTCAATTTGGGTTGAACCTAAGATTTATGTCTATTTAGGTTCAATTTGAGTGAATCAAAGGTTTATATTGATTTAGGTTCAATTTGGGTTGAACCTAAGGTTTATGTCGATTTAGATTCAATTTGGGTTGACTCAAAGGTTTATGTTGATTTAGGTTCAATTTGGGTTGAACCTAAGGTTTATGTCGATTTAGATTCAATTTGGGTTGAACATAAAGTTTATGTTCAGTTTAGTAGAGTTAGGTTCATTGTTAGTTGAACCTAAGGTTTAGATTTGGATTTAAGTTCAATGTAGGTTGAACATAAGTTAGGTTTTGGTTTAGGTTCAAGTTGAGTTGATCCTAAGGTTTAGGTTTGGACTTAAGTTCGATGTAGGTTGAACTTAAGTTAGGTTAAGATTAGGTTCTAAGGTTTATGTCAAGCTAAGTTGAGTTAGGTTCACTGTCAGTTGAACCTATGAGTTGAACTTAAGTTAGGTTTAGGTTAGACTTAGGTTCATGTCATGTTAAACCTAAGTATGATTTGACTTAAGTCTAATATGGGTTAGACTTAAGTTATGTTAAGTTTAAACTTAGGTTCATGTCAGGTTGAACCTATGTATGGTTTGATTTAAGTCTAATATGGGCTAGACTTAAATTTGTTTAGGTTAGACTTAAGTTCATGTTAGGTTGAACCTAAGTATGGTTTGACTTAAGTCTAATATGGGTTAGACTTAAGTTAGGTTTAAGTTAGACTTAGGTTCATGTCAGGTTGAACCTAAGTATGGTTTGACTTAAGTTTAATATGGGTTAGACTTAAGTTAGGTTTAAGTTATAATTAGGTTCATGTCAGGTCGAACCTAAGTATGGTTTGACTTAAGTCTAATATGGGCTAGACTTAAGTTGGTTTAGGTTAGACTTAGGTTCATGTCTGGTTGAACCTAAGTATGGTTTGACTTAAGTCTAATATGGGTTAGACTTAAGTTAGGTTTGGATTAGACTTAGGTTCAAGTCGGGTTGAACCTAAGTATGGTTTGTCTTAAGTCTGATGTGGGTTAGACTTAAGTTAGGTTTAGGTTTGATTTAGGTTCATGTCGGGTTGAACCTAAGTTAAAGATTGAAAGTTTATTTTGGGTTTGGGTTTGGTTAAACCTTAGTTGGTTAAGGTCTAATAATTAATTAAGTCTAATATAATAGACTTAATTAGAGTTTAAGTTTGATTAAGTCTAATTTAGTTAAGACTTAATAGTTTAATCGGGTCTAATGGGTAGACCTAATTAGGGTTTAGGTGTGATTAAGTCTAATTTAGTTAAGACTTAATGGTTTAATTAGGTCTAATGAGTTAGACCTAATCACGGTTTAGGTTTTATTAAACCTTATGTGTAAGGCGGTTAATTAAGATTAATATGTCTTTAAACTTAATTAAAGGTTTGGTTTTGATTAATTAAGTCTAATATGTCCTTAAACTTAATTAAAAGGGTTTGATTTTGATTAGTTAAGTTTAATATGTCCTTAAACTTAATTAAAAGTGTTGATTTTTGTATTAAACCTAATTTAGGTAAGGTTTAATGGGTTAATTAAGTTTAATATGTCCTTAAACTTAATTAAAGATTTGATTTTGGTTAATTAAGTTTAATATGTCCTTAAACTTAATTAAAAATTTAATTTTTGTATTAAACCTAATTTAGGTAAGGTTTAATGGGTTAATTATGTTTAATAAGTCCTTAAACTTAATTAAAGTGCTTTGATTTTGGTTTAATATATCCTTAAACCTAATTAAGAGAGTTTAGTTTTGGTTAATTAAGTTTAATATGTCTTTAAACCTAATTAAAGTTTAATTTTTGTATTTAAACCTAATTTAGGTAAGGTTTAATAAGTTAATTAAGCTTAATTTGTCTTTAAACTTAATTAAAAGGTTTGATTTTGGTTAATTAAGTTTAATATGTCTTTAAACTTAATTAAAATTTAATTTTTATATTAAACCTAATTTATGTAAGGTTTAATGGGTTTAAATGTTATTTTAAATCAAGTTAAGTCTAATTTGGTCATTTTAGACTTAAGTGAAGTTTATCATTAGTCTATCATAGACTAGAACCATTTTCAAACTTAGATTCTTGATGAAAATAGGTTAAATTTATAAAGGGTTATTTTTAGGATTAAAATTATTTAATTAATAAAGAATTTCAACCCTAAATTTCAAAATACCATTCAAAATAATTTCCATGACTTAGAAATAGTTTTCTTAGGGTTATTGTTTGTTGCCCTATCATTTCTAGTCATTTGCATTTTATCTTTCTCAATTTTTAATTTTTTTATAATTATTATTTGAAATAATTACAAAGAAACTTGAAAATTAAAGAAAAGTGTCTTAAACATGTTTTCTGTCCTTGGAAAAATTATACAAGATCCCTATGAACATAAGGATAAATGCCTCAAAGTTTCATAATTTTTTTATTTATAAATAATTTTTAATAATTAAAATACTCAGAGAGTATTTAATTAATTAAAAATTAAATACTGAGAACAAAATTATGATTTTAGTCTCATACTTTTCTCCTCTTTAAGAGCTTTCCAGAGGTATTTTTATTTTATTTTTATGACCTCTGGATCAAAAGATATGGATTTTTGAAGTTTTAAGGTTTTAATGTATTTTTTTATTAAATTCCGCCGCCAAACTCATTGCCGTTCGACGCGTGTCCTCGTACGCGTCGAATGAATGGGAGGATCCGCTGCGGGCAGCATAGCAGCGGATACCCCGGGGAAGATCAGCGCCGTCCGTTCCTAAAATGCGGGATCGAACGGCTGAGAAAAATAGGCCGAAAATTTGAAAATTTTCGAACCGTTAAACTTCAAACAACAATATCTCACTCATTTCTTGATGAAATGGAGTGATTTTTTTAAAATGATCATCTGGATGAGAAGTATCCATCCATACGGTGATGATACACTTCTGGGCTAGTATAACACATTATATATATAAAATACGAATTATTTTGTAAAGAAAAATTCCATACATTTGCCACAAGAAAATCAAGCTAGATAAGACCTTATGGTTGCCTTCTAGGACCCCAATGGAAGGTTATTGTTGTAGCAATTTGATCCAGAAGTCGGGCTTAGGGGAGAATTTTAAAGAAGTACCTAATTTGGGCTATTTTTGAAATTTGATCAAATTGGCTCAAATAGGCTCAATCTATGGCTTGGATTTGATCCTAATGGATTGCTAAGACTCTTAGGAAGAGTTCTTATGTTGGGGGCCAGAGGATTTGGGCAGCCTATGGGTCTCCCTAAATTTTTTTCTCCTTTTCTTTTCTAGGCTCGGGTATGGGCTCCTTTTAGCCAAGGGGAGGCCATGGTTTAGCTTAGGTTGTCCTATGGGAGTAGTTATCTCCCCTATCAGTCCATTTGATGAAGAAATCGGCTGAGGATATGCATGGCTCCTTCTCCCTAAGCTTTCCATGATGATTTCCTTTGCTTTGTCTCTCCCCATTGGCTTATGTAAGAGGTGCATGGTGAGCTGCCTCTATCCTTCTTAGGGAGCTTACACATCATCTCTTAAGCTTGGCAAATGGTGACACACAAGCTTATCCCTCATCATTCCTTCTAAACATGGTGAGGGGGAGGTTTCATGCATGGTTTTCCTTCCATTGGGTAGCTTGGGAGGTGGGAGATGAGGCCTCATGTTGGCCGGCCACCTCATGGCTAAATGAAGCCTAGGGTGAAGGTGGAAGAGACACCTCCCCTCACGCATCATGATGGGTGTTAACCCATGGCTAAGTAGTTTTAAAGTGGGCTTAATTATGTGCTAATTATGCTCTAAGATGGGTTTAGCCTAACTAATTATGAGAAGGTTATGTGTCATTTCTTTTCTTTCTTAATTCCCATTTTAATTAATTATCTTATTAATTAAAATTGTTGGAAAATGTTTTATTAATCAATTTATTAATTGAAAATAATTTCAATTTAAATAATTGATTAATTTTATCATTTTTGTCATTTCATGATTTAATTTAATTTTCATTTTAATTAATTATGTCATTTAATTGAAATATTGAAAATTAAATCATTAATCATTTTAATTAATCAAAAATAATTTTGAAATTAATAATTTGATTAATTTTGTTATTTTTATTTTATTTTTATCTATTTTAATCAAAATAGATAGGTGTTGACCAATTTTGACCAAAGTTGACTTTTTAAGTCATAAGGTTGACCTATGGGGTCAACAGGGCTGGTCACTGGGTCTGGTTTGACCATTTTGACCAATGTTGACTTTTTAGGTCATAAGGTTGACTTATGGGGTCAACAGGGTTGGTCACTGGGTCTGGTTTGACCATTTTGACCAATGTTGACTTTTAGGTCATAAGGTTGACATATGGGGTCAACAGGGTTGGTCATTAGGTTTGGTTTGACCATTTTGATAAAAGTTGACTTTTTAGGTCATAAGGTTAACCTATGGGGTCAACAGGGTTGGTCACTAGGTCTGGTTTGACCATTTTGACCAATGTTGACTTTTTAGGTCATAAGGTTGACCTATGGGGTCAACAGGGTTGGTCACTGGGTCTGGTTTGACCATTTTGACCAATGTTGACTTTTTAGTTCATAAGGCTGACCTATAGGGTCAACAGGGTTGGTCACTAGGTCTGGTTTGACCATTTTGACCAAAGTTGACTTTTTAGGTCAAAAGGGCATTGACTCATTGTAAAATGAGGTCAACAAAAGGACCCTCAATATGTGTAGAATACTATATAAGTATTATGCACATATTGTCATTAATCGAAGTGGTCTAAGAGATGTCTCATAATGGTCAGCAAATGAGGGGATGTCATATCGCTCCCAGAGGATGTCAGATGTCCTTTATGTCGGTTCTAAGAAGAGATTTTCTTCTTGTATTTGAAAAGAGATTTATTGGAAGGGAAAATGGATGTCATATTTCATTTCTCAAAATGTCGATGTCGATATTTTACTAAAGGAATGTCGTGATTTTCGTGTCAGGAAAGGACGTATATCCTATAACAGGAGGGAGAAAATGGATGTCATTTTTCATTTCTCAAAATGTCAATGTTGATATTTGGTTAGAGGAAATTCATGACTTCTGTGTCAGGAAGGGACTTATATCTAATAACCTGAGAGAGAAAATAGATGTCATTTTCTATTTTCCAGAATGTCAGTGTTAAGATTTGGTTAGAGGAAAGTCGTGATTTCCACATCAGGAAAAGACTTATATCCAATAACCGAAGAGAGAAAATAGAAGTCATTTTCTATTTTCCTCAAAATGTCGATGTCAAGATTTGGTTAAAGGAAAGTTGTAATTTTCGTGTCAGGAAAGGACTTATATCTAATAATCGAAGAGAGAAAAAAGATGTTATTTTCTATTTTCCTCAAAACGTCGATGTCAAGATTTGGTTAGAGGGAAGCCGTGATTTCCACATCAGGAAAGGACTTATATCCAATAACTGAAGAGAGAAAATAGATGTCATTTTCTATTTTCCTCAAAGTGTCAATGTCAAGATTTGGTTAGAGGAAAGTCGTGATTTCCACATCAGGAAAGGACTTATATCAAATAACCGAAGAGAGAAAATAGATGTCATTTTCTATTTTCCTTAAAGTGTCAATGTCAAGATTTGGTTAGTGGAAAGTCGTGATTTCCACATCAGGAAAGGACTTATATCCAATAACCGAAGAGAGAAAATAGATGTCATTTTCTATTTTCTTCAAAATGTCAATGTCGAGATTTGGTTAGAGGAAAGCCATAATTTTCATGTCAGGAAAGGACTTCCATCCAATAACCAGAGAGAGAAAATAGATATCACATTCTATTTTCCTCAAAATGTCAATGTCAAGATTTGGTTAGAGGAAAACCATGATTTACGTGTCAGGAAAGGATTTACATCCAATAACCGGAGAGAGAAAATAGATGTCATATTCTATTTTCCTTAAAATGTCAATGTCAAGATTTGGTTAAAGGAAAGCCATAATTTCCGTGTCAGGATAGGACTTACATCCAATAACCAGAGAGAGAAAATAGATGTCATTTTCTATTTTCCACAAAATGTCAATGTCAAGATTTGGTTAGAGGAAAGCCATAATTTCCGTGTCAGGAAATGGCTTACATCCAATAACCGGAGAGAGAAAATAGATGTCATTTTCCATTTCTCGAAATGTCGAATGTTGATGTTGTGATAAAAGAATGTCATTTCCGTGTCAGGAAAGGACTTACTTCCGATAGCAAAGGAGAGGATGAGTGTCAAACGTTGATATGTCAAATGTCGCAATGTCGATATGTCTGTGGAGAACAACCCATGCTTCCAATCAATGGACGGTATTTAAAGAAGTATTACGCAACCTAATGTTTCGAAGGGTGGCCTCTAAAGTAGATTCTTATCCCTAGAAACACGGGTGAAGTAATCACTTTGTGATTGGGTTCGAACCTAAAACAAAATAAAATGGATGATAAAAAAAATTAAATAAAAAATCTCATCAACGAAAATGTTAAATAGAAAACATGGGAAATCATAATAATAAAATGTCAATCTTTCCTTTTAAATTCATTCATTCCTGATTTTTCCTCATCTCTTCTAACTTCCTTTAAATTTAAAAGAAGTGAATAAGAATTTTTAAGTGCTTTTCTTATTGTTCTTATTCTTAGTACAGCCCCTGATCCTTTCCTTGTTTTTTTTGCAAGGAAATGTCGAACGGGCGTGTTGACCTCATTTTTGTTGAGGTCTTCTCTTCTCTCTTTAGTACTTAGGATCTAGCCTTAGGCTTTTCCTTTGACTATCTTAGAGGACTAGAAGTGGAACCCACCCTTTAGAGTTTCAAACCACTTCTTAAACTCTCTGCAAACTCCACAAACTTGATTGTAGACCCCTAATCACCTAGAGGGTTGAAATCAAATGTGGAAGTTTAAAGGATGAGTTCCTATAGGACTCTTTGGCCTTAGGAGCCGCCTACGGGTGGCCTGGTCCGGTGAGGGCTGACTTACACACACACTACACTTATACACTACACTTTCACACACCTCCTAAAACCACACCCATACCCAACTTGACCTCCGACTCATGAAGGTGATTGACATGGATGGTCCTTAACCACTAAGCCCTTGGCTAAGAGGGTTAGGAACAACATAGTGAATGCCTCAAATGAGTCCCTTCATGGCTCATGTGGGCTTGATATGGCTTCATGGCTCAACCAAAATGATTTCATTCCACTTACATTTACCCAATCTTCAATTTTCTAAATTTTCAATTTTTGACCTCCGGGACCCCAGACCCACCAAACCTACCAAATGCCCTTGAAACTACCAAAAATTTGCAAAATCACCTAAATTACCCAAAATTCCCCAAAATCATTCCTAAACATTTCCCTCCACTAAAATTGATCATTCATAGCAAAAAATACAAAAAATTCCAAAAATACCCCCCAATACCCTCCAAATACCCAAAATGCCCCTCTTAGCCAAAAAATCCAAAAATTCAGAAAATTCCCAGAAAATTCCAGAAAATCCCAAATATTCCCAATTTTATTTTGTCCAACTACACTATGGGCCAAGTTTGTCAATTTACCCCACTTTTGTCAAAATCCCCAATTTGACCCATTTTAACCCAAAGTGAACCCAATGTCAAACCAAACCTACCCAATTGACCCAAATTCTAGTCCAATTCAATTCTAAATATCAAATTAACATCCAAAATATCAATCTAGACCAAATCCAAGTCCAATTTGATTGACATTTGAATTCAATTTCACTTTTGACCTTAAAGCCTAATTGGACCCATGACCCAAACTTAGCCCAAACTAACCCAATTCAACTCCAATTAACCCCAAATCTTTTCTAAACCTTCCCTAACATCCCCACAAACAAAACACTAACATAATTTGCCCAAAATTTGGACCCAAACCCCACTCAAATTCAACCCAAAACCAAAAAGCCCAATTTTGACCTAAACCCAAACTTAACCCAAATAGGCCCAAACCCCAAAATCCAACCCCAACAAAAGTTGAAACCTCTTTGAAACAGCCCTAAAAACATTTCTCAACATTAATTTTACACCATTTTCAACATTAGCTCAACATTAGCCCAAGTTAACCCAATTTGGCCTACCATTGGCCACTTTACCAAAAAGCCCAAATTCAACCCAATTCAAACCCAAACCACCTCAAATTTGTTTCAAAGTACTCATGACACATCCCTAAAGCAAACCCAATAATTATTTGGCCCAACCTTCTACAAAAATTCCGATCCATAAAGCCCACGGCCCACTTCCTTAAACCTTTCTAAAAAAGCCCATCCAAGACAAATTCAAAAGCCCAAAGTCTATGACAAAGCCCACATGAAATTTCTCTCATCATCTCTTTGAATTAAAACACTTCCTAAGTTCTAAAATATATCACCAAATAAATCCAAATCAAGCCTTATGACAATTCTCCTTAAATCCATCAAAAATTCCAACACCCTTCCTCATTAAAGTTGACTAAACTTTTCCCAAGCCAAAGATGAGCCATGAAGCCATGCATGAGCCACATGAGAGCCATGGGATCCACTTTCCACCTCACCATACCCAAGATGGCAAGAGGAGGAGGCCCTTTCCACATTCCCTTAAGGGGATTAGCCACTTCCATGACTCCACTAAACCTTGCTTGAACTTAATTGTACTTGGATGATGACCCTTCCCCACTAATTATGCTGACCTAAACCACTTTATCTTCAGCCCAAACTAGGCATGGGAAGGTGCACCTAGCCCAATCCATGCATTTGACCAATTTGAGCCAAAATGCACCCTTACCCCATTCCACTTTGATTCGAACCCTTTACACATGGCGGCCACTAATTGACTTCACAAACATCGAGCCACGACCCACCTGAACACGAGGGTGACCCATGCACGGCCGGCCGGCCACCGAGCCGCCGGAAAACGCCATGGTGGAGACATTGGAAGGAGCCAAGCATTGAAATTCTCCCTTCGCTGAGTTGCCCCATGCCCGGTGGCCATTGCAGCTGTTCTTCCCTTGCCAAGAGCAGGCTGATCTCGGTCCCTAACTCCCCACGGAGGACCTCCAGCCTCTCCTATTTAAACACCACCTCTCTCGGCCATGGAAGAGGTGCTGAACCAACCTTAAGGAAACTGTGCCAAAATCATTCCAGACTACTCCCCACACATAGAGAACTTGATCCCCACCGAAATCCCCCTGCCATTTCCTCTCTGCGAGCTCGATTTCGGAGTTGAAATCGAAGCCCAAAACCGGGACACTTCTCCACAGGTGAGCCAATCCCAGATTGATTGGTCCTACCCCTTCACCGGACTAAGAGAAGAAGTTTACCGGCAAAAGCCCCTTCTCCGGGCCACCCATCCGTTCCGGACTCCAAGCTTTGTAATCGGGCCGTGGTCGAAATCATACTCGGACAATTCATCGAGGCCGAGGACTTCATCCGGGCTTGCTTGGACCCAATCAAAGGTGACACAACTCTCGGATCGAAGCTTCACTTCTGCGAGCGAAGGTATGGACTCACTCTTCTTCCCGAGCTTACAGAGATTCTCGATTTAATTTGAATCAATTTCAATGCATGTTTACTGTATGGATGTGTTTGTCTCTTCAAGACGAATCCATAGAGCATAAGAAAAAAAAAATCCGTTGAGAATCGAGTGAAAAATTAGGGTTAGAAGGTTGACGGTCACGGGTGCACACCAGTCGTAGACAATGACTGGGAGCTGTCGGATCGAGCGTGTATCGAGCGGACGGTCTGGATCAAGTCGGACAGCACGATGGTGCGTGAACCGCGGGTCCCTGGAGCGCTGAGTTGGATGGCAGTGCCGAATCAGGAGACGACGCGTGCGCGTTCGGAGCTGCCGAGGATGAGCTGGCGCCGCGTCACTTAAGTAGGAAAATAGGATTTTTCTTATTTATTAAATACCCAGAACTTCAAAAATCCATAACTTTGTGTAGAAAAATCAGAAAAATAAAATAAAAATACCCTCTTACTCAGTGAACAGAGGAGAATAATGTGAAAAAGAAATCATTTAATTTCATTGAATATTTGATTTTTAATGATTTATTTACTCTCTGCACATTTTCAATTCTCCATGCATGTATACAATTCACCATGGCATGAGACCATAGGGCTTTTGAAGCCTCTAAATTTGGGGACCTTCTCTGAATTTTCCGAAGTCAGAGGCCATCCCTATGAAGAGTTATTGATTTTTTAATTCTAGGTCATTATTCTGAGTATTTTAATTCCAATAATTAGCATGTTGTGAAATAAATTCTAGGAAAATTTGGAGAGGTTTCTTATGACCCGAAGACTCTAGGAAAAATAGGTTTTGAGTTAACTCACTTGGAATAACCCTAATTGGCTTAAACACCGAAAATGGAACTTTAATTAATTAGAGCTAATCATACATAAAATTAACTTGAAATCAATTCTCCAAAGACCTTTAGAATTAGAGGAACCCACCATAAAAGTTTGAAGTCAATTGGACTTGGTTAGCCCTATCAAATGGGTTGATTAAGCCATTTAGCCAAACTTAAACTTCAAAATTCATAACTTTCAAAATACTTTTCAAAAATTCACCAAATTTGTTTTGGAGCCTCTCTGATATCAGGGGAATTTAATAAAATTAAAATTGCAATTTTCCAAAAAAGTTGATTTTTTGCATTATTTTAATATTTTAATAATTAAAAAATAATAAAAATCACAAAAATAATAAAATTCACCAAAATGTCACATTTTCAATTTTAATCATTTAGGAACAAACCCCATATTTTTCTTAAGTCTCTATGATGAGATATCAAATTTTAAAGTCCTAAGGTAATTTTAAAAATAAAAAAATGTATTTTCTAGCATTTCCACTAAAATAATTCTAATAAATCAAAGAAAAATCAGAAAATTATAAAAATTAGTTCTCTGGTTTCCTTGATATCAGAGAGATTTTTAAAAAATATAAAATTTATTTTTCACCCTTTATTTTATTTTTAAATTAATTAATACTCCAAAACTCAGAATAATTATAATAAAAATAATATAATTCAAAAAATCACCAAAATTGGTTCAAGTGGTCCTCTAGTCATTAGGAATGTTTCATAATTTTCTTAAGGACAGAAACTTTCCCTTGGTCATATTATTAAATTTTCCTTGAAAATCCCTATTTTCCACCAAAAATAATTATATAAATAAATTAAATACAAAAAAAATCACATTTTCTCCTCTAATGTCTTGATTGATATATGAGTGAAGTCACATAAAAATTTGAAATTCATTTAAGCTCAATTTAGTGAGTTATGAAATTAGTAAGTTTAAAGGGAAAAATGGTAATTAAAATTTTAACCTATAATTAAAAATTTTAGGTTTAATTAAAAGGGTGGGTAAAATATTTGATACTAAGTTGATTTTGGATGTTTGAAACATAGGTAGTTAAAGGGTGGAAACCTACCTAACAATTTGAAAACAATTAAAATAAACCTTAATTAAATAATTGATTAAACTTGGAAGAATAATAAAAAAATTGGAATTATTAAAATAGGGATATTATTAGGAAGAGATTTATTCTTTAATTTAAAAAAATCCCTAAATTAATCACCTCAATAACATTTAATTCCTAATTAAAATGATAATCCAAATTCAAGATTTAAAATGTTAAAAGACTTAATCATTAAATTAAATTAAAGATTAAAACATTTAAATTAAATCCTTCCAAAATTTCAATTAAATTAATACTTTAACAATTAAATTAAATCATCTTTAAAATATAAAAAATATAAAATATTAAATTAAAATTAAAAATTTAAATTAAATTTAAATTAAATCTATATTAAACTAAATTAGATTAAATTAAATTAAAACATATTAAATTAAATTAAAACATATTAAATTAAATTAAATTAAATTAAAATAAATTAAAACATATTAAATTAAATAAAATTAAATTAAATTAAAACATATTAGATTAAATAATAAAAAAATCAAGTTAAAATAAAATTAAAACTAAATTAAATTAAATTAAATTAAATTGAAAGTAAAACTAAACCAAATTAAATTAAACTAAAATTAAATTAAATTAAATTTAATTAAATATAACATCACCAAAGACATAAAGAATTCAAAATAAATCTAAAACAACTTGAACACTATTCCAAACTTAAACCCATTAATTGAAATTAAATTAAATTACAAATCACTCGAACATTAATTTGCCCTCAAAAGCTCATGTTGTCATAACTCCTAAACGGGGTGTTAAGTGAAGTATTACTTCACTCATAGGATATTCAAATGTCCTAATTCACTGAGCAAGGTAACAAAATTTGAACTACTGGATGATTAATTCATTTTGTATAATTAAATTCTCTTGGACTTAAAACAATCCTAGAGGTATTGAAAAGATGTTTAAGATTCGTCTTAAGCACTTCCTCAATATGATAGGATGTTTATAAGAACAATTGAACTTAATTATTCTTTGATGAAGAAAATCGTCCTCAAACCAAAACACAAGAACCTAGACGTCATAGGAGATGACTAACTATAGGAGTAGGACCTTGGGAGAAAACCATAACCCTTCCCTTAGCTTTACCTAGGAACTTGCTTTAAATGATTAAATATCCTAAATTGTGTTTAAGTGCAGCTTGGGATGACGGGAAGACCGTCCAGGTACGCTTTTGTTTTATTGCAATTTACCTCCTTGCAATTTACTTTATGGCAAATGCACTTTTCTTTTCTTGCATGATAAATAACTGTTGCATGAAAACCCACACCTTTAGGATAGTCCCTAAAACCGAAACCAAAACTAAATTAAAAGTCATTACAAGATAAAATTCACCGTCACAACATTTCAAAATATAAAATAACTCAAAATTTAATCACAAACAGAACACAAAACTACAATTACAACTAAATTAAAACGTCTTGTTGGATGATTGGGAATACCACGGATGATGTAACCTACGTGTTGCTAACGGGATTTCTCACGGTCTAAATGAAAGTGTGGAACTCATTTAGTTGAGTTTAGCAAATTCATCTGGACTAAGTGAATCTGATAAAAATAACGATGCCAGAAGGATGGAACCGTGGGATCTTAAACGGTGTTGTTATAATCAACTTTAAGATTTGTTTTAATTAAAACACTAAAAAAAACACTTGGACTTTAAGATTTATAAAACCAAACTCTTCTCTTCTCTTTTGATTACAATCTTCTAAAACTAAACCTCTGCAACAACAAAGAGCTCGGAGCATGGTGGGCAGCACGACCATCGTCGTCAGCATAACCTGAGTCTACTTCAGCAAAACTTTCTTAGAATTAAATAACCAAACCATAGATCCTCGAGGTAGTCTGCCTAGTGCAACATGAATTCTCAACCTTTAGTTAGGCATTTGCATTGCAAATTAAGCCCTAACCGGTCGTAAGACTCCGAGGTAGTCGTTCGATACGACATAAACCCTCACATCTTCGAGGCTATTTGTATGATCATGTCATACGAACATAAGACCTAATTAATTAAAATTGGCAAGATCAAAACATTAAATAAACATTAGGACTTTTCTAAATTCAAGCCAAACAATAGGATAGTGGGGAAAATACCGAAGTTCGCTTCGAAACTGTAATTTCTCCTACCTTTCTTCCTTAGAATTTCCAAAACAAAATGTTCCAAACTTGATCCATTCCCTATTGAAATTCGAAAATTCAATCCCTTGAAAACTTAAACTTTGAGATTCTTGAGAGCAGAATTATTGATTATTATCGAGAGTTTTCTTAAGTGATTCCCGTCATTTAAGATGTAATTAACTATAGGGGCTTGCCCTTATAGGGAATTTTAAGAACCCAGGTAATATAAACCTCGCTTAATTTCTTTGTATTAAGCAGGGGAACTTGTCGGCTTATAAAATTGGTTCACAGACCAAACGAATGTCACAAATCTTCTAGTTTATCTAATCGAACCCCATCATCAAGTAGTGTGTCTATTCTTCGGGATAGATACACAGCTTGTGATGTGGCGCTCATTTATATAAACTATTTGGGATGTGAGATCGGTTTGATTTCATATCTTAAAATTTTCAAATTCAAAATTATTTTCAAAATCAAATGCTACTTTCTAAATTATATATATATTATATATATATATATATATATATATATATATATATCTTTATTTAAAGCAAATTTAAAACCTAAAAATATGCCGACAGGGCGGTTGGTTCTAAACTTTAGAAATGGTGTGAGACTCTCACTTGATGAAAAGAGGGTGAGGGATGGAGCAGTGATAGAGATTGGCTCAGACTTCACACCAGTCGTCTTACAATACAAAGAAAATGATTGGATCCCAGTTGATCGAGAAGAACTTCACAGCCAGAGAGTGATGAAAATGGGTGGCCCGAGCCACCAATCCGGCAACAAGAAAAGAAAAGCAAACACCACGCATGCAACCGGAGAAGATAAAAAATTTATGTTTGTGGTTGCCACAGCAGAGGGTATGCTTGTCAGCTCCGCACCTGCAGAAATTCAAGGGGTAAGGAGAGCTACTTTCACTGCTACCCATCGAAGAAATAAGAATCATCGCATTCGCAAAATGTTAACCAAGTTAGCAGAAGATCAACATGAGCAGACAGTGGATACCGTTAGTGCAAATGCTCCAAGGAGACCGGTTCGTCAGGAACCAGAAAGAAGAAAGTCAACTCCAAGAAAGTCGGAACAGATAAAAGAAATACCAAAAAAAAGCAGAAATAGAGTCGGTACCTCGACACCGAGTAGATGTACCGGATCCGAAGAGTCTTGTTGCGAAAGCAACCCCGGAGGATATCCCTACGGAGACTATCCCCGAGGAGCCGAGACATGCAGAAGAACGTGTTGGGGTTGAGCCATACATCCTGCAGTATGTTACTAGACACCGAGGACTTCAAATAATCCTGGAATATGAGCTGGAGAAAATGCAACTAGTTGAGAAGAAAACCTTTGAATACTTTGAAAGAATTGGAAACAAGAGGGTCAACATCTTAGAAGGCCTCGAGCTACATACATATGTTTTCTTAGATTATGAGCAACAACAAATTGTAGATTGCATCCTTGAATCGTAGATAATGGGTCGAGTTGGCCACCTGAGAGAAAAGACATATTCAGAACCCCGAAGATGGATGCCAGGAAAGGGAAGAGTGACAATCTGATGCGGATGTTGCTACAATTTTGCCACAGACAAAAAAGGAAATCCACCAGGGATACTCCGTCGCAGTGAGGTAGATCCGATGCCAAGAATCATCAAGAGAATGGTGAAAAGAATGATAACATGGAGGGTATTGCCTGCAGATTGTATACCCAACAGCTGCATTAGTAACATCTACAAGGAAGGCTACTGCATACCTCCACATATAGACCATCATGACTTTGTTAGACCCTTCTGCACAGTGTCATTCGTCAACCAGTGCAACATCATGTTCGGATCTGACCTCCGGATTGCAGGCCCCGGTGAGTTCCGAGGGCCGGTGGAGATACCACTACCGGTAGGTTCCGTCCTGGTGTTAAAAGGAAAAGGAGCAGACGTTGCAAAGCACTGCATTCCAGGAGTGCCTGTGGAGCGGATCTCAGTTACTTTTAGAAGAATGGATGATAGAAAAATGCCTTACCACTTTCAGCCAAATCTAGAATTAGAGAATCTCCGGCCCTACGAGCTGTGAGTTACATGGGAAATAGCACACCTCCAATGCACATCCATGCGGCATTCCTGCCAAGGATGGCTTGGAAGGTGATTTTATTGCCCATGTTTCTTACTATTCAGACATGAATTTTTGACAGACACTTTTGGATGGATCAACAAGAAGTTTACACAGTCCGTTTTGGATTTACATGGATTGTATGAGACATTAAAATTCTGAGGAAAATGTCATCATGATTAGATCTAGTTGTATGATATATTTTCAGCAAGTTGGAATGAAAACGACAACATCATATTTTGCCTTCACCTCTTTTTGTGCAAATTGATCGAGCAACGCTATTAGAGGTAAATGAACTTTAAACGAAGAACAGAAAAGAAAATAAATGAGAATTTTTCCTAAAAATCTGAATATTAAAAATGAACTTCAAACTCACATAAACACTAAATAAACAACAAAAATAAAAAAATGGGATCGTTAAAGGACAAACAAAATGAATCTAAATTTCAAATTGAATTCCGATCTGAATCCTCTTATTCAAACCTTTCAGTTCTTTCCTCAATCGAAATCTGTTTGAAACTCTTTTGAAATTTGAATATTTTCCTCGACTTATTGCTAAGTCAATTCTTTTCAGCTTGGTACCCTTACCAGCTCCTTTCAATTCTCTTTCTTCTGTGTCTTAGAGGATCGACTAGTTCTATTGACACGAAGCCACGAACTTTGTTTGATTTGGTTCTGATGGCATGAGATTGGATCCCTCTTCATACAGATAATTTTCGAGACTGGTACCTAAATTTCAGTTCTCTTCCTTCAAGGTCGGTACCTAAATTCCGACTCTTATTCGAGATCGATACCTAAATTTTGATTCTCTTTCGAATTGATAGCTAAAATTTCAATTCTAAATTTCTGAGACTGGTACCTAAATTCCAGTTCTCTTCCTTCGAGGTCGGTACCTAAATTTTGACTCTCATTCGAGATCGATACCTAAATTTCGATTCTCTTTCGAATTGATACCTAAATTTCAATTTTAAATTTCGAGACTGGTACCTAAATTCTAGTTCTCTTCCTTCGAGGTCGGTGCCTAAATTCCTACTCTCATTCGAGATCGATACCTAAATTTCATTCTCTTTCGAATTGATAGCTAAATTTCAATTTTAAATATCCAAGATTGGTACCTAAATTCCAGTTCTCTTCCTTCGAGGTCGGTACCTAAATTCCGACTCTCATTCGAGATTGATAATTAAATTTCGTTTCTCTTTCGAATTGATACCTAAATTTTAATTCCAAATTTCTGAGACTGGTACCTAAATTCCAGTTCTCTTCCTTCAAGGTCGGTACCTAAATTCCGACTCTCATTCGAGTTCGATACTTAAATTTTGATTCTCTTTCAAATTGATACTTAAATTTCAATTCTAAATTTTCTAGACTGGTACCTAAATTCCAGTTCTCTTCCTTCGACGTCGGTACCTAAATTCTGACTCTCATTTGAGATCGATACTTAAATTTTTATTCTCTTTCGAATTGATATCTAAATTTTAATTTTAAATTTCCGAGACTGGTACCTAAATTCCAGTTCTCTTCCTTCGAGATCGGTACCTAAATTTCGACTCTCATTCGAGATCGATACTTAAATTTTGATTCTCTTTCAAATTGATACCTAAATTTCAATTCTAAATTTTTGAGACTGGTACCTAAATTCCTGTTCTCTTCCTTCGAGGTCGGTTCCTAAATTCCGACTCTCATTCGAGATAGATACTTAAATTTCAATTCTCCTTCGATTTGATACCTAAATTTCAATTCTAAATTTCCGAGACTGGTACCTAAATTCCAGTTCTCTTCCTTCGAGGTCGGTACCTAAATTCCGACTCTCATTCGAGATCAATACTTAAATTTCGATTCTCTTTCGAGTTAATACCTAAATTTCAATTCTAAATTTCAGAGACTGGTACCTAAATTCCAGCTCTCTTCCTTCGAGGTCGGTTCCTAAATTCTGACTCTCATTCGAGATCGATACTTAAATTTTGATTCTCTTTCGAATTGATACCTAAATTTCAATTCTAAATTTCTGAGACTGGTACCTAAATTCTAGTTCTCTTCTTTCGAGGTCGGTACCTAAATTTCGACTCTCATCCGAGATCGATACCTAAATTTTGATTCTCTTTCAGGTTTGATACTTAAATTTCAAATCTCACTCTCTCGACATCAGTACCTAAATTCTGATTCTCATCCTTTTTCTCCGTCGATAGTTAACATCTGATTCTCACTCCGAGGCTGGTACCAAAATTCCAGTTCTCTTCACAATGCCGAGGTTGAATCCTAGGTTTTAATTCTCATTTCAAATCCAAATTTCAAATTCAAAATTTCCTTAAATTGATTTTAAATTAAACTTCAATCAGAATTGAGACTCAGAACAAATCGAAATCTAAACTCAAACATTGAAACTTGAAATTTAAAAGTAAACTGAAATCTAAATTGAATTCACCAGATTTTGTGATTTGGAGTTCACCTCCTTTTCCAATCCCCAGCGAGAGTTCAGGAATCTCTAGTCTTGGAAATATACCTGATACTCCTCAGTGGAAATCCTTCTACTTCGTTATAAGTTTGTCACTTGGACATCTGTGTTGGCTTTTTGATCTCTTCGGTCAACGCCAATACACGCGGTGTGCTTGGTTAGCACACCACACCTATTGGGGGTCCATTTGTTGACCTCATTTTTTATGAGGTCTTTTGCTTCTCTTTTCAGTACTAAGGATCTAACCTTAGTCTTTTCCTTTGACTAATTTTAGAGGACTAGAAATGGGACCCGCCCTTTAGAAATTCAAACACTTTTTGACTCCATGCAAACCCCACAAGCTTGATTGTAAACCCCTAGTCACCTAGAGGGTTGAAATCAAATGTGGAGGTTTAAAGGATGAGTTCCCTATAGGACCTTTTGGCCTTAGGAATACCCTGAGTGGCCTGGTCTGGTGAGGGTTGACTTGCACATACACTACACTATCACACACATTCCAAGTCCTAAAACCACACTCTCAACCAACTTGACTTCCTGACTCATGTAGGTAATTCATATGGATGATCCTTAACCCCTAAGCCCCTGGCTAACAGGGTTAGGAACAACATAGTGAATGTCTCAAATGAGTCCTCTCACGGCTTATATGGGCTTAATATGGCTTCATGGCTTCATGGCTTCATGGCTCAACCAAAATGATTCCATTTCACACACACTTGATCAATCCTTCTTTTTTTAAAATTTTAATTTTTGACCCCCGGGGCCCCGGACCCACCAAACCTACCAAATACCCTTGAAATAACCCAAAATTTGCAAAATCACCTAAATTACCTAAAATTCCTCAAAATCAATCCTAAACACTTCCCACCATTAAAATTTACCATCTTTGGCCAAAAAATACCAAAATTTCAAAATTCCCCTAAACCCCCCAAAATTACCAAAATACCCTTTTACACCAAAAATCTAAAAATTCAGAAAATTCCCAAAAAAATTATAAAAAATCCCAAATATTCCCAATTTCATTTTGTTCAACTACACCATGAGCCAATTTTGCCAATTTACTCCACTTTTACTAAAACCCCCAATTTGATCCATTTTTAACCCAAGTGAACCCAATGTCAAACCAAACCACCCCAATTTACCTCAATTCTGGTCCAATTCAATTCTAAACTTCAATTTAATATCCTCAACATCAATTTAGACCAAATCCAAGTCCAATTTGATTGACATTTGAGCCCAATTTCAATTTGAATCCTAAGGCCCAATTTTGGCCCTTGACCTAAACCTAGCTCAAACCAACCCAATCAACTCCAATTGGCCCCAAATCTTTTCTAAGGCCTTCATAACATCCTCATAAACAAAAGAATAACTTGATTTGCCCAAAATTTGAACCCAAACTCCACCTAAACTTAACCCAAAACCAAAATCCCTTAAATTGACTTAAGCCCAAACCTAACCCAAATGGACCCAAATCCCAAAATCAAAGCCCAACCAAAGTTGAAAACTCTTTGTGACACTCCCATGAACATTTATCAACATTAATTTTGCATCAAATCCAACCTTAGCCCAACCTTAGCCTAAGTTAGCCCAAATTGGCCCACCTTGGCCCCTTTACCAAAAAAAGCCCAAATTCAACCCAATACAATTCAAAATCACTATAAACTTGTTCCAAACCACTCATGACACAGGCATAAACCAATTGCAACATTTATTTGACATGGTCCTTCACAAAACTTTCATCCAAAAACCCATTTTAAAATCTAAAAGCCCACTTCCATAAAGCCTTTAAAAGCCCATTTTCACCAAAATTCAAAAAGCCCAAAAATCCATTCCAAAGCCCACATGAGATTTCCTCTCATCATCCATTTGATAAAATCCCCCCCTAACTTTTATTTCATCATTTAAATAAATCAAATGTGGCCCCATGGAAATTTTCCATCAAAATGTTTAAAAATTCAAAACCTTTTTTCAAGTAAATGAGCCAAGCCATCCCCTAAGCCAAAATGGAGTCCTTGGAGCCATGCACAAGCCACATGAAAGCCATGAGAGCTTTGACTTATCACCACTCCCTAAATGGAAAAAGGAGGAAACCCTTTAATGATTCCCTTAGGAGTGATTAAACACTCCCATGTATCCCCTAATCTTGCTTAAGCCTAATTGTACTTGGATTGTGACTTGACCCCACTAATCAAGCTGACCCAAGTGACTTTCTCTTCAGCCCAAACCAGCCTTGGTGAGGTGCACCTAGCCTAAACCATGACTTGACCAAATTGAATCCAAAATGGCCTCTCCCCCATACCATTTAAATCAAACCTCTTTACACATGGCCAATACCCATTGCTTGCACCAACTTCCAGCCCTGACCCCACTGAGTCAGATGGTGACCCATGCCTGGCCGGCCAGCCACCACAGCCGCCGGAAAACACCAGGCCGAGAGCCTTATTTAGCTTCCAAAAATTCAAACCCACCGGTCGAGTCGTCCCAACCCAAATGGACACCATGGCTGTTATTCTCTTCCCCTGAGCAGCTGATCCCAGCCTCCAATTGCCCCTGGGAAGCCCTCCAGCCACCTCTATTTAAACACTACCACCTCTCGGCCAAAGGGGGTGTTGAACCAAACCTTACCAAAACTCTACCAAATTCACTCCAGATCCCTCTCAAGACATAGATAACTTGATCCCCACTGAAATCTAGCCCTAAAACCCTCTCTGTGAGCTAAATTTCTGAGTTTAAAATCCACCCAAAAAATAGTACACTTCACCACAGTGAGCCAATCTTCAAATTGATTGATCCTACACCTCACCAGACCAAGAGGAGAAGTTACCCAGCAAAACCCCCTCACCAGGCCAGCCATTACTTCCAGCCTCCAAGCTTTATGATCGGCCTTGGTCACTTTCATACTTAGAAAATTCCCCAGAGCCAGAGACTTCATCTGGAGCTTGCCTGGACTCAATCGAAGGTGACACAACCCTCAGATCAAAGCTTCACTTCTTTGAGCAAAGGTATAAACTCATTCTTCCTCCCGAGCTTCCAGAAACTCTCCATTTTGTTTGGGTTAATTTCATAGCTTATAAACCGTATGGATGTGTTCGTCTCTTCAAGATGAATCGATAGAGTATAAGAACTCAAAAATCCATTGAGAATCGAGAGAGATATTAGGGTTTGAGTGTGGACGGTCACGGGTGTACACCAGTCGTAGACGATGACCAGGAGCCGTTGGATCACGCGTGTATCGAGCGGACGGTCGAGATCAAGCCGGATAACGCAATAATACGTGAACCGCGGGCCCCGGGAGAGTTGAGTCAGATGGCGGCGCCAAATCACAGCGCGACGCGTGGGCTTTGGGAGCTGCCGAGGTTGAGGCGGTGCCGCGTGGATAAGTAGAAAATTAGGGTATTTTTGAATTATTTAAATGCCCTGAACTTCAAAAATTCATATCTTTGCATAGAAAAACTACAAAAATAAAATAAAAATACCCTCTTGCTCAGTGAACAGAGAAGAATAATGTGGAAAAGAAATCAAGTTAATTGGATGAGTATTTTATTTTTAATAATTTATTTACTGTTTTTAATGTTTTGATTCTCTATTTGCATAGATAATTCACCATGGCATGAGACCATAGGGCTTTTGAAGCCTCTGATCTTGGGAACATTCCCTGAATTTTTCAAGGTCAAAGGCCATCTCTGTGAAAAGTTATTGATTTTTCAAGTTCATGTCACTCTTTTAGGTATTTTAATTCCAATAATTAGGATGTTGTAAAATAAATTCTAGGAAAATTTGGTGATGTTTCTTAGGACCAGCGGACCCTATGAAAAATATATTTTGAGTTAATTCATTGATAATAACCTTAATTGGCGTAAACTCCCAAAATTGAATTTGAATTAATTAAGGTTAATCACACACCAAATTGACTTGAAAAAAAATTATCCATTACTCTTTAAGGTCAGAGGAACCTTACATAAAACTTTGAAATCAATTGGACTTGATTAACCCCACCAAATGGATTGATTAAGCTTCTTAAGCAAAATGGAACTTTAAAAATTCATAACTCTAAAAATACTTTTCAAAAATTCACAAAAATAGTTTTGGGGCTTCTCTGATATCAGAGGAGTTCAGGAAAATTAAAATTGGAATTTTCTAAAAAAGTTGATTTTTCACAATATTTTAATATTTTAACAATTAAAAAATAATAAAAATCATAAAAGTATTAAGAATCATAAAAATGTCACATTTATACTTCTAATCATGTAGGAACAAACCAAATATTTTTCCTAAGTCCCTAGGATAAGATATTGAATTTTAAAGGCTCAATGTAATTTTTAATATTAAAAAATGAATTTTCAACCTTTTTTCACTAAAATAATTCTAATAAATCAAAGAAAAATTAGAAAATTATAAAATTTATTTCACTAGACTATTTGAGGTCAGATAAATTTAAGAAAAATATAAAATCTATTTTTAAACTTTTATTTTATTTTAAAATTAATTAATACTCTAAAACTCAAAATAATTATAATAAATAAAATATAGTTAAAAAAATCTCCAAAATTGGTCCAAGTGGTCCTCTGGTCATTAGGAAAATCCCATAAGTTTTTTAAGGACGGAAACCTTTCCTTGGTCATGTTGTTGAATTTTCTTTGAAAACCCCTATTTTCTACTAAAAATAATTATATAAATAAATTAAATCCAGAAAAATCACATTTTCTCCTCTAATGTCTTAATTGACATCTGAGTGAGGTGACATAAAAATTCCAAATTCATTTGAGCTCAATTTAATGAGTTATGAAATAATAAGCCTAAAAGGGCATAAAGGTAATTAAAAATTTTAACCCTTAATTAAAACTTTAGGTTTAATCAAAATGGGGGGCAAAATATTTGATTTTAACTTTCTCTTGGATGATTAAAACTTAGGGAAATTAAGGGGTAGAAACCCATTAAACATTTTTAAAATATCAAAATGAAACTTTAATTAATTAAATAATTTAAATTTGGATTATTAAAATAGGGATATTATTAAGAGGATATTTATTCTTTAATTTAAAAATCCCTAAATAAGTCACTTTAAAAATATTTTGTTCTTAGTTAAAAATTAAAATGATAAACTAAAATAACAATTAAAACTAAAATTAAATTAAATTAAATTAAAATTAAATTAAAATTAAAGTTAAACTAAAATTAAAATTAAAATTAAATTAAATTAAAATTAAATTAAATTAAAATTAAATTAAATTAAAATTAAATTAAATTAAAATTAAATTAAAATTAAATTAAAATTAAATTAAAATAAAAATTAAAATAAAAATAAAATTAAAAATTAAATTAAATTAAAATCAAATTGAATTAAATTAAATTAAAATCATTTAACAACAAACCTAAATGAAATCATTAAGAGTTAAATCAAAACATATCAATAATTTCAACACCTACTTCTATCTAAGTAAATTTAAAACATGAACATCAACTTGAAATACCAAGATAATTAAAATTATAAATATTTAAATTAAATCTAAAATAATTTGAACACTATTCCAAACGTAAAATTATTAATTAAAATCTCATAATTAAATTAAAACATTTTAAATCATTAACTCAAACTTTCAATTAAGAATGATTAAAATTCTCGATAAACCAACTTGCCCTTAAAGGCTTTAATTATTATAACTCTTAAATAGAGCATTAAATGAGATGTCACTGCATTCATCAGGTAATCAAATACCCAAGTTCACTGAGCAAGAGACAAAGTTTAACTAAACCCTTGGATGATTAATTCACCTGTGCAATTAAATTTACTTGGACTCAAAATAATCCCAGAAGTATTGAAAAGATGTTTAGGACTCATCCTAAACACTTCCTCAATATGACGGGATGTTTTAGAAGAACAATTGAATCTAATTGTTCTTTGATGAAGAAAATCATCCTTAAACCAAACCAAGAACCTAGACGTCATAGGAGATGACTAGTTATAGGATTAGGAATTTGGTAGACAACAAAAACCCTTACCTTAGCTTTACCTAGGTATTTGTTGAAATATTTAATTGCCTTAACATGTGTTTTAAGTGCAGCTTGGGATGACGGGAAGACCATCCAGGTACGCTTTTATTTTTTTGCAATTTACTTACATGCACTGTATTTTACTTTTCTTTCATGTTAAATAAGACTGTTGCATTAAAACCAAAACCTTTAGGATAGACCCTGAACTGAAACCAAAACTAAATTAAAAGTCATTGTAAGATAAAATTCACCGCCACAACATTCCAAAATATAATACAACTCAAAATTTTATCACAAGTAGAACAACATAACTACAATTGCAACTAAATTAAAACGTCTCGTTGAATGATCGGGAATACCTCAGATGATGTAACCCACGTGTTGCTAACGAGATTTCCCACGGTCTAAATGAAAGTGTGGAACTCATTCAGTTGAGTTTAGCAAATTCTTCTGGACTAAGTGAATTCGATGAATATAACGGTGCCGGGATGACGGAACCGTGGGATCTTAATTGGTTCTGTTTAGTCAACATTAAGATTTATTTTAATTAAAATATTAAAAACACTTGGATTTTAATATTTCCTCTAAACCAAAACACTTCTCTTATCTCCTGATTTATGACTTCTAAAACTAAACCTCTGCAACAATAAGGAGCTCAGAGCATGGTGGGCAGCATGGCAATCGTCGTCAGCAAAACTCGGATCTACTTCAGTAAATCTTTCTTAGAATTAAATAACCAAGCCATAGGATTTCAAGGTAGTTTGCTTAGTGCAACATAAATCCTCAACCTTTTCATTAGGCATTTTCATAATCATATTATGTAAATTAAGCCCTAACCGGTCTTAGGATTCTGAGGTAGTTCTTTGGTATAACATAAACCCTCACATCTTCGAGGCTACTTGTGTGATTATATCAAACAAATATAAGTCCTAATTAATTAAAATTGGCAGGATTGCAATATTAAATAAATTCCCAAATTGAAGCTAAAACAATAGGATAGTTTGAGTAGTTGCCAAGATTCTTCTTGGATCCTCAGCTTCTCCTACTTTTCATCCTTTGAACTCCTGAAATTAACTGTTCCAAATTTGATCCATTCCATATTGAAATTCCAAAATTAAATCCTTTGAAAACCTTAAACTTTGAAATTTTTGAGGGCAAAACCACTGATCATTATCGAGAGTTTTTTTAAGTGTCTTCGGACATTTAAGATGTAATTAATTATAGGGGCTTGCCCTTATAGGGAACTTTAAGAACCCAGGTAATATAAACCCTGCTTAATCCCTTTGTATTAAGCAGGGGAACTTATCGGCTTATAAAATTGGTTCGCAGACCAAACGGATGTCACAAATCTTCTAGTTTATTTAATCAAGCCCCATCATCAAGCAGTGTGTCTATTCTTCGGGATAGATACACGGTTTGTGGTGTGGTGCTCGTTTATATAAACTACTTGGGATATGAGATCGGTTTAATTTCATATCTTAAAATTTTCAAATTTAAAATTATTTTCAAAATCAAATGCTACTTTCCAAATTATATATATATCTAAATTAAATTTAAAATCCAAAATTCGCTGACAACTTCTGTAGGCGGCCCCCCTATTCAAAATACACACATAACCTAAAAATATGTCGACATAGCGACAACCGGCTTAATCTGGATCTCAATTCCAATACAAATAACGATTCTCAAATCATACACAACCTCAATGACCACGACGAAGAAGATGTTCACAAAGGTACCTACGAAAGCTCGACAAGCAACGAGTCCATTTATGAATTCCGAGGAGCTCCGATCACGATAGAATTATAACTATGAGACACTGAAGCAACTTCAGAAGAGCCAATTGTTCCGATTCAGAGGAGACATCGGTAAATTTAGAAGAGATTACAGAGTTCAATCTAAGAAGCGGAAAAGTTCTCCCCCCGAGAATGGGCCCAAAGGATAAAGGAAAGCAGGTGTTTGCTCAGGAAGAGTCAACCCCAGCAGGTGAACTGCCCATTCGGGAAGAAACCGAGGAACATGGTAATAAAGTGGACTACAACGTGCTAGGCCATCTTAGGAAGCTACCAGCAAAACTAAGCATAAACGATGCTCTAATCCTGTCAAAGGAGATGAGGGAGGCTCTGATCAAGGCTTTACTTGATCCAGAGATTTGCAACTGTTCTCCGTGCACGAAATTGGAATTCATAAAGATGCAGCCTACTATGCATTTCCGAAGAAAACAATCTTTTCCAGAAATACCATACCAAATGAAGCAAAAGAAAGTCGAGACGATGAAGAACTTGAAGTTCTAGTCCAACAGTTACTCACCACTCCCTTACGGTGAGATGGTGAAGATTTCTCCAGAATTCGCACCCGAGGTCGAGGCCAGGGACGAGGACGTGGAAGAAATGTTGGAACAGTTGGACAGAAGAAACCGGTCTTCGATGTTTATTGGGAGAACAGTTTCGAAGAAGAAGAAGAAATTGAGAAAGAAGCAGTGACAATAAGTCAAAAGAAACCCCAGTTCAAGATCTCTCTCGAAGATGAAAGGAATGAAGAATACAAATCAATGTACGAGAAGATTAACCATTATGTACATACTATGACCCTGACCCCGATCCATTCTAATAAGATCGAGGGTATGGTGGTCAAGGAAGTGCATGGTGGTGGTACTAAACCAATCAAGTTTTACTGTGGTGCTTCTTCTTCCAATACTGAAAAGATGTACAATTTGAAGATGTTACTTCATCTGAATTAATGGAACTACCTTTTGAGTGGTACTCTCCCTGTGTTCAAAATTTAATTCAACGTGGTGTCTTACCTCGACAATGGACAAAAGGCTGATCACAACACTTTGAAAAACTATGGAATAATGCCGGTCGGCCTCCCAATTCAAAACATGGTCTCGGATTAGGCACAGTAGGATCAGTTGATGATAAAGGATTTTGCTTGGTTGTCACTCATGAACCTAAAAAAGACTGCTTGGAAGCTTTAGAAGACCTCGAAGATCTACCAATCGGAGATGCTCCGCCAAAATTCAAAGAAGAAATCAAATCTACTATAGACGAGTTAACAGAAGTTAACTTAGGTACTAGCGAAGAACCTAGGCCTACCATTGTTAGCTCCTTACTCAATAAAGAAGACTCCGAAGACATAAGCAAGCTATTAATGGAATTCAAGGACTGTTTTGCTTAGAGTTACGATGAAATGCCAGGATTAGCTCCAGAAGTCGCAGTTCACAAGTTAGGAGTGGATCCCACTGCCATTCAAGTTAGACAACTCCCAGAAGAATGCGTCTAGAGATTGAACAACAGGTTATAGCTGAAGTTAAGAAGCTAATAGACGTTAAATTTGTCTGTGAAGAACAATATCCAACTTGGTTAGCCAACGTGTTACTAGTCAGAAAGAAAAATGGTCAGATCAGAATCTGCGTAGACTTCAGAGATTTAAATAAAACATGTCCAAAGGACGAATTTCCACTACCAATCCCAGAACTGATGATCATCCTCACTTCGACGCATGAAATCTTCTCATTTATGGATGGATCATCAAGATACAACCAGATAAAGAGGCACTAGAAGAGGAAAAGCTTACAGCTTTCAGAACGCCGAGCGGGGTATACTGCTACACAGTGATGTTGTTTGGATTAAAGAACACAGGACCAACATACCAAAGAGCAATGACGAAGATTTTTGATGATCTCATTCACAACCAAATTGAGTGCTACGTGGATGATGCGGTCATCAAAAGTAAACTAAAGGAAGATCACATATATGATTTGAGAATTATTTTCGAGCGACTAAGACAATACAACCTTAAGATGAATCCCTTGAAATGCGCCTTCAGCGTCACCTCCGGGAAATTCTTAGGATTTGTTGTCCGACATCGCGAGATTGAAATCGATCCGGAGAAGATTAAAACTATTTTGGAAATGCCTCCTCCCAAAACTTTGAAACAACTACGATCCTTTCAAGGGAAGTTGGCATATCTTCGATGCTTTATCACGAACCTGTCAGGTAGGTGTTAGCCCTTCTCGGCATTAGTTAAAAAGGACACCAAATTCATTTGGGATGAGAAATGCCAGCGGGCTTTCAAGGACGTTAAGCAATATTTAATGACACCTCCTGTCTTAGCAGCCCCAGTCTCAGGTAGACCGTCGATACTTTATACCGCGGCTTGAGAAGATTCTTTCGGAGCCCTGCTAGCCCAGATCAATGATGGGGGAAAATAAAACACTCTCTACTACTTAAGTCATCATCTAATTTCGACGGAAGTAAAGTATCCCCCTATTGAGAAGCATTGTTTGGCCCTGATCTTCACCGCTCAAAAGCTCAGGCATTACATGCTTTCTCATAAGGTCAACCTTATTTCGAGGGTTAATCCGTTGCAATACTTGATGACCCGACCGACGCTTTCTGGCATACTTGCCAGGTGGTCGATGATACTATTGCAATTCGACATAACTTTCGTTCCTCTTCGCGCTGTAAAGGGACAAGTTGTAGCAGACTTCCTTGCAGCACACCCTTTACCGGCAGATTTGCCTCTCGACGACGATTTGCCTGATGAGTAGATAATGAGCCTAGAAGACCCTGATGATCGATATTGGGAACTGTACTTTGATGGTGCATCCTCAGCACAGAAGAACAAAGAGTTGCAAACGATAGTGCCCGGTAAGGCAGGAATCAGACTAATCTTTATAACACCAGAGCGGGGGATGTTAAGATACTCCTACCACTTAACAGAACCATGTACAAACAATAAGGTAGAATACGAAGCCCTCATAATAGGACTAGAATTAACCATTCAGATGGGAATAACGGACATCAACATCTACGAAGATTCTCAGTTGATCATTCAACAGGTTGCCGGATAATACAAAATTTTAAAGTCAAGACTCGAGCAGTACTTTCAGTATACCATGAAATTTTTGGAACAAATTCCAAACGTAACAATCTACAAGATTCCCAGAAAAGAAAATGCTCTCGCCGATGCGTTAGCTAGCCTTGCAAAGAAATTTTCTTGCTTCCAGGATGAGTCAGTTGAAGTGTCAGTGCGAGGACAACAGGTCCTATCACAGCTCGACATGGATACAATACACAAATTAGGAAGAGCAGAAGAAACAATTGCAGCAGTGACAGAAAATATAGAAGACTGGCGGCAGCCATTAATAGACTACTTGCGGACAGGAAACCTACCGGACGATAAGTCGATAGCCCATCAAATCAAGAAAAGAACTCTGTCTTATGCATTAAAAAACAATACATTATACAGAAGGTCTTTTGATCAGATGTGGCTAAGATGCCTGAGCGGGTCCGAGGCTTGTGAAATCGTTAAAGAAGTACATTCAAGACTTTGTGGCGCTCATCAGTCAGGTCCGAAGATGAAAATGAAGATTAAGAGACTAGGGTATTACTAGCCCTCAATGATGACAGACTGCATGAAGGTCGCCAAGAGTTGTCACCAGTGCCAAGTGCATGGAGTGGTTCTACATCAACCTCCAAATGTGCTACATCTGACAATCGTGTTGTGGCCATTTGAATGTTGGGGTACAGATATAGTGGGTCCGATAGAACCTCCTTCTTCAAGAGGACATTGCTTCATTCTTGCAGCTACAGACTACTTTTCTAAATGGGCAGAAGCTATACCACATAGAGAAGTGAAGGCACACCACGTGCTACAGTTTTTCAAGAACCAAGTCATCTACCGTTTTGGAGTACCACGCAAGATCATTTCAAATAATGGGTCTGCATTTAAGAGTACAAAGATCACCAATTTTGTCAGAAGACACGTGATCGATTGGCAATACTCAACGATCTACTACCCAAGAGCAAAAGGCCTGACCGAGGCTTTTAATAAAACTCTCATTCAAATTTTAAAGAAAACTTTGGATGACAACAAGAGAAATTGGCAAGAGAAGTTGTTAGAAGCCTTATGGGGCTATAGGACGACTTTTAGGACTCCTACTCAGTCTACGCCTTACGCTTTAGTGTACGGGTTTGAGGCCGTCTTGCCCCTAGAAGTTCAGCTTCCGTCACTCCGAATTGCAGTTGCAGAAAAGATCACTACTGAAGAAAATGCCAGACTACGACTGTAATAATTGGAAAGCTTGGAAGGAAAAAGACTTTCAGCACAGCAGAATTTAGAACTGTATCGGGCCAAGATGATCCAGGCCCATGATAAATTAGTCCGTCCCAAGAAATTCAAAGTCGGTGACTTGGTTCAAGTTCTCAGAAGATCTATTCTTGCACACTGCAAGATAGAAGGTAAGTTTGAATCAACATGGGAAGGGTCGCTCGTGGTCGAGACAGTCTACTCAGGAGGTTCCTACCAACTGGTGAATTGCCTTGGAGAACGACCCATGCTTCCAATCAATGGACAGTATTTAAAGAAGTATTACGCAACCTAATGTTTCGAAGGGTGGCCTCTAAAGTAAAATCTTATCCCTAGAAACACGGGTGAAGTAATCACTTTGTGACTGGGTCCGAACCCAAAATAAAATAAAATGGATGATAAAAAAATCTCATCAACGAAAATGCTAAAAAGAAAACATGGGAAATCGTAATAATAAAATGTCAATCTTTCCTTTTAAATCCATTCATGCCTGATATTTTCTCATCTCTTCCTACTTCCTTTAAATTTAAAAGAAGTGAATAAGAATTTTTAAGTACTTTTCTTATTGTTCTTGTTCTTAGTACAACCCCTGATCCTTTCCTTATTTTTTGCAGGGAAATGTCGAACGGGAGGTTGGTTCTAAGCTTTAGAAATGGCGTGAGTCTAACACTTAATGAAAGAGGGTGAGGGATGGAGCAGTGATAGAGATTGACTCAGACTTCACACTAGCCGGCTTACAATACGAAGAAATTGATTGGATCCAAGTTGATCGAGAAGAACTTCACAGCCAAACAGTGATGACAATGGGTGGCCCGAGCCACCAATCCAGCAATAAGAAAAGAAAAGCAAACACCGCGCATGCAACCGGAGAAGATAAGAAAATTAAGTCTGTGGTTGCCACAGTAGAGGGTAGGCTTGTCAGCGCCGCGCCAGCAGAATTTCAAGGGGCAAGGAGAGCTACTTTCACTGCTACACAATGAAGAAATAAGAATCGCCGAATTCGTAAAATGTTGACCAAGTTAGCAGAAGATCAACATAAACAGACAATGGATACCGTTAGTGCAAATGCTCCAAGGAGACCGTTTCGTCAGGAACCATAAAGAAGAAAGTCAACTCCAAGAAGGTCAGAACAGATAAGAGAAAAACTAGGAAAAGCAGAAATAGAGTCGGTACCTCGACGCCGAGCAGAGGTACCGGATCCGAAGAGTCTTGTTGTGAAAGAAACCCCGGAGGATGTCCCTACGGAGACTATCCCCGAGGAGCCGAGACATGCAGAAGAATGTGCTGGGGTTGAGCGATAAATCCCGCTGTATGTTACTAGACACCGAGGACTTCAGATAATCCCGGAATACGAGCTGGAGAAAATGCAACTAGTTGAGAAGAAAACCTTTGAATACTTTGAAAGAATCGGAAACAAGAGGGTCAACATCTTGGAGGGCCTTGAGCTGCATACAGATGTCTTCTCAGATTATGAGCAACAACAAATTGTAGACTGCATCATCGAATTATAGAAAATGGGTCGAGCTGGCTGCCTGAGAGAAAAGACATTCAGAACCCCGAAGGTGGATGTCAGGAAAAGGAAGTGTTACAATCCAATGCGGATGTTGCTACAACTGTGCCATAGACAGAAAAGGAAATCCACCAGGGATACTCTGTCGCAGTGAGGTGGATCCGATGCCAAGAATCATTAAGAGAATGGTGAAAAGGATGATAACATGGAGGGTATTGCTTGCAGATTGCATACCCAACAACTACATTATTAACATCTACAAGGAAGGTGACTGCATACCTCCACATATAGACCATCATGACTTTGTTAGACCCTTCTGCACAGTGTCATTCGTCAACCAGTGCAACATCATGTTCGGATCTAACCTCCGGATTGCAGGCCCCGGTGAATTCCGAGGGCCGGTGGAGATACCACTACCTGTAGGTTCCGTCCTGGTGTTAAAAGGAAACGGAGCAGACGTTGCGAAGCCTTGCATTCCAGGAGTGCCTGTGGAGCGGATCTCAGTTACTTTTAGAAGAATGGACGATAGAAAAATGCCTTACCACTTTCAGCCAGATCCAGAATAGGAGAGTCTCTGACCCTACGAGCTGTGTGTTACATGGGAAATAGCACACCTCCAATACACATCCATGTAGCATTCCTGCCAAGGGTAGCTTGGAAGGTGGTGTTATTGCCCATGTTTCTTACTATTCAGACATGGATTTTTGACAGACACTTTTGGGTGGATCAATAAGAATCTTACACAATCCATTTTGGATTTACATGGATTGTATGAAACATTAAATTTTCGAGGAAAATGTCATCATGATTAGATGAAGTTGTATGATGTATTTTCAGCAAGTTGGAATGAAGACGACTACGTCATATTTTGCCTTCACCTCTTTTTGTGCAAATTGATTGAGAAACGCCATTAGAGTTAAAAGAACTTTGAACGAAGAACAGAAGAGAAAAGAAAATAATTGAGAACTTTTCCTAAAAAAATTTGAATATTAAAATGAACTTCAAATTCACATGAACACTAAATAAACAACAAAAAAAAACAAAATAAAATGGGATCGTCAAAGGACAAACAAAACGAATCTAAATCTCAAATTGGATTCTGATCTGAATCCTTTGATTCGAACCTTTCAGTTCTTTCCTCAATTGAAATCTATTTGAAACTCTTTTGAAATTTGAATATTCTCTTCTACTTGTCGTTAAGTCAAGTCTTTTCAGCTTGGTACGCTTACCAGCTCCTTTCAATTCTCTTGTTGTTGTGTCTTAGAGGATCGACTAGTTCTTTTGACACGGAGCCATGAACTTTGTTCGATTTGGTTTTGATGGCATGGGATTCGGTCCCTCTTCATACAGATAAATCTTTGAGATTGGAACCAGTTTCCATTTCTCATTAAATTTCTGAGACTGGTACCTAAATTCCAGTTCTCTTCCTTTGAGGTCGGTACCTAAATTCTGACTCTCATTCGAGATCGATACCTAAATTTCGATTCTCTTTCGAATTGATACCTAAATTTCAATTCTAAATTTCTGAGACTGGTACCTAAATTCCAGTTCTATTCCTTCGAGGTCGGTACCTAAATTCTGATTCTCATTCGAGATCGATACCTAAATTTCGATTCTCTTTCAAATTGATACCTAAATTTCAATTCTAAATTTTCGAGACTGGTACCTAAATTCCAGTTCTCTTCCTTCGAGGTCGGTAACTAAATTCTGACTCTCATTTGATATCGATACCTAAATTTTGATTCTCTTTCGAATTGATACCTTAATTTCAATTCTAAATTTTCGAGACTGGTACCTATATTCCAGTTCTCTTCTTTCGAGGTCGGTACCTAAATTCCCACTCTCATTCTAGATCGATACCTAAATTTCGATTCTCTTTCGAATTGATACCTAAATTTCAATTCTAAATTTCTGAGACTGGTACCTAAATTCCAGTTCTCTTCTTTAGAGGTCAGTACCTAAATTCTGACTCTCATTCGAGATCGATACCTAAATTTTGATTCTCTTTTGAATTGATACCTAAACTTTAATTCTAAATTTTCGAGACTGGTACCTAAATTCTAGTTCTCTTCTTTTGAGGTCGGTACCTAAATTCTGACTCTCATTCGAGATCGATACCTAAATTTTGATTCTCTTTTGAATTGATAGCTAAATTTCAATTCTAAATTTTCGGGACTGGTACCTAAATTCCAGTTCTCTTCCTTCGAGGTCAGTATCTAAATTCTGACTCTAATCCTAGATCGATACCTAAATTTTGATTCTCTTTCAGGTTTGATACTTAAACTTCAAATCTCACTCTCTCGAGATCAGTGCCTAAATTCTGATTCTCATCCTTTTTTTTCGTCGATACTTAAACTCTGATTCTCACTCTGAGGCTGGTACCTAAATTCCAGTTCTCTTCGCAATCCCGAGGTTGAAACCTGTGTTTCAATTCTCATTTCAAATCCAAATTTCAAATTCAAAATTTCCTTAAATTGATTTTAAATTAAACCTCAATCGAAATTGAAACTCAGAGCAAATTGAAATCTGAACTCACACATTGAAACTTGAAATTTAAAAGTAAACTGAAATCTAAATCGAATTCCCCAGATCTTGTGATTTGGAGTTCACCTCCTTTTCCATTCCCCAGCGAGAGTTCAGGAATCTCCAGTCTCGGAAATATACCTGATACTCCCCAGCGAAAATTCTTCTACTTCGTCCTAAGTTTGTCACTTGGATATCTGTGTTGGTTTTGTTGATCTCTTCAGTTAATGCCAATACGCGCGGTGCGCTTGGTTAGCACACCATACCTATTGGGGGTCCATTTGTTGACCTTATTTTTGATGAGGTCTTTTGCTTCTCTCTTTGGTACTTAGGATCTAGCCTTAGGCTTTTCCTTTGACTAATCTTAGAGGACTAGAAATGGAACCCACCACTTAGAAATTCAAACCACTTCTTAACTCCCTGCAAACCCCACAAGCTTGATTGTAGATCCCTAATCACCTGAGGGTTGGAATCAAACGTGGAGGTTTAAAGGATGAGTTCCTTATAAAACTTTTGGGCCTTAGGAAAACCCTGGGTGGCTTGGTCTGGTGAGGGTTGACTTGCACATACACTACACTATCACACACATTCCAAGTCCTAAAACCACACTCTCACCCAACTTGACTTCCTGACTCATGTAGGTAATTCATATGGATGGTCCTTAACCCCTAAGCCCCTGGCTAAAAGGGTTAGGAACAACATAGTGAATACCTCAAATGAGTCCTCTCATGGCTCATATGGGCTTAATATGGCTTCATGGCTCAACCAAAGTGATTCCATTTCACTCACACTTGATCAATCTTCCTTTTTTCAAAATTTCAATTTTTGACCCCCGGGGCCCCGAACCCACCAAACCTACCAAATACCCTTGAAATGACCCAAAATTTGCAAAATTACCTAAATTTCCCAAGATCCCTCAAAATCAATCCTAAACACTACCCACCACCCAAACTAACCATCTTTGGCCAAAAATACCAAAATTTCCAAAAATACTCCTAAACCCTCCCAAAATTACCAAAATACCCTTTTATCCCAAAAATCCAAAAATTCTAAAAAATCCCAGAAAATTTCAAAAAATCCCAAATATTCCCAATTTCATTTTTTTCAACTAAGCCATGGGCCAATTTTGCTAATTTACCCCACTTTTACCAAAACCCCCAATTTGACCCATTTTTAACCCAAGTAAACCCAATGTCAAACCAAACCACCCAAATTGACCTCAATTTTGATCTAATTCAGTCTTAAACTTCCATTAAATATCCTCAATATCAATTTAGACCAAATCCAAGTCCAATTTGATTAACATTTGAGCCCAATTTCAATTTGAAGCCTAAGGCCCAATTTTGACCCATGACCTAAACCTAGCCCAAACCAACCCAATTCAACCCCAATTGGCCCCAAATCTTTTCTAAAGCCTTCCTAACATCCCCATAAACAAAAAAACTAACTTGATTTGCCCAAAATTTAAACCTAAACTCCACCTAAACCTAACCCAAAACCAAAATCCCTTAAATTGACCTAAGCCCAAACCTAACCCAAATGGGCCCAATCCCAAAATTAGAGCCCAACCAAAATTGAAAACTCTTTGTAACACTCCCATAAACATTTCCCAACATTAATTTTACATCAAATTCAACATTAGCCCAACCTTAGCCCAAGTTAACCCAATTTGGCCCACCTTGGCCCCTTTACCAAAAATGCCCAAATTCAACCCAATTCAATTCAAAATCACTTTAAACTTGTTCCAAACCACTCATGACACATGCCTAAACTGATTGCAACATTTATTTGGCACAATCCTTTACAAAATTTTCATCCTAAATTTACTTTAAATCCAAAAGCTCACTTCCTTGAACCACTTTAAAAGCCCATCCAAAATGATTTCAAAAAAGCCCAAAATCAATCCAAACCCCACATGACAAATTCTTCTCATCATACCTTTAATTGAAATCATCCCTAAGTCCTAAATCAATAATCAAGCCATTCCAAATCAAGCCACATGCCAAATTACCCCTAAATGATAAAAATTTCTAAAACCCTTTTTCATGAATCAAGCCAACCTTTTCCAAGCCAAATGTAAGCCAAATGTGAGACATTTACAAGCCATATGAAGCCATGAGAGTTTTGACACCTCACCATGTCTTTTATGGCAAATGGAGGGGACCCTTTCTTAAGCCTTCCTTAAGCCTTTTAACCTCATCCATGATACACACTAAACCATGCTTAGCCACCTCACCATGGATGGAGACTTCTCCACTCCAATTTAGCTGAGCCATATGATTCCCTTCAGCCCAAATCAGGCCTTGGTGGGTGCACAAAACCCAAATCCATGCCTTTGACCAAACCAAGCCCAAAATGATCCCTTCCTCCTTCCACTTTGATTCAACTCCTTTACACTCGGCATTTGCCAATTGTTGGCACCAAACTCAAGCACTGACCTCCCTGACCTTGAGGGTGACCCATGCCTGGCCGGCCAGCCAGCACAGCCGCCGGAAATCACCAGGCCGAGAGGCTTAATTTGAATCAAAAATACAATTTGAACTTGCTCGAGTCGTCCCATGCCCAATGGCCACCGCGGTCGTTCTTCCCTTGCCAAGTGCAGTTTATCCAAGCCATTAAACCCCACGGGAGGCCCTCCAGCCACCTCTATTTTAACCCACTCACCTCTCAGCCAAACAAGGTGATGAACCAGACCATAAGGAAACTCTACCAAAATTGCTCCAGGACTTTCTCCTAACCTGGAGCTATTGATCCCAAGTGTTCCTTTGCCCTAAACTGTATTAACAGAGCTCAATTTTTGAGTTGAAAATCCACCCAAAAAATAGGACAGTTCACCACAGTGAGCCAATCTTCAAATTGATTGACCCTACACCTTCACCAGACCAAGAGGAGAAGTTCCCCAGCAAAAGCCCCCTCACCAGGCTAGCCATTGCTTCCAGCCTCCAAACTTTGTGATCGGCCTTGGTCACTTTCATACTTAGACAATTCCCCAGAGCCAGGGACTTCATCTGGAGCTTGCTTGGACTCAATCAAAGGTGACACAACCCTCAGATCGAAGCTTCACTTCTCTGAGCAAAGGTATGAACTCATTCTTCCTCCCGAGCTTCCAGCAATTCTCCATTTTGTTTGGGTTAATTTAATTACCTATAAACCATATGGATGTGTTCGTCTCTTCAAGATGAATCGATAGAGTATAAGAACTCAAAAATCCATTAAGAATCGAGAGAGATATTAGGGTTTGAGTGTGGACAGTCACGGGTGCACACCAATCGTAGACGATGACCAGGAGCCATTAGATTGCGCGTGTATAGAGCGGATGGTCGAGATCAAGCCGGACAACAGAATGTTACGTGAACCGCGGGCCCCTGGAGAGCTGAGTCAGATGGCGGCGCCGAATCACAGAGCAACGCGTGGGCTTTCGATCCGCCGTAGGATGACGCGGCGCCGAGTCGGATAAGTAGGAAATTAGGGTATTTTTGAATTATTTAAATACCAGAACTTCAAAAATTCATATCTTTTCATACAAAAATCAAAAAAATAAAGTAAAAATACCCTCTTGCTCAGTGAACAGAGAAGAATAATGTGAAAAATAAATCAAGTTAATTGGATGAGTATTTTATTTTTAATAATTTATTTACTGTTTCCAATGTCTTGATTCTCCATTTTCATAGACAATTCACCATGGCAAGAGACCACAGGGCTTTTGAAGCCTCTAATCTTGGGAATATTCTCTGAATGTTTCAAGGTCAGAGGCCATCTCTGTGAATAGTTATTGATTTTTCAAGTTCATGTCACTGTTTTAGGTATTTTAATTCCAATAATTAGCATGTTGTGAAATAAATTCTAGGAAAATTTTGTGATGTTTCTTAGGACCAGGGGACCCTATGAAAAATAAATTTTGAGTTAATTCATTCATAATAAGCTTAATTGGCTTAAACACCTAAAATTTAATTTGAATTAATTAGGTTTAACCACACATTAAATTGACTTGAAAATAATTCTCCATTACTCTTTAGGGTCAGAGGAACCTTACATAAAATTTTGAAATCAATTGGACCTGATTAACGACACCAAATGGATTTATTAAGCCTCATAAGCAAAATGGAACTTTAAAAATTCATAACTCCAAAAATACTTTTAAAAAATTCACATAAATGGTTTTGGAGCTTCTCCGATATCGGGGAGTTCGGGAAAATTAAAATTGAAATTTTCTAAAAAAGCTGATTTTTCACAATATTTTAATATTTTAATAATTAAAAAATAATAAAAATCATAAAAATATCACATTTTGACTCCTAATCATTGAGGAACAAACCAAATATTTTTCCTAAGTACCTAGGATAAGATATTGAATTTTAAAGGATTAATGTAATTTTTAATATTAAAAAAATGTATTTTCAACCCTTTTCACTAAAATAATTCTAAAAAATCAAAGAAAATCGGAAAATTATAAAATTTGTTTCTCTGGACTCCTTGAGATCAGAAAAATTTAAGAAAAATATAAAATCTATTTTTTAATTTTTATTTTACTTTAAAATTAATTAATACTCTAAAACTCAAAATAATTATAATAAATAAAATGTAATTCAAAAAATCACAAAAATTGGTCCAAGTGGTCCTCTATTATTAGGAACATTCCATAATTTTCTTAAGGATAAAAACCTTTCCTTGGTCATGTTGTTGAATTTTCTTTGAAAACCCCTATTTTCTACTAAAAATAATTATATAAATGAATTAAATTCAGAAAAATCACATTTTCTCCTCTAATGTCTTAATTGACATGTGAGTGAGGTGACATAAAAATTTTAAATTCATTTAAGATCAATTTAGTTTGTTATGAAATAAATAAGCCTAAAAGGGCATAAAGGTAATTAAAAAATTTTAACCCTTAATTAAAACTTTAGGTTTAATCAAAATGGAGGTTAAAATATTTTATTTTAATTTTCTCTTCAATGATTGAAACTTAGGGAAATTTAAGAGTAGAAACTCATTAAACACTTTGAAAATATCAAAATAAGACCCTAATTAATTAAATAATTTAAATTTTGGAAAGAATATATTTAAATTTGGATTATTAAAATAGGGATATTATTAAGAGGATATTTATTCTTTAATTTAAAAATCCCTAAATAAGTAACTTTAACAATATCTAGTTCTTAATTAAAAATTAAAATAATAATTAAAAATCAAATTTAAAAACTTGGAATTAAATTAAATTAAATTAAGTCAAAGTTTAAATTAAATTAAATTAAAAAAATTGAAAATAAAATTTAAATTAAATAAAAATTAAACTAAAATTAAATTAAATTAAATTAAAGTCAAATTAAATTAAATTAAATTAAATTAAAATTACTTAACAACAAACCTAAATGAAATCATTAAGAGTTAAATCAAAATATATCAATAATTTCAACACCTCTTTCTATCTAAGTAAATTTAAAACATGAATATCAATCTGAAATACTAAGATAATTGAAAGTGTAAAGATTTAAATTAAATCTAAAATAATTTAAATAATATTCCAAACTTAAAAAATTATTAATTAAAACCACATAATTAAATTAAATCACTTTAAATCATTAACTCAAACTTTAAATTAAGAATGATTAAAATTCTCAACAACCCAACTTGCCCTTAAAGGCTTTAATTATTATAACTCTTAAATAGAGTATTAAGTGAGAAGTCACTTCATTCATCAGGTAATCAAATACCCAAGTTCACTAAGCAAGAGACAAAGTTTAAACTAAACTCCTGGATGATTAATTCACTTGTGCAATTAAATTAACTTGGACTCAAAATAATCCAAGAAGTATTGAAAAGATGTTTAGGACTCGTCCTAAGCACTTCCTCAATATGAAGGGATGTTTTAGAAGAACAATTGAATCTAATTGTTCTTTGATGAAGAAAATCATCCTTAAACCAAACCAAGAACCTAGACGTCATAGGAGATGACTAGTTATAGGATTAGGAATTTGGTAGACAACCAAAACCCTTTCCCTTAGCTTCACCTAGGTATTTCTTGCAAAATATGTTTAAATATTTTAACATGTGTTTTAAGTGCAGCTTGGGACGACGGGAAGACCCTCCATGTACGCTTTTATTTTATTGCAATTTACTTTATTACAATTTACTTACATGCACTGCACTTTACTTTTCTTGCTTGATAAATAAGACTGTTGCCTGAAAACTAAAACCTTTAGGATAGTCCCTGAACTGAAACCAAAACTAAATTAAAAGTAATTACAAGATAAAATTCACCGCCACAACATTCCAAAATATAAAACAATTCAAAATTTAATCGCAAACAGAACAACAAAACTATAATTGCAACTAAATTAAAACGTCTCGTTGAATGATCGAGAATACCTCGGATGATGTAACCCATGTGTTGCTAATGGGATTTCCCACGGTCTAAATGAAAGTGTGGAACTCATTCAATTGAGTTTAGCAAATTCATCTAGACTAAGTGAATTCGATGAAAATAACGGTGTCGGGATGACCGAACTGTGCGATCTTAATCGGTTCTGTTTAAACAACTTTAACATTTTTTTTAATTAAAATATTAATAACACTTGGATTTTAAGAATTTCTCTAAACCAAAACACTTCTCTCATCTCCTGATTTATGACTTCTAATACTAAACCTCTGCAACAATAAGGAGCTCGGAGCATGGTGGGCAGCTCGGCCATCGTCATCAGCAAAAATCAGATCTACTTCATCAAAACTTTCTTAGAATTAAATACCAAGCCATAGGATTCGAGGTAGTTTGCCTAGTGCAACATAAATCCTCAACTCTTCGTTAGGCATTTTCATAATCATTTTATGTAAATTAAGTCCTAACCGGTCTTAGGATTCCGAGGTAGTTGTTTGGTACGACATAAACCCTCACATCTTCCAGGCTATTTGTATGATCATGTCGTACGAATATAAGTCCTAATTAAATAAAATTGGCAGGATTGCAACATTAAATAAACTCCCAAATTAAAGCCAAACAATAGAATAGTTTGGGAATTTGCCAATATTCTACTTGGATCCTCCACTTCTCCCACTTCTCTTCCTTTGGATTCTTGAAATAAACTGTTCCAAATTTGAGCTAATCTCTTTTGAAATTCCAAAATTCAGTCTTTTGAAACCTTAAACTTTGAAATTCTTGAGAGCAAAACCACTGAGCATTATCGAGAGTTTTCTTAAATGATTCTCGTCATTTATGATGTAATTAACTATAGGGGCTTGCCCTTATAGGGAACTTTAAGAACCCAAGTAATATAAACCTTGCTTAATTCCTTTATATTATGCAGGGGAACTTGTTGGCTTATAAATTTAGTTCACAGACCAAACAGATGTCACAAATCTTTTAGTTTATTTAATCGAGCTCCATCATCAAGTAGTGTGTCTATTCTCCTGGATAGATACACGGCTTGTGATGTGGCGCTCATTTATATAAACTATTTGGGATGTGAAATTAGTTTGATTTCATATCTTAAAATTTTCAAATTTAAAATTATTTTCAAAATCAAATGCTACTTTTTAAATTATATATATATATATATATATATATTTAAATTAAATTTAAAATCTAAAATTCGCCGACAATTTCTATAGGCGACCCCCTTTTCAAAATACAACTCAACCTAAAAATATGCCGATAGGGGATTAGATTTTATGGGACCATTTATTCCCTCATTTGGAAATTTATATATATTAATTGATGTTGACTATGTTTTAAAATGGATTGAAGCAATAGCGTTAACTAAGTGTGATGCTTGTGGTGTTTGAAACTTTTTAATGAAAAATATTTTTACAAGATATGGAACGCCAAGAGTGATCATCACAGATGGAGGATCCCATTTTAGTAATAAGAGAATTGAGAAATTGATGGGAAAATACAAAATTTTACATAGATTCTCAACTGTATATAATCCTTAGACTATTAGTCTAGCAGAATTCTCAAATTGTGAAATTAAACAAATTTCAAAAAAACTGTAAATCCCAAAAAATTGGATTGATCTGCTAGATTAGACACTGCTTTGTGGGCATATAGAACAGCTTATAAAGCTCCTATAGGAATGACCTCGTGTAGATTGATTTTTAGAAAGACATTCCACTTACCAATAGAATTGGAGACAAAAGCATATGGGGCAATTAAGGAATTTAATTTCAATTTGAAAGATGCTAGTGAGAAAGGATTGTTGCAACTGAATGAACTTGAAGAAATAAAAAATGAAGCATATGATAATGTAACAATTTATAAACAGAAAATTAAAATATGGCATGATCAGAAGATATTAAGAAAGACATTTGAACCTGAACAAAAAGTACTTTTATATAATACAAGATTAAGATTATTTCCTGAAAAATTGAAGTCTTGGTGTTTAGTTCTATTCACTGTTATTAAAGTCTATCATTATAGAGTTGTTGATATTGAAGATCCTAAAACTAGAGATATATTTAAAGTTAATAGGTACAGATTAAAACCTTACTTTGAGGGGTAAAGACCACATTTTAAAGAGTTCTTAATGTTGAGTCATCCCGAGAAAACATTGAATATGTCGAGCTTGTGGGAGGCAACCCATAGTTATGTTTGATTTTTTGCTTTGTTTTGATTGTTTATTTTGATAATATTATGAGTTAATATTTCTTTGGAGTCCCTCACACTCTTATATGTCATAAATGACTGTAATTATTTGATTTAATGGAAGATTTAGAATTTAATCGGACAAAAAATGAATCGGTGAGCAAACCTGTCAGGGCTCTGACGGCGCCAGGATAGGCGCCAACGGTCAATTATGGCGTCGATGGTACCACGGTTACAAGGATGAGTTGTTTTATTCAAAAAGTGGTTTTTTTTGTAGTTTTTGGAGGATTTCTTGCCTAAATAAATCCATAAACTCTTTTTTAAAGCCATTTTGGACAGAAAAATGTCAATAGATTCACCATTTGAAAAATTCCATGGCTTCCAATTCCAAAAATACTTCAAGATATGGAATCTTCAGTAGAAGAAATTTCATAAGTTTCCAGGCATATAAACTTTACGATAAAGTTCTTGTGAAGATAAGACCAAAAAAGGAAAGAGGCTTCATGAATCGAGGATTGAGTAATCCAAGTACCCAAGTAGAAGAGAAAAGTGTGCAAATTCGTTGGGAAGTGTTGTGCTACAATACAGCTGCGGTAGTCATTCTTGTGATGAAATAATTTTATGCAAATCTTCAAGGAATCAACCGAACAGTCGTCTATGTTCAAGGCAAGTAGATACAATTTACTACTTCTAGGATGAATGACATGTTTATGATTGAAAGTTTTCCAACTTGCCATTTTACAAATTTGGTCCCTACAAGAGATATCATGAATGGAGCCTATCAATACTTGACTGGTGAAAATGAAAATTGGAAGACAAGAGATGATGGGCATATAAGTTTTTTTTTTCTACACTCTTAAATCTTGTATCGAAGCAATGACATTTCTTAATTTCAGTAAAATTACTCCCTACCATAAAAGTCAGTAACTTACTAGGGAGAGTTTCATTCTGAACTATTGCATTCAAACAGGAAATCCTATTGATGTGGGTTCTATAATTGAGAAGTATGTTTTGGGATTGATTGTGCATGGATCTACTTATGGGCTGGGACATCCTTCTACCATTTTCATGCTTTGTGGTCAGCCACAAGTTCCATATAAACATTGGGAAAAAATGATTTTATTTTAGAAGCTTATGGACCCATCCGATTATTATATCTACATAACGAATGGGAGGAAAATGATATGAGCATTGTTTTGGATCAACCACCTCAAAGTTTAACACCTTCATGGCTCTGCAGTCCTGATAGTTTGCATGTGATTTTGAAAAGGCTCAACAAACTAGATAAAGAAGTTCAAAATAATTATTAATGCAATTAATAATATTTCTAAATTATTTGATCATCTTGGTTGGAGGATGAAGTAGCAGTTTTATCACACTAAACGTATTGAAGAAGGTGTGATACGTATGTTTAAGATAAATGCATGGATCAAAGAAGATTTGACTGATGAATTTCGGTACAGACCTTTTTAGAACTTATATGTGCATCACCAAATTATGGGACACATCCGAGGAGAAGAAAGTAGTGATGATGATGATGAGTAGTGACTCTGAAGACTAGATTTCTAGTTTTTGAACTGATATATGCTTTGTTGACCTCATTTTTGATGAGGTCTTCTCTTCTTCTTTTCAGTGCTTAGGATCTAGCCTTAGGCTTTTCCTTTGACTATCTTAGAGGACTAGAATTGAGACCCACCTTTTAGAAACTCAAACCACTTCTTAACTACCTTCAAACTCCACAAACTTGACTATAGACCCCTGATCACCTAGAGGGTTGAAATCAAATGTGGAAGTTTAAGGATAAGTTCCTATAGGACTCTTTGGCCTTAGGACTGCCCTGGGTGGCCTGGTCTGGTGAAGGGGTTAACTTACACACACACTACACTTATACACTACACTTTCACACACCCATACCTAACTTGACCTCCTGACTCATGTAGGTGATTCACATGGATGGTCCTTAACCCCTAAGCCCTTGGCTAAGAGGGTTAGGAACAACATAGTGAATGCCTCAAATGGGTCCCTTCATGGCTCATATGGGCTTGATATGGCTTCATGGCTCAACCAAAATGATTTCATTCCACTTACATCCACCCAATCTTCAATTTCCCAAATTTTTAATTTTTGACCCCCGGGACCCTAGCCTAGCCTACCAAAAACCCTTGAAATTACCCAAATTTTTCAAAATTTCCTAAATCACCCAAAATTCCTCAAAATTGATCTTAAACATTTCCACATTACTCAAATTGATCATCCATACCCAAAAATACCAAAAATTCCAAAAATACCTCCCAATACCCTCCAAATACCCAAAATACCCCTCTTGGCCAAAAAATCCAAAAATTCAGAAAATACCCAGAAAATTCCAGAAAATCCCAAATATTCCCAATTTCATTTTGTCCAACTACACCATGGGCCAATTTTGTCAATTTACCCTACTTTTTTCAAAACCCCCAATTTGACCCATTTTAACCCTAAGTGAACCCAATGTCAAACCAAACCTATCCAATTGACCCAAATTCTGGTCCAATTCAGTTCTAAACTTCAATTCAACATTCCCAATACCAATCCAGACCAAATCCAAGTTCAATTTGATTGACATTTGGATCCAATTTCACTTTTGGCCTTAAAGCCCAATTTGGACCCATGACCCAAACCTAACCCAAACTCACCCAATTCAACTCCAATTAACCCCAAATCTTTTCTAAATCTTCCTTAACATTCCCACAAACAAAACACTAACATGATTTGCCCAAAATTTAGACCCAAACCCCACTCAAATTCAACCCAAAGCTAAAAGGCCCATTTTTTAACCTAAACCCAAACCTAACCCAAATGAGCCCAAACCCCAAAATCAAAGCCCAACCAAAGTCAAAACCTCTTTGAAACACTCCCATAAATATTTCTCAACATTAATTTTACATCAATTTCAACCCTAGCCCAACATTGGCCCAAGTTAGCCCAATTTGACCTACACAGGCCCACTTACCAAATAAATCCAAATTCAAACCAATTCAACCCCAAATCACACCAAATTGACTCCAAGACCTTCATAGAACATCCCTAAACCAATTATAACACTTATTTGACAAGGTCCTTCACAAAATCTTCACCCAAATGCCCATCCTAAAATCAAAAAGCCCATTCCCCTTAAACTTTCCTAAAAGCCCACTTCCTTCAAATTCAAAAGCCCAAATTCATCTAAAGCCCACATGTCACTTCCCCTCATCATCCATTTAATCAAAATTGCCCCTAAGTTTCAAAATAATCAATTAAACAATTCCAAATCAAGCCCCATATAAATTCCCATCAAAATACCAAAATTTTCTTAAATCTCTTTTTATGAAATTGACCCAAGCTTTTCCCAAGCCAAATGGAGCCAAGGGTGAGCCATTCACAAGCCATATGGAGCCATGAAAGTTTGGCATGTGACCATGCCATTAATGGCAAAAGGAGGAGGTCCTTTAACCATCTCCTAAAAGTAATTAGCCTTAAGCATGTTTCCCCTTAACCAAGATTTAATCCAAATATTCTTGGATAAGGACATCACCACCTCTTGACCAGCTAGCCTAACTGATCTTCTCATCCCAAGACCAGCCATGGGGAGGTGCACCCAACCCAAACCAATGGGTTGATCAAATTGAAGCCAAAATGACCCCTTCTCCATTCCATTTTAATTCAAAGCCTTTACACATGTCAAACTCCAATTGACTTCACCAACTTCAAGCCCCGGACTCCCCGACCCCGAAGGTGACCCATGCTCGCCGGCCAGCCGCCCGGATCGCCGGAAAACACCATGGCCTAGACCTCGGGAGGAGCCAAAATTTGGAATTCCACCTTCGTCGAGCCGCCCCATGCCCAATGGCCACCATGGTCGTTCTTCCCATGACCGCAGCAGCTCGATCCCAACCCTTGGCCATCCCTGGGAGGCTCTCCAGCCACCTCTATTTAAACCCGACCCCCTCACGGCCATGAGAAGAGAGTTGCAAAAACCTTGCCGAAACTCTGCAAAAATTGTTCCAAACCTTCTCCACCCTTAGAGCAGTTGATCCCGGTGTCAATTTGCCCTAATCCCCACCGACAAAACCCAATTTCTCAACCGAAATTCCACCCAAAACCGAACACTTCTCCACAGGTGAGCCAATCCCCAAATTGATTGGTTCTACACCTTCACCAAACCGGGGAAGGTGTCCACCAAGCAAAAGCCCCATCTCCGGGCCTCCCGGCTTGCTTCGACCTCCAAGCTTTGTGATCGGCCGTGGTCGAAATCTAACCTAGACAATTCACCAGACCAGGAGACTTCATCTGGAGCTTGCTAGGATTCAATCGAAGGTGCAACAACTCTCAGATTGAAGCCACACTTCTCTGAGCAAAGGTATGAGCTAATTCTTCATCCCGAGCTTCTAGAGATTCTCCATTTCAAATGCTTTAATTTCAATGCATGATAACCATATAGATGTGTTCGTCTCTTCAAGACGAATCCATAGAGCATAAGAACATGAAAATCCATTGAGTATCGAGTGAGATATTAGGGATTTAGTGTGGACGGCTCTCGGGTGAGGACACTTGGGGACGATGAACGGATGCCGTTCATTTAATACACGCGCGGACGGCGGCCGGGATCGCGTTGGATCGGAAGACGGAACGATACGGCCGGGCCCCCGGAGTGCCGAGTCGGATGGCGGCGTCGAATGGGAGCGCGCCACGCGGCGTTTCGGAGCCGTCGAGGTCGACGCGGCGCCGCGTGGATAAATAGAAAATTAGGGTATTTTTTGATTTATTTAATTCCCTAAACTTCAAAAATTCATAACTTTGTGTAGAAAAATCAGAAAAATAAAATAAAAATACCCTCTCGCTCGAGTGAACGAGGAGAATAATGTGGAAAAGAAATCATTCAATTTCATCAAGTATTTTATTTTTTATAATTTATTTACTCTCTGCATACTTTTAATTCTCCATGCATGTATACAATTCACCATGGTATGAGTCCATAGGGCTTTTGAAGCCTCTGAATTTGGGAACATTCCCTGAATTTTCCAAAGTCAGAGGCCATCCCTATGAAGAGTTATTGATTTTTCAAATTCATGTTACTCGTTTTGAGTATTTTAATTCCAATAAATAGCATGTTGTGAAATAAATTCTAGAAAAATTTGATGATGTTCCTTATGACCAGAGAACCATAGGAAAAATAGGTTTTGAGTTAGTTCATTTAAAACAACCCTAATTGGCTTAAACACTCAAAATAGGTCTCTAATTAATTAGAGCAAACCATACATCAAATTGACTTGAAATCAATTCTCCACTGACCTTCAGGATCAGAGGAACCCACCATAAAAATTTGAGGTCAATTGGACTTAGTTAGCCCCACTAATTGGGTTGATTAAGCCACTTAGTCATTTTAAACTTTAAAAATTCATAACTTTCAAACTACTTTTTAAAAATTCACCAAATTGGTTTTGGAGCCTCTCTGATATCAGGGGAATTTAAGAAAATTAAAATTTCAATTTTCTAAAAAAGTTGATTTTTAATATTATTTTAATATTTTTAATAATTAAAAAATAATAAAAATCACAAAAATAATAAAATTCACCAAAATGTCACATTTTAAATTTTAATCACTTAGGAACAAACCCCATATTTTTCTTAGGTATATTTTATGAGATATTAAATTTTAAAGCTCTAGGGTAATTTTAAAATTAAAAAAATGTATTTTCTAGCATTTTCACTAAAATAATTATAATAAATCATAGAAAAATCAGAAAATTGTAAAATTTGATTCTCTGATTTCCTTGATATCAGAGAGATTTTTGAAAAATATAAAATTCATTTTTCAACATTTATTTTATTTTTAAATTAATTAACACTCCAAAACTTAAAATAATTATAATAAAAATAATATAATTCAAAAAATCACCAAAATTGGTCCAAGTGGTCCTCTGGTCATTAGGAATGTCCTCTAATTTTCCTAAGGACAGAAACTTTCCCTTGGTCATGTTATTAAACTTTCCTTGAAAATCTCTATTTTCTACCAAAAATAATTATATAAATAAATTAAATACAGAAAAATCACATTTGCTCGTCTCATGTCTTTATTGACATATGAGTGAAGTCACATAAAAATTTCAAGTTCATTTGAGTTCAATTTAGTGAGTTATGAAATTATTAAGCTTAAAGGGTAAAGTGGTAATTAAAATTTTTAATTCTTAATTAAAACTTTAGGTTTAATAAAAAAAATTAATAAGTAAAACATTTGATCCTAATCTGATTTGGATGATTAAAATTTAAATAATTAAAGGGTAGAAACCCATTAAACAATTTTAAAATAATTAAACCTTAATTAAATAATTGATTAAATTTGGAAGAATAATAAAATTGGAATTATTAAAATAGGGATATTTTTTAGGAAGAGATTTATTCTTTAATGTAAAAATCCCTAAATTAATTATCTCATTAATATTCAATTCTTAATTAAAATGATAACTCAAATTTAAAATATATTAAAAGACTTAATCATTAAACTAAAATTAAATTATTAAACTCTTTTAAAAATTTCAATTAAAATTAAAAATAAAATTAAATTAAAAATTAAATTAAACTAAGTAAATTAAATTGAATTAAATTAAATAAAATTAAATTAAAATTAAAAGTTGAATTAAATTAAAAATTAAATTAAATTAAATTAAATTAAATAAACAAATTAAATTAAATTAAATAACTTAAATTAAATTAAATTAAATTAAATAAACAAATTAAATTAAATCAAATTAAATTAAATTAAATTAAATAAATAAAACCAAATTAAATTAAATTAAAATTAAATTAAAAATTAAATTAAATTAAATTAAATTAAATTAAAAATTAAATTAAATTAAAATTAAATTAAAAATTAAATTAAATTAAATTAAATTAAAAATTAAATTAAGTTAAATTAAATTAAAAATTAAATTAAATTAAATCAAATTAAATTAAAATTAAATCAAATCAAACTAATTTAATGTAACATCAAATCAAACTAAATTGAATTAAATTGAATTAAATTAAATTAAAACTCAATTAAATTAAATTAAATTAAATTAAATTAAGTTGAATTAAATATAACATCACCAAAGACATAAAGAATTCAAAATAAATCTAAAACAACTTGAACACTATTCCAAATTTAAACCCATTAATGGAAATTAAACTAAATCACAAACCATTTGAACACCAATTTACCCTCAAAAGCTTTAGTTATCATAACTCCTAAACAGTAATATTAAATGAAATGTTACTTCACCTATAGGATATTCAAATGTCCTAGTTCACTCGAGCAAGATAACAAAACTCGAATCCCTGGACGACTAATTCATTTATATAATTAAATTCATTTGGACTTAAAACAATCCTAGAAATATTGAAAAGATGTTTAAGATTATTCTTAAGCACTTCCTCAATATGATAGGACATTTATAAGAACAATCGGACTTAATTGTTCTTTGATGAAGAAAATCGTCCTCAAACCAAAACACAAGAACCTAGACGTCATAGGAAATGACTAGCTATAGGATTAGGAATTTGGTAGAAAACCATAACCCTTCCCTTAGCTTTACCTAGGAACTTGCTTAAATATTCTAATTGTGTTTTAAGTGCAGCTTGGGATGACGGGAAGACCCTCCAGTGTACGCTTTTATTTTATTGCAATTTACTTTCTTGCAATTTACATTATTGCAATTTATTTAACTGCATTGCACTTGCTTTTCTTGCATGATAAACAACTGTTGCATGAAAACCCAAACCTTTAGGATAGTCCCTAAAATTGAAACCAAAACTAAGTTAAAAGTTATTGCAAGATAAAATTCACCGCCACAACATTTCAAAATATAAAACAACTTAAAATTTAATCACAAACAGAACACAAAACTACAATTACAATTAAATTAAAACGTCCTGTTGGATGATCGGGAATACCTCGGATGATGTAACCTACGTGTTGCTAACGGGATTTCCCACGGTCTAAATGAAAGTGTGGAACTCATTCAGTTGAGTTTAGCAAATTCATCTGGACTAAGTGAATCCGATAAGAATAATGATGCCGGAAGGATGGAACCGTGGGATCTTAACCGGTGTCGTTATAATCAACTTTAAGATTTGTTTTAAATAAAACATAAAAAACATTTGGAAATTAAGATTTTCTCTAAACCAAAACACTTTTCTCATCCCCTGATTTATGATTTCTAAAACTAAACCTCTGCAACAACAAGGAGCTCGGAGCATGGTGGGCAACGACGGCCATCGTCATCACAGAAACCCGAGTCTACTTCAGCAAAACTTTCCTAGAATTAAATAACAAAGCCATAGGACTTCGAGGTAGCTTGCCTAGTGCAACATAAATCCTCAACTCTTCGTTAGGCACTTGCATTGCAAATTAAGCCCTAACCGGTCTTAGGATTCTGAGGTAGTCGTCTGATACGACATAAACCCTCACATCTTCGAGGCTATTTGTGTGATTTTATCATACAAATATAAGCCCTAATTAATTAAAATTGGCAAGATCAAAGCATTTAAATAAATATTAGGACTTTCCTAAACTCAAGCCAAACAATAGGATAGTCGGGAAATTACCGAAGTTCGCTTCGAATCTGTGATTTCTCCTACTTTTCTTCCTTTGGATTCCCAAAACAAAATGTTCCAAATTTGATCCATTCCCTATTTAAATTCCAAAATTCAATCCCTCGAAAACTTAAACTTCGAAATTCTCGAGAGCAGAATTATTGATTATTATCGAGAGTTTTCTTAGGTGATTCCCGTCACTTAAGATGTAATTAACTATAGGGGCTTGCCCTTATAGGGAATTTTAAAGAACCCGGGTAATATAAACCCCGTTTAATGCTTTCATATTAAGCAGGGGAATTTGTCGGCTTATAAAATTGGTTCGCGGACCAAACGGATGTCACAAATCTTCTAGTTTATTTAATCGAGCCCCACCGTCAAGCGGTGTGTCTATCCTTAGGGATAGATACACGGTTTGTGGTGCGGTGCTCGTTTATATAAACTATTTGGGATGTGAGATCGGTTTAATCTTATATCTTAAAACCTTCAAATTTAAAATTTTTTTCAAAATCAAATACTACTTTTCAAAATTATTTATTTAAATTAAATTAAAATTCGCCGACAGCTGCTGTTAGGCGACCTCCTTTTCAAAAATATAACACACAACCTAAAAATATGCCGACATGCTTATGTGTGTTTTTGATGGATTTGCTTTGAATTTAAGACTATTTATGCTTTGATTGAGTGTTTGTTTTTTAGTTTTCAGCATTAGGGTATTCTGGTTTGATTTTAACGCTGAAATTTTATGTTGTGTGGCTTACATTACTTGTGATGGTGTGAATTGAAGTATTTGCTTGTTAGTGTTGTATTATTTATATAAATGTGAAGTTTTGTGTAGTTTGTGAAAATTATTTTTAGTAGACCACTTAGTTACAATAATTAATTATTAATATGGCAAATTAGATGAAAGAGTGATGAAAAAATGACAAAATTTGCGAAAAAAATTAAAAATCTAAAAATTTGTTCTAGGCGCCGACGGCGCCGGGATGGGCGTCAATGGCTCATTAAGGACGAAACTTTAACTTGTGTTTGATTATACTCAGTTTTGAAGCAATTTGAAATGAAAAAGGTCTTGGATCTCATCCTCTCTTGGTAAGAGCCTTACTTTAAACTTGAAATTTTTTATATTCACCAAGGATTGCTCCTACATTTTGGAAATCAAAATTTTTAAAGTTTTTAGAAAAAACTTCAGTGAATCCCTGGACGAAAGTCTTACCTATTAGAATGATCTTTTGAGTCTAACACATTGTAATCTTTGAATTTAATTGAATTCATTTTCACATCTATAGATTTTTTTATGGCTATAAGGATGAGTAAGGTAAAGAGGAAGTTAGATTTTGATGAGAAAAGATTTGTGAGCATGAAAGCCCAACACCATTACAATACTCAACTTTGAAAAAATAAAATTGTTCAAGACAGTGCTTTCCAAATCCTTGGCGGAGTTGTTGAGAGGGTGATTGTTGATCAGCATTAGGAAATTTTTTCTACTTCACGGTCGAGGCTATTGTTGGCATAGTGCGAGAGTTCTTTGCTAATTTTAGGGAAATTCTTATAAGCATGTATTTGTAAGTGGAAAAAAGGTGGAATTTACCCCGGAGCAAATTAAAGCATTTTACCAGTTGAGGGGTTCATTCTGTAAGTACACCAGATTCAGTGCTACTGATGCTGCTTTGGATTAAGTGATTGCTTATCTAAATGATGGAAAAGAAGTTTGGAATTTAAAACACAATCAAAAGGTAAACTTTTCTGCTTCAAAGTTAAATGTTTCATCTAAAGCCTAACACTATTTCATTTCTACAACATTTTTACCTAATTATCACTATAGCGAATTGAATAGGGATAGAGCCACTCTAAATTTCTATATTCAACAAATGAAAATGATTAATATTGGCTCTATTATATTTATAAATATTTGTGTTATTCCTATGAGTGAGACCACTAGTGGTTTATGTCATCCAACCTTGACTTTCACTTTATGTGAATGATCAGGAGTTGATTTTGGTATGAATGAAGAGAAGGTTTTTCCTTTTAAGCCCATTAGAAAAGCTAATATTAAAACTTATGAGTCTCATGTTGAATGGACAATTAGAAGTAGCATTCCATCTACTTCTAGTGCACCTACTCTTGATAGTGTATGGAGTAGCTGATGATCTAACAAGTAGATATTTTGCAAGTACAGAATAAGATTGAAGGTTTAGAAGCTAGAAATGCATAAAATGATGACTTTATGGTAAGGAAAATTGAATATGATGCTGCTTATAATGAAGTTATGGTTAGATTCATGAGGGGTGATCCTACTGTTGAATTCCCTTCTTGCCCCAATTTTACTCCATATCAGCAGCAAGATCTAGATGTCGAAGATGAAGAAGAATAAGAGGAGGAGGAGCATGATGTAAGTGATTACTGATATTGGTTTGTTGTTATTTTGATTAGTTGTGATATGTTATCTGTTGTGAACTTGTAATTTGCTTTATTTTTTTGTATGGTTAGACTCTGTGGTGTGAACTGATGTGTTTAATTTAAGACTCCGTGTTTAAATTGGATTTAAACTATTTAATGCTTTCATGTTACTATTAAATGTTTAAAGTTTATGTTTTAATGTCTCTTTACCCTTCAAATCTTTGATATATCATATTTAGCACACTTTATATATTTTTATATACTTATTATTGTAAATGCTTAATCAATACCTGCACAACTTTAAATGAAAAGAAATGAATGATCTGGTACACAAAGGTTAGTACTTTTTGTTCTTTCTTCCTACTTTTTTTATTTCTAATGTGTTATAGGTTGAAAATTTTAAGTTTGGGGTGAAGACAGACTAAACATTATTTATCCTCAAATGAACTATTTATTTTTAAAGCCATTTTTAACATGATTTTTGGTAAGAATTTCACTTTAGAAAGTTATATTTTTTATTTTATTCAAATATTATAGTAGACTTGAGAATTAAGTTTAAATAATTAAAATTAACTTTAGGGTTAGGATATTTAGTATAAGAGTATAAGACTATAGTTTGCTATTTAAAGTAAAGGAATGAGTATTTTTGAAATGTTAAGAGTCTTAGGATTACATGTAAGAAAAGGATTGAAACTTTTTGAAGTAAAGTTTATACTAATATTGATGTATATAGAAAGAAATGTAATGATTTATAAATTTAGGAAGAAGATGGTCAACTTCAAAATCATTAAAGGATATCCAGATATAGTAATCCTCACATGAAAAAGAAATGAAATGAAATGAAATGATTGAAAAACAATGCACATATATATGAAGAGATAAAAAAAAAGAAAAAAAAAGCAAAAGAAATGAAAGATATATGTGAGGAGAGGCATTAACCTAAAAGAAAGAACTTAACAACATTTCTGATTTCTATTTATGTGCTAGTGTCTTTATTAATAAAGTCTTCATGAGAGTTCTTTTTCATATGATTTTTTAATTGTTCTTAATATGATAAATTACACTTATTCTTGAAATAAATTTAAGACTAGAACTCTTAAACTTGATTTCTACCTATAGTTTGACCCAAATTATTAAAGTTAATTTAAAAATCTTGCTATTATATTTATGAATAAAAAATTGTAACAATTATAAAGTTTAATTCACTACCATGAGTCATAATTTTAATGTAGTAAAAGAGTTATTTGAGGAAAATAACAGTTAAGTTTGGGGAGTTTTGATGTAAAAAAATATGTTGGATTTTTCACCTATATTTTATACTCATTTTTTATGACATTGCACTTTAAAGAAGGGTATTTTCATGTTTTGTTGCAGGTATGTTGATTCTTAGCATTTCGAGCAAAAGGAAGCAAAAAAGGATGGAATTTGGAGTCAAATGAGGCCATTTTTGGAAATTTGGCCCTAAGTGCTGACAATACCTTCATCCAGAGAGTAGAAGTCCAGAAACGCTGCCAGGTGCTGACGAAACCATTTGACAGAGTCAGGGCACCGAAAGCTCTCAAATCCGGAACTGACACGCCCAAAACAGTTACGCGTGATTTTTTTGTAGATTCAATGTATTTGGATGACTTTTGGAGGGTTGCTTGAGGCATCTCTTGGGAAACTCTTCCCTACACTATATTACAGTGCTTTAAACCCCAGAAAATGTGTGTGTGAGGGAAATTAAGTGGAGTTTTTGAGTTTTAGTGTAAGGTTGTTGTAGGAGTCAAAGTAAAAAGTACGTGGAGACTAGTAGAGTCTTGTTTGGTGTAAGTTTAGAGTGTTTTGTAAAAAGATAAGAAAATTGAAAGGAGCATCATGGGATTTTCTTTGGGGAAGAGTTTTAGATAAGTTATGTTTGTTTATTGTTGTTTATATGAACTTTATTTTATATATATAATCCATGTTTTCTCGTATCTTCCTCATGAATTCTGAATAGATTTTTTTGCCTTCTCCTTGCAATGAAATATGGTGAAATGAAGGGATAGATTGAATATGCAATTTAAATTTTAATTACTTGCAATGACTTTACACTTCGTTCTTCATTTACCTTTTGAGCTGACCAATTGAAATGTTAAAATTTATTGTTAAAAATAAGATCCAAAAGGACAATGAGTTCTACAACAAAGTGATAATCACATTCAATTCTATCGATGAGAATATAGTCCATAGGGTTGAGTGGCAAAAAGTAGGGAAATATACTTTGTTGGGCGTAAAATTGTAAATTTTAAGAGTGACAGACTAAAATGCCCAATTCGGTCCTAGTGATTAGAAATTAAAGAGAGAGTTAGCCCTCAGGGGAGGGGGAAGTGGGAGCTCTGGAGTGGGAGCCAGTATACTCTCAGTCTAACCATGAATTTAGGGACCAAACATAGAATTAATCAATGTTCTTTATGCACTCAGAAAAGGGTAAATAATAGGAATGCTCCTCTTTAGCGCAATACAATTTCCAACAATCTAAATCTTTCACTAACCATAAACTCATTCCAAGGGGAAGGATGTTTTCACCAATTTGAACCTTTCGTTATAAAATAGTAAAGCTTTGTTTAGAATTAATATATTTACTTTAAAGTTTAGAAAGTAATTTGGTAAACTTAATTCTATTAGCATAATTAAACATTGTTAACTTGCGCTTTTCACTTGTAAGTTTTATATATTTTAAACTTTGTATTTCAGTGCTACCATCATAAATTTACACCTTCCTCATGGGATTGATTACCAGGACTCCTTTAGAGCCCTGTATTACTTGAGTGATACATATACTTGTGTTTGTATTCTAGATTCTATAAGAAACTATATTGCAATACAAAAACACTGCATCACCACCACCACACCAAGGCTCTCCCCAATCTCCTCAAGCCTTCGCCATGCTACCCTCTCCTCCATTGGAGTTTCAATGGTAAAAGGATATAAAAAATGGAAAAATCTTTCTTCCCTTAGCAAAAACTCTTGTAATTCCTCTGCCCAAGTTTTGAGGAGAAACCAGAGATCCTAAAGAGTTGTCATAGCTCATTCATGGCCTCGCATGGCTATAAAAGGGGCAATCCCATGAGCCTCCTATGCACACCAAGCTCCCCATTCCCTCTGTGAATCAGTGAGCCCTTGCCACAAAAAATCTCCTCATAGACCAAAGAGACCAAAACTCCACCATTTTAAGGCCATCCCCACCATCCTACAACATTTATTCCACCAGCCAAGACCCGGACCATTTTCGGCCTTGACAAATACCACAAAGCTTGTATAGTTACCTCATTAGCTTATTACACATCTAAAACCTCAGTCCCAATAGAAATCTCTAACTCATACACCCTCTAATCTATCCTAACAGCAACTCGAGTCACCCTCTGGTCTTGAACTTACAAAGGCCCTATTTCAAATCAAAAAAAATGTGGAGCAGGTGCACGCATCTACAGCAAAGTTTCCAATCAAGGCCACATCTCTTGGATGCTTTTAATAGCTCAAAATTCCTAAAGTTCCCTTCAGTTTGGTTTTCTATGAAGCTAATAAATAATTCATGCCCATTTAGCCGTATGGATTGGTTCATTAGGGCCAAACACAAACTAATATTCTCATCCCTAGCTCAAGATCTTAGGATTAGAAGGCATGCGGTCAAGAGGCTATGACACATTTAGGGCAATGACCGAGTAGCTTCTAATTTATTCAAATTGAAATGAATGATAATGATCGAGCTGGCAGAAAATACCATGGAGTTTAGAATGACAAATAGATGCTAGCACAGTGGCTTACTTTGAATGTGGGTTGAATGGTGGAGTACCAAAAAGAGTTTCAACGAGTTTGAGGATGCAGTCCACTTAACATGGTCAAGTAGATAATTCAGAAATTTTGAATTATTTAAATCTAGAATATGCATTTATACTTTAAAAAATCTTAATTCAATAAATAGAAATCACCAAAATAAAATATACTCAGTGAATAGAGGAGAAACTAATAAAATTAAAATCCTGATTAATTAACATATTTACTTTTAAATTAATTCAAACCTCTAAATAATATTTTAATTGTTAAAAATTATGTATAGAATTAAAAAAAAGTTGAAATTTAGAAGGCTTGTTCCCTCTTTCCTTAGGGATCTTTCGTGATTTTTCCAAGGATAGGGGATACCCCCATCACCAGGAACCCTATTTTCTTATGAAAATTACATTTATTTTTAAAAATAATTATGAAAATTAAAATACTGATTAGAAAATATAAAATTAAATTAAAATTAATAAGAAAATTTAAGAGAGTGATTTTC